>CM067300.1:10751604-11206453 GCA_034231615.1 Meghimatium bilineatum
ATGCACAGGGTTGTAGCTCTTAAGTGTGGTAACTGGATATCTACACCAACGGTTATTAGCCCTGGCCTGCCACAGGGATCGCCTCTATCTCCTGTACTTTTCAATGTATACACATTACATATCGCTGGCAATCAAATCACAGGTGTTGGCAGAACGATGTCATATGCCGATGATATCCTGGTGTATAGACAGGGCAGAAATCGAGAAGAGTGCGTCGTGGAACTACAGAAGGAGCTGGACAGACTGACAAATTGGTGTCGAGATACGGGTGCAGTGGTTAATCCGTCTAAGGCATTCGTGACGTGGTTTTCCTTGAACAATCACATGGTAAAGACACCCATGCCACAAGTTTCGTTGTCCGGGAAAAGTTTAGAAAGAACTAGCACAATGAGATATCTGGGTGTGTTTTTTGACAGAAGCCTGAGTTTCAGGGAACATGTTGACCACATTATCATAACGGCAGGCAAAGGCTTAGCAGCAATGAAGGTTATGGCTGCTGCGCAATGTGAGCAAAGATTGTTATTTGTTTTGTACCAGGGTTTGGTTGTGGCTGTGGTGGAATATGCACTGGCAATTCTGACTCTTAGCCAAACTCAGATCGAAAGACTGGATAGAGTCCAGAGTGCAGCAATGCGTATCATTCTGGGATGCACAAGAGACACATCGACAAGAGCTATGCGATACCTACTTGACTGCCCAACAGCTCAGCATAGATTACAGTATTGCCGTGCACGGGCGTACCTTCAAATACATGCAGATAAGGAACACCCGTTGCATTCCGAAATACAGAAAGTTAAAGACAGCAGACTCAAGAGAGGAAGGTCGTGGATGGGACGTGCTGAAGATGTAATACAAAGCGTGTTCCGATTACAGGATGTGGCAGTTGGTGCGGAATGGATAGGTCTACCCACAGATTTCGAAACTTGTTTGAGAGTAGTAATATCACTTAGCAGGGAATGCAGAGAATGGTGTCCCACAGCTGTGGAGAAAGAAGTGCAGGCTTTAATCAGTGAGAATACCAAAGAGGGAGATGTGATTATATACACTGATGGATCTGTAATTAGGCATGTTCGCAGTGCTTGGGCCTTTACAGCTCAGTGCGCAGGTAAAACGATCAAGGAGGAAAGTGGTGCCTTTGCGGTCACTACGAGTAGTATGACCATGAAGACTATGGCGGTAACCAAGGCATTTGAGTGGCTACGCACACAGAAAGTAACGCAGGTTTGCATCTTGAGTGACTCTATGAGTATGATTAAGAAGGTACAAGTGGGTCTCGTTCGCGAACAGTGGATTGAGGCCGTGAGAAATGCGAGCTTGAAAGCGGTTACATTTATTTTCGTGCCGGGACATGTGGGCGTTCGAGGCAATGAAAGAGCGGATCAACTGGCATCGTGTGCGATTGTGG
Organism: Meghimatium bilineatum; assembly: GCA_034231615.1. Taxonomy (NCBI): domain Eukaryota; kingdom Metazoa; phylum Mollusca; class Gastropoda; order Stylommatophora; family Philomycidae; genus Meghimatium; species Meghimatium bilineatum. Next base: position 10,753,010 of record CM067300.1, read on the forward strand.
CAAAGGGCGATGGGGCAATGGATCGCGCTGACGTTTTGAACTCCTTAAGAGATATAACACGCGAGAGTGAGACGAATGTGGATGATGATTCCTTTTCAATGGCTAGGATTAAAGATCAGGGATTGAGATGCGGTGTTGCTAGAGGTGAACATTTTGGAGAGCGCAGAAGAATGATGGTCAACCAGCATAGGACCGGTACTGTCAGCAGAAGTGTGATGGCGGATACACTCAAGGAGAGATCGGAGCAACTATGGATGTGTCCAGTTTGCAGTGATGATGATCCGACGACTAACTAACTAACTAACTAACTAGGTCTCACGTGGCACAAAATGGACGACATTAACAGTGCAGCCTTGCTTGCACATCCATCATCATCAAGTGCCGTGTCATGCTTGCACTTTCCGTCTCATAAATTGGTCAGAAGAGCATAAGAAACTGTTATGGAATAATTAAAGTCTTGCAGAAATGTACATGGGTCATAATGTGGATGAAAAAACAACTAATGTTGAAGAGATCAAAGCTAAACTTTAAAGTTAATGAAATTATAGCACCAGGACTAAAGAGCATTACATACACGAGGACCTAAACAGAAGAACGTATGAGAATTTGAGGAGCTAGAAAACATGTTTACAATGGTTTATTGAACGGTAATGTGGAAGTGGACTGGTTGCACGACTACTTGAATCCATTACCATAGCCTGGTAAAGATCACATGAAGGTGCAGAGATACTGGATGATAACTATGCAGGAAATAGTTGTTGGAGAAATGTAAAATATTATGAAATGGACGTTGTCTCATCATCTAGAGAGCAACACATTGCTACCACCAACACTCAAAGCGTATCGTTCTAACACCGAGCCATGGTGTAATACAGCAGTGTTTGCACATGATGTATTTGAAGATATACACTCACGGATGGAGACATATGCAGCAGCAATATACCTTGAAGACGCATACAATAGAGTACCATTGGACTATCTAATGAAATAACTTTTGAAACTCGAAGTAAGCCCCTTGATATTAATTGGGTTGCTGCTGCTCTGCTTCAGCGACACGTTTTTCCTAAATGTGGCAGCTGAGCATCCACACCAACCTAAGCCCTGGTTGGTCATTAGTCATAAACCCTGGACTTCCACAGAGTTCTCCGTTATCACCATTATTGTACACAGTGCAAATAACAGGTGAACCGATCACACTGATAAGTAGAACTATGTTATGATAATGATAGTTTGGTGTATAGGCAGAGTAGAAATCGATAATTATGTTTCAAGAAATTATAATGTGAGCTAGATTAGATATGGGAGCAGTATAGTCACTCAAGTAAATCCATCTAAAACTTCTGTAACTAGGTTCTCTCTCAATAATCAATCAAGTGTATTAGGTAATCTATCTAAAACTTCTGTATAAGATATGGAAGAAAAATAGAGAAAGACGCACACAAAAATCTTCCGTTGCTGTGATATGATTGCTTGAAAACTCCCCATTATTGAGAAAATATTTGACAGATTGCTTTTTCTTATTGCTAAATGACCGTCTGCAAGACACAAAAAGCCGTACATATACATACATCAGTGTACTAATCATTCTACTAAATGTATGTTATCATTTATGCTATGAATGTTGTCATTCTCAGCACGTCCAGAAGAAGTGTCGTGTTTGACACCAAAAGTTGCAGACGGCACAAACAATGTGACTCTTGTTTGTAGTGTAAAAAAAACATATCCGAAACCAATCTGCAGATTTTCATGGTTTAATAATGTAAGTAGATTTCATGGTTTCATAATGTAAGTAGATTTCATGGTTTCATAATGTAAGTAGATTTCATGGTTTCATAATGTAAGTAGATTTCACATATACAATTTATATTGTGTCTGCTGTGTTTGTACATGCGGTCTCTAATTCTTCTTCTTCTGCGTTCTTTTTTAAACTCTTGTACATTAAAATGACATCTTTCAAAGAATAAAATTCATTGTATCAGGGTTTACAGCTTTGCTGCGATAACTACGTCTTTCGGCCTGGCACATCCGATGTCAGAATGACTTCTGGGTCACTTTGATCATAGATGGAATGGGATATGACTGAACATATCCTCATTAGTATCCTCGTGCGACTTACAAGGAAGGTAGACCGTGTTGCTATTCATTGTTCCCTCTTTTGAACCTTGGCAATACATGAACAGCATGGTCCCTAATATTGGGTGCAAGATATCCATTCATTATTGGAAAATGTCCACATATCCGTTTATCTATTCTGGATGCTTAAAGCAAATGTCCCCTTGTGGTAATGAAATACGAATCATGTCATTAATTAGTAAGTTGTCTGGGTATCATCACAGCACTCTGTACACACACATATGTGTTCTGATTTCAGTTATGTGTATGAGTGTATCCACCATCACACAATGACTGGCAGTTCCAGGTCTGTGTTAGTTGAAACACATTCTTGTAAACCCACCACTCTAACACGCATTTCTGTCAATGTCATATTTAAATTCTAGTTCATTTATTCTGGAGATGGAGAAATAATCATCACCTCACCAATGAAATTTGATGATGCAGTTTCTCGTAATGAATTCAATATATCCTCGTGATCTATTGCTCTATCACCGCTGGAAGCAGTGCTAACCAGTTGATCTGTTGTTTCGTTGCCTTTGAGTACCCACATGGCAAGGAACGAAAATGAATGTGACACATACCAACATTGACCTCTCGTTTGCCTCACGCCACTGTTCTCGATTGCTACTAATTTGTATTTTTTGATCATGTTCATCCAGTCCTAAAAGTCTCAGAAAATAAAATGTCGTTGTTTCTCTCCAAAGCAGATTTACATAAATTATATCACTGCAGGGAAAATGTCCTATAAGTGAGGTAAATGAAACAAAGTTGGAGTAGTATGTGTACATGTGTGGTGTGATATGTGTACATGTGTGGTGTGATATGTGTACATATGTTGTGTGATATGTGTACATGTGTGGTGTGATATGTGTTCATATGTTGTGTGATATGTGTACATGTGTGGTGTGATATGTTACATGTGTGGTGTGATATAAGTATATGTGTGGTGTGATATGTGTACGTGTGGTGTGATATGTGTACATGTGTGGTGTGATATAAGTATATGTGTGGTGTGATATGTGTACATGTGTGGTGTGATATAAGTATATGTGTGGTGTGATATGTGTACATGTGTGGTGTGATATATGTACATATGTGGTGTGATATGTGTACATATGGTGTGTAATATGTATACACATGTGGTTTAGTATGTGTATTTATGTAGAACTATCGAGAATTATTTTCTTGGCTATAATTTTCATTATTTGAGTTCATGATTCTGATTATTGTTTATAGCAAACTTAGTCATACCTCTCATGGCATTGAAGTAGACATTTAGCAAACTTAGTCAAGATCTCTCTCATGGCATTGAAGTAGACATTTAGCAAACTTAGTCAAGATCTCTCTCATGGCATTGAAGTAGACATTTAGCAAACTTAGTCAAGATCTCTCTCATGGCATTGAAGTAGACATTTAGCAAACTTAGTCAAGATCTCTCTCATGGCATTGAAGTAGACATTTAGCAAATTTAGTCAAGATCTCTCTCATGGCATTGAAGTAGACATTTAGCAAACTTAGTCAAGATCTCTCTCATGGCATTGAAGTAGACATTTAGCAAACTTAGTCAAGATCTCTCTCATGGCATTGAAGTAGACATTTAGCAAATTTAGTCAAGTCTGTTTGGGGTGAATGTATTTATGCGTTTATTTTTCTTTAACCTACAGCACTGTCAGTGTGATTTGGTCAATATTTTGTTGGGTAATTTTATTTAACTACATTTCGCCTGGTACTCATTGTCTAAGACTGGGTCAATCTTGAAACTGTTTAGGATATGACAAAGTACAGATTGACTAGAAATATATTGTTGAATCACAGAGTTTGTATTTGACTTTCATATATTTTCCAACAGAGTAACATTTGCTGTTATCGTTTCTACTTCTTACATTCTCAAACACCGACAGATTAACAGGTTATAATCATGAAAACATATTGCATTGTGTCATGGTTTATAGCTTGGGTGTGATATCTGCTTCTATCGGCCTGATAATTCCGACTTTAGCATATTTTCTGAGCCACTGTAACCCTAGTTGGGTGAGGTAGCCAATCTCCACCCCTAAAGCCCTCCTAGTCCCCTCTTACGAGATGCAAGGTGCGTAACAGTGTCGCTCTCCTTTATTCCATTTAGGACATAGGAAACAAGTGCTTGCTATTACATTGTTATAATATTGCTTGTTACATACCTGTCTGTGCTTTCTTCTGTGTCTATGATACTGCCAGGTAAGGGAGTGCCATCGTAGTTACATTTTTTGGTACATCCCTGCCTGTGCTTTCTTCTTTGTAAATGCTACTGACAGGTAAGGGAGTGGCATCGTATTAAAGTGGCTTGGCTTATGTAGTATTTACTAATAACTGGCGAAATATTAAAATTTTTAATTATTTATTTAGTCTCCAGTTTGTGAAGCTGTAACTCTTTCATAGCTGTAACAGATGGTGGTTGATGCAGGTCTTCGAAGATTGTATTTGTATTGAGAATGTGATGGAGGAGTTTGATAATAATAGTTGTTTCCGCTGGTCATTTTAGTGCATATCATTCAATAAGTTGAGTTGGATTGTTGAATATATATTTACCTACCTAAAAACAAGCAATCCGTCAAGATCGTAGGGGTAGTACATTGGATGTTTCATAACAGATTCCTCCCGTGATTTCTATCTTTAACTGATACTAGCGGATGAGTGAAGACAAAATGTGTTCTATCCCGTTAAATATATACATTAATAAGCGATTATCTCATTGCGTCTTTATAGACAGTCTCGAAGCAAGCCAGTTTAAATTACCAATTACCGAGACACATAGTCCCTATATTTGACACATGATTCTTAGTTAGTTACTTAGCTAGTTAGTCGTTGGATTATCGCCATTGCACTCCGGACAAGTCCATAGGTGCTCAGATCTTTCCTTGAGTGTATCCGCCATTACACTTTGACTGACGGTCCCAATACGTCGTTGATTGACCCTTATTCTTTCTCGCCCTCGAAACCGCATCTTTCTAGCGATACCACATTCAAACCAAGTTTCCTTATTCTAATCATGAAACAAGAGTCATCGTCACTTGTACAGTCATTTGTTCGTGCGTTTTCCTGTAGGGCATTCAAAATGTCTAGCCGATCCATCGCACCACCAACATCAGTAGTAGCAGCATGGGCGCCAACCTATCCGTTCTCTCATTACCCCGGACTCCCGCGTGTCCTGGCACAAAAATAAAAGTCACTGCACGCACACAGGAATTATTCACTGCATCCAGCCACTGTTCCAGAACATATCCCGTCTGAACTTTCACAATCATGTTCATGGAGTCACTGAGTATACATGCATGCTCGCAGACAGTCTGTGAGTACACCAATTTCAAAGCTTTGGTTACTGACAGAATCTACATTGTTATGCTGCTTGTTGTCTGAGCGAATGCACCACATTCCTGTCTGATGGTTTCTCCCCACCTTTGAGCCGCGAAGGCACAGGTAGTCCTGATGAGTCTCTCAACCGACCCATCTGTATATATAATCACATGATTCTATACTTGGGTAGGTTATATAGCGAAAGTATCTTGCTCATTTGGACTAACGCCCCCCCCCCTCTCGCTGTCAACTTTATTGATTAGTTACAAGGGAAAGGTAATGTCAAAACGCCTGGAAGCCGTCAGTACTGCAGATGGCATAAGATGGTTTGAAGAGGTTCTCCCATCTGGATTTTATGTAATAGGTTCACTCATTTAGCCTGAGTCACTTCCGTGCTCACCTGTAACACATTGAATGATTAAGTAAGACAGAAGATTCAAGTAAAAAATAAGGGATATATGTGTAGTAAAATCGATATTTGTGAAGTAAAAGGGATATGTGTGTAGTAAAAGGGATATGTGTGTAGTAAACGGGATATGTGTGTAGTAAAAGGGGTATGTGTGTAGTAAACGGGATATGTGGGTAGTGAAAGGGTTATGTGTGTAGTAAAATGGGTATGTGGGTAGTGAAAGGGGTATGTGTGTAGTAAAATGGGTATGTGGGTAGTGAAAGGGTTATGTGTGTAGTAAAATGGGTATGTGGGTAGTGAAAGGGGTATGTGTGTAGTAAAAGGGTTATGTGTGTAGTAAAATGGGTATGTGTGTAGTAAAAGGGTTATGTGTGTAGTAAAATGGGTATGTGTGTAGTAAAAGGGTTAAGTGTGTAGTAAAATGGGTATGTGTGTAGTAAAAGGGTTATGTGTGTAGTAAAATGGGTATGTGGGTAGGGAAAGGGGTATGTGTGTAGTAAAATGGTTATGTGTGTAGTAAAAGGGATATGTGTATAGTAAAATGGGTATGTGGGTAGTGAAAGGGGTATGTGTGTAGTAAACGGGGTATGTGTGTATTAAAATAATTATGTGTGTAGTAAAAGGGATATATGTGTAGTAAAAGGGATATGTGGGTAGTGAAAGGGGTATGTGTGTAGTAAAAGGGTTATGTGTGTAGTAAAATGGGTATGTGTGTAGTAAAAGGGTTATGTGTGTAGTAAAATTGGTATGTGGGTAGGGAAAGGGGTATGTGTGTAGTAAAATGGTTATGTGTGTAGTAAAAGGGATATGTGTGTAGTAAAAGGGATATGTGTATAGTAAAATGGGTATGTGGGTAGTGAAAGGGGTATGTGTGTAGTAAACGGGGTATGTGTGTAGTAAAATGGGTATGTTGGTAGTGAAAGGGGTATGTGTGTAGTAAAATGGGTTTGTGTGTAGTAAATGTGGCATGTGTGTAGTAAAAGGGGTATGTGTGTAGTAAAAGGGTTATGTGTGTAGTAAAAGGGGTATGTGTGTAAAGAAATTGGTATGTTTGTTGTAAATTGGGTATTCATTCATCATTCATTTTCCTTTTGCGCTGAAGTTAGCGCATAGGGCAAATGTTAGATCTCTCCAATTCTGTCTGTTCAAAGCTATTCTGTGCAGTTCTTGAATAGTATGAATATTGGTTGTTTTACTTTCTCTAAGTATTGTTCTTCTGAGTATTCTTTTGGTCTACCCATTGTTCTTTTGCTTGTAGGTATCCATTCAAGATATTGGTGGTGTATTCTGTTGGTGTCTGTGCGTAGGACATGCCAGATGTAGGACCAACGGCGTTTTCTGATAACATCTGTGATGAAATTTTGATGTGTCTCTTCTCTGATTTCTAGATTCGATTTGAATTCACTCCAATCGGTGTTAGTTATCCTATGAAGACATTTGTTCTCGAAACTCAGTAATTTCTTTTCTGAAGATAAAGAGCTTTTCCAGCTCTCACATCCATATGATAAAATGGGTATGTGTGTAGTAAAAGGGGTATGTGTGTAGTAAAATGGGTATTGTGTAGTAAAATGGGTATGTGTAGGAAAATGGGTATGTGTGTAGTAAAATGGGTATTGTGTAGTAAAAGGGGAATGTGTGTAGTAAAAGGGGTATGTGTGTAATAAAATGGGTATGTGTGTAGTAAAAGGTTTTACAAAGACATTTCAAAAAGCGTATATAATTGCCTTTATTGTACCCTGTGTACCCTATATGTTCTTTGTCCGCTCAACGAAGTTAGCTATACACCACCGTCCTAGAGTACTACTCATACCACATAACTCCATATTGTCAAACGATTATCCATAAGAATCTCCTAAATAATTCCTTGTGTAAAAATGTCATGATCTGGATTCAAGTATAAAAAAACCAAACTGTCAGAAGAATATCTGACAGTTTATAGTGCGAAGCAGTTAAAAACAATATTTGTCTGCACTGGAAAAACTGCCATTGACATCCTGAAAACCAAACAACTTTTTCAGTCTTTAAAATATAAATAGGAAACACATAATAAAAGAAGATCAGTTTGGAGAGTGAAAGGTAGACCAATGAAACTGTCAACAGACAACAAAACAATCTGACAATGCACGGACTCTTAGCAAAGATGACATTTCTGGCTTTGGAGTTGAAATTTAAGTTGACATCGATATGTTTAACGTCACATGTGGAATAACAGAATTAACATTGACCTGGGGAAAGACAATATAAATCATTAAGTGTATGCCAAACTGATCTTTAATTTGTTTTGTTCGGTCAATCTCTTTCCAGAACTTAGTCTTCTTTATGAATCCCATAAACTGATCACGTCCTGTCGTAGCCAAGGGCATGTTTAAACAATATGACATACGAGATGACTTTTATTCATCGTTGTCTTGACGAGACTTACCCTGTTACAAACAAACATACCGTGCATTATTACTTCAGTTGTGTCTCTCTATATCGCCAAAACACCTTAGCTTTCTTTTTATATATAGTGTTATTTAGCAGCAAACTCAATTTGGGTTAATGTTTTTATCATTTCTAGATTCGTCTGTTTTTATTGTCCATGATATTCTCCAAATATTTCTGTAACATCTTATTCCGAATGCAGTTATCTCATTGCCATTGATTTATTATTAAGTTTCCATATTTCCCAGCCGTAAATATATAATGGAAATATATAGAAAGAAAATCATATCGCAGGCCCATTTGAATAAATCTTCCAACATTTATTTACTTTTTCTATTCTATCTATTAATATTCCACAAATGCCGTTTGGTGTGGGGAGTTGAAGTTTTCTTTCTTTGACCATCTTTGCTGCATTTGTCATGATTAGGGCATGATTAGTAACACTCTTTCTGAATCTTCTCATCTTGTTCCTTTGGTCTTCCTTTTTTTAAATTCACGACTTTAAAAAAAAAATTAAACCGAAGTATAACATTATGTGTAATCAAATTACTACTTCAGTTTTTTTTAAACAAAGAATAATGAGGCACTAGTATAACATTATGTGTAATAAAATTACTACTTTAAAAAAAAATTAAACCGAAGTATAACATTATGTGTAATAAAATTACTACTTTAAAAAAAAACCGAAGGTTAGTGAGGCACTAGTATAATTTTATAGATAATCAAATTACTACATCTGTTTCAAAAAAGCGAAGAGTACTGAGGTTTTGAGATTTAAAAAACTTTAGTAGCTTGATCCCCTGAAATGCGATACTATTTTTAAATGGATCCGACTAGGTAAATGAATATCCATGTGTTTCTATATCACCTCGGAACAGAAGACCAATGAGTACATAAGAAATAAAGTAGAGATGTGTGCGGGTGTTCACGAGCCATTGCTTTCAATAGTGACACGACGAAAACTAGCATGGTTCGAACATGTATGCAGGCACGATTCCTTGTCACAAACAATACTGCAGGGAACTGTCTTGGGTGGAAGAAGCAGAGGAGGGCAAATACAGGCATGGACAGACAACATCAAGGAATGGACAGGGCAAGATATTTCCACACTCATCCGCATCGCTGAGGATAGAATTCGCTGGAGGACATTGTGTGCTAAGGCATCCAATGTGGTACCCCTACGAGGGTTACGGGCTTATTGATTGATTGATTGATATCACATCGATGCTTCCAGTGTATATTATGTATTTACCCATGTTACATCTGAAACAACCTTCGTGTTTCTGTTTATGTTACTTATGTCTACAAGTAGACCTGATGCTCCATTCAGTACTGAGTTCTAATGGCACATATTGCGCTATAGCTTGTGGTCTTCTCGGAATTTACACACCTGTGCAGTGTTTGGGTTGTCTATGTTTCGATCAGTGGGTCCATATTCATAGTTACTTGAAGATAGATACGATGAAAATCTTGACTACAACCCGTCCGTTTTATTTTAGAGATTTATAATGACAATAATACCAATAACTCATCAGGGAGGTAGAGGAGTCATAATTGAGATATTTGATGCAGAATGTCTGCACACATCACTACCCTCTACCTTCTTCATGTGTTTGGAAACTTCACACGCTGTCCAGTCTTTGACACGATCCAGTAATACATTTTCTACTGGAAGCCTTGTCTTCTTATCCCCCTACACATTTCAAGAATATTTTTTTTCATTGAATAATTTTTCATAATTTACGATTGGTCAAATGAGTGAAAATATGTTGTATCATGTTGCGAGGTAAATAAGTGCTCGCTGAATCGACCTAATTTAAATCACATCTACTTCCTTTTGATTTTAGCATTAACACCAAATAATAATAATAATAATAATATTGATATTTTCTATAACCCGTTAAGGTCGTAAGGGTACCACACTGGTGACATCACAAATAGCCTTCCAAACACCCCCGTCTTCGGCCATTGGGTGCATGTAAAAAAATCATACCCAGATCATTCCCTGATGCTATCACTCCAGTATTTTTTCTGCCTCACCATCAACTGTTCCCTAAAAAGTAATTATATAAAGTGAGCCGTGTCTCGTTACACGTCCAAAACAAACAAGTGTGCACCATTTCACCAGTGTCAATTTTGGTTTATGATAAACTGTAAGTTTTTTTTCATGTCGGACGCATATATTTGTTTATATATATATAAATAACTTATTGTAATAAGAAAACTAACTTTATCTAACAGGGCACGGAGAAGAGTATTACACAAGATATAGACTACCAGAACTTATCTCCATCAGGAGATCCTCCATATTTCTACACAACTTGTAATTTAACACTTTCAGTGAAGAACTTGGGCATTGGATCACATCAGTTTAGAGTACTTGCATATCCAAATGTAACGGGAAAAAATAATGACACATTATACGGGAAAAACAGTAGCCTGACATCTGCGATAACAATAAGTAAGTATCCTCCATGAGATACAAAATGTAACAGTGACTTGAGTAAATAGTTAGATCACTTATATATATGTTACAGTATCATCATCAGGTGCCAGCTGGCATAAGTAAGTATGGATTTCTACAGCTCTCTATTTCCACTATGTTTTATCAGATTCATTACTGACTTATTGCTATGAAATGAGTTTAGACAATCTGACACATTCAAGTTAACTTCCTCTGTATCTCTTGTATTTTTATTTCCACGTTTTAACTATGTTCTCCATGCATCTTGTGTCATAAAGTGTCAAAAAAGTAGTATAACACGTTTAATTGTAGTAATATAACATGTTTAATTATAGCAATATAACACGTTAATTGTAGTAATGTAATATGTTTAATTGTAACAATATAAGCATGTTTATTAATAGTAATATAACAAGTTTAATTATAGTAATATAACAAGTTTAATTATAGTAATATAACAAGTTTAATTATAGTAATATAACAAGTTTAATTATAGTAATATAACAAGTTTAATTATAGTAATATAACATGCATGTTTAGTTGTAGTAATTGCTACTGATAGAATCTGTGTAATCATGCCTTTTCAACTGTCACTAGTTTACGTTTGTCATATGCTATCGTTGTCCATGCTACCAATTGTAGTAATATAACACTGTAATTTTAGCATTAAAGCTTGTTTAATTATAGTAATATAACAAGTTTAGTTATAGCAATATAACATGTTTAATTATAGTAATATAACAAGTTTAGTTATAGCAATATAACATGTTTAATTATAGTAATATAACATAATAATAGTGATACATCACGAGAGAAGAATCCACCCATCAGTAAACTAATAACCAGTCAGAGTCATAGTACTATTACATTTGGATGTACCAAAACACAGATTCCTCCAGCGATTTCAATTATCGGCGATTCTAAAGAGTGGGGATACCTTTTGAGTTGTTCAGTATTTCATACTGATTTCACCTGATTTTCGTTTGCGTCGTCCATATTCAACTGTACCATGCAAAATATTTTTTGACAAGGAATCATGTTGTCATACATGTCAAACCATGTACGTTTTCCGTTGTTTCACTATTGAAAGAAGTGATTCTTATGAACATGTCAAACCATGTACGTTTTCCGTTGTTTCACTATTGAAAGAAGTGATTCTTATGAACATGTCAAACCATGTACGTTTTCCGTTGTTTCACTATTGAAAGAAGTGATTCTTATGAACATGTCAAACCATGTACGTTTTCCGTTGTTTCACTATTGAAAGAAGTGATTCTTATGAACATGTCAAACCATGTACGTTTTCCATTGTTTCACTATTGAAAGAAGTTTGTTTGTTTTGTTTGTTTTGCGTTCGCTCCATTGTAACCAGCACGGATATCCGTGTGATTTCCGCCGAGAGCGCGATTACGTTGTGCCACCGTTATGCGCCTTGTAGGCCTAGCACATCCGATTTCGGCATGCCTTGACAATTCGAGTGAGCTATCCTTAGCCTGTGACAGCCTCTACATCTGTCTCCAGGCACGCGTAGTGGCGACTCTTCGCCCATACGATTTTTGCTCTCGTCTGTCTCGTACGAGGTGTTCCACTGTCTATGAACTTGCCTCGTGTAATTGGACGTGCTGTGCCTGTGCCCATTGGGTACTGAACCGTTTCTCATCCGTGAGCCTGGTTCCTTAAGGGGAAGAACTCAACAGAGGAGTTGGACACTGGCTCTTTCGCCCTCTTAGCCGAGGTGTCATTCACCGACATAGTGTACCCCTTGTCCAAGCTCGAGTCTCACACCACGCGTTTGATAGCAAGGCGTTCTCTAGCTGAGCGTCCTTGTCCCAATAGCGCCTGAGCCCATAAGGTACTGAACCCTTTCTCTCTTCAAGTGTATTTCCGGTGAAGAAAACCTGACAATAGAGTTGGGCCAGGGTTAAATCGTTGTCCCTTTTGTGCCTGAGCCCATCGGGTACGGAACCCTTTCTCTCTGCTAGTGCGCTTCCGGTATAGGAAACCTTGACAGTAGAGTAGGGTCAGGACTACCATCGTTGTCACTTTCTTGCCTAAACCCATCGGGTACAGAACCCTTTCTCTTCGCGAGCATATTTCCGGTTTAGGAAGGCTCGACATTAGAGTTGGGTTAGGTCTTCTTGCTTTACCAAACGCCAGTGAATGGGTCTGGGTCTCTGCCTGTAAGGAACACAGGTAACTAGAAGCTAGTCTCGAGCTGACGGAGCTTGTAGATACCCTTTCCTAGGGACTTTTCACTTTCTATTTGCAGTTCACGTTGCCCTCTAGCGCTGTTCTGCCCTTTCATTGTTTCATTGTACTCTGTATGAAATATATTTGTCTCTCGCCATGCATCTACCTTTACGTGCATTTTACATTGGCCGCCCCTCCAATGTTCGGACTGAGCTGACTAGCTTCACTGTATGTCGACAGAGTCGTTATATGTGGTGATGCTGATGGTGTCGGAGATATTGTCTGTCTCTTGTGCAGTCAAATCTCTTTCCATCTGCTTCCTCCACATTCTCGGACACGATCCCCAAATGATTTGGCCAGAATCAGCTCGAGTTGCTGCTCGTTTCCTCTGACCACAGCATGACCAGGGCAGTATATCCATGTAATGCTCTGGACAACTGAGTTCCACTATTCTTTTCTTAGCATGAACTTTTCTATCTTGTGAAGCATGCTTTGAGAGTCTGTGAGTATTACCGAGTGTGTTGCTGTATCAGTTATCAACCAATTAAGTGCTGCTGTATCTCCCTCTATCTCCATCCTCATGCTCGATGTGACAGTGGAATATGCTGAAGATTTCTCAACCAACTTTCTTTCATTTCTATTGGCAACAAAACCCCAACAGCTTTTATTTGTGTTTCTGTTAACAGAGCCATCTGTGTATATAATTATGTCTTGTGGTTTCGAGTGTAGCTGGGCGATTTCATGCACTGTAGCCTGGGCCCTGATACCTGTCATTTTTCGACACGCTTTATCGTCTTCTTGGTCTTCCTCTTCTTTTCTTACCTGGCACTCTTCACTCAGAAATCTGCCTTTCGATACCGTCATGTCGCTTCAAGTGATCAAAATACTGTAGCTTCTTTCTTATGATGATAGTTAGAGGTCGCCTTTCATTTAGTTTCAGTAAATTCAAAATTGCAATGTTCTTCATTTTGTCTGTCCATGATATTCGTTGGAGTTTTCTGTAGCACTTCATTTCAAATGAATTTACTCTTTTGGATGTTGTCTTGATTATAAAGTGCAAAGCCCCGCATCATATGCTGCCACTGGAAAAATATGTGAGCTTAAAAGTATTACTTTATATATATATATATATATATATATATATATATATATATATATATATATATATATATATATATATATATAATTTATTCAATGTTATAAGAACAGTACAACAGAATAACTTAGAGCCAACACTTCGAGTATTAAAGAACAAAACGGGAAATTTCCTATCAGAGAAAACAGTTAATCTAAATCGATGGAAGGAATATTGTCAAGACATGTATAAGTGAAATGCCCAGTCACCAGACGAGAGAATTAATGAAATAGAACCGGAACCTGTAATGGTAGAGGTCATACATTCAATCCGAAATTTGAAAAGTTTTAGGAAGTGACGGATTAACATCAGAAATGATACAAGCGGGTGAAGATTCCAGTTTAAAAAAAACAACATACTTAGTCCTGCAAGAGATATGCAAAAGTGGAATATGGTCAAAGGAATGGGAAAAGTCAGTAGACATACACTTGCCAAAGAAAGGAGACATACAACTATGAACCAACTATAAATTCTTGAGTAGCGGGAATTGAACTAGTCTAATCTAATGGCACTGAATCGCCTAGAAACTAGAGTAAATGGGTTTTCCCGTACTTGACAAACCGTATCTTAAAAAAAAAAAGATTCAATTTTGTCAAGACATTCAAATTGTGACTCAAGTCGCTTAGAACGACCAATCGATACAAGAATTACCACAACAAGGAACATCCCATACAAGTATAATATCCACTAGACAGGGTGCGACAGGGTCTTCTATAAGGGAACCTATCGGCCCTTGTATAACTAATACGGATATTATGTTATATGTTTGTTGTTACTGAGGATATTTCAAAACCTGTACGGGATGTTTGTTGTTGTTGTAATAGTCCTTGTCTCGATCGGTCCGTTCTGGTGACTTTCTGTGCACGGTTTGAATGGCTTGATGAAATCGCATCTTTTTTTGGAGATGCGGTTAGTCAAGTACGGAAGAACGCGTGTTCAATAGTTGCTAGGCGATTTGGTGCCATTGAACGGACTTGTTAAATTCCCGTTAATCTCAAGCGTCAGAGGTAGAAGAGTTCTGTGACTTTGTCGCCTCTTTTATTTCGGTGGTCCATCGTTTTTGTGGTCGGCCTCTAGATCTACATTCACTGTATTTGTGTAGCATAGCTTGCTGTGGTATACTGTCTCGTGATAGTCTGCTGATGTGTGAAAACCATTTGATTTCTTGGCTTTTAATATATTCCAAAATCGGTGCAGTGCCGGTTCTTTGTCAAATGTCCGCATTCCTCACTCTGTCTCTTAGCGACATTCCTAAGATTCTGCGTAAGCATGTCATTTCAGATGTCACAAGTTTACGTTTGTCTTGTGCTGTCGTTGTCCATGTTTGACATTGGTAGCACGCCGTTGGCATAATAATCATTTTAATAGTGTTATTTTTGGTGTTTAAATCTACATTTTTGTTTCTGAAGATTGGTGTTATTTGCCCTAGTGCATGGTATGCTTTACTACATATGTTGTCTATTTCTTTACTGATCTTGCCGTCTGTTGTTATATTGCTTCCTAGATATGTGAATTATGTGTCACTTGTTTAAGTCTATCGTTTCCAATATATTTATATATATTGGTGTTTCTTTCTGTTCTTCCTATCTTCATTACTTCGGTCGTTTCTATATTTATCTTTATGTTAAAGGTTGGACATGTTTGATGTAATGTGTCTATTTGTCTTTGTAGTCGCTCTTCTGATAATGCTACTTTTACTTCGTCATCTGCAAATGGCAATTAGTTTAAGTTATCCTTCATAATGTTTTCTTCTGGTGGCTTTACTACAATGCAGATGCGATCTATGTATGTTATAATCAATAGGGGAAGGGGATAGTACGCATCCCTGTCTCATCCCCGAATGAATTCGTAAATTATCTGATGTGCCTGTGCTTGTTCTTACTGGGCTATTAGCGTATATGCTATGACATAGGCGTATCAAATGTTGTGGAATTCCATTTATATGTAATGTTATCCATAATTGTGCTCTACCCACTCTGTCAAAAGTTTTCTCTTGGTCCACGAAAGCCAATTATAATTCTTGGTTATGTTCTGTCGCTCTTTCTGCAAGTTGTTTGAGGCAAAGATTACATCTGTTCAGCTTTTAGTTTTCGACAGTCCATTCGTGTCTTGCTAAGCTGTGGTTCTATATATGCGCGCATCCTTCTCTCTAGTATCTTGCTAAAGATGTTTCCTATGTGGCTTAAGAGTGATATGCCACTGTACTTAGTGCAGTCCCTCTTACTGTCTATTTTCTTCCAGATGGGAACAATCACCACTGTATTCCATTCTTGTAGCGTCTTTTGTGTCTTCCATATCATATTGAACATTCTATGTAGCCACTTTATACCTGTCACTGTTAGAATTTTCATTAGTTCTATGGGTATACCAACAAAAACTGATCGATTAAAACTCATTGCAGGACAAATAGGTTTCCAAATGAATTCATAAAATACAAAATTTATGGACTTCACCAATTCACCTAACGAAATTACTCTAAATGGGCAACAACTTGAAAAAGTACACAAATTCTCCTATCTACGAAGCAAAGTAACACTCGACGGTGATGTCATGACGAAATTACAACTCGCATTGCCCTAGCATCAAGTGCATGTAACAGACTGTCTAATATCTAGAAGTCAAAGTAAATCAGTGTAAGCACGAAAATGCGCTTATTTAATTCCTGCGTTATTCCGGTGCTATCATATGGATGTGAGAGCTGGAAAAGCTCTTTATCTTCAGAAAAGAAATTACTGAGTTTCGAGAACAAATGTCTGCGTAGGATAACTAACACCCATTGGAGTGAATTCAAATCGAATGATAAAATCAGAGTATTGACACATCACAATTTCATCACAGATGTTATCAGAAAACGCCGGTGGTCCTACATCGGGCATGTCCTTCGTACGGACACCAACAGAATACACCATCAATCTCTTGAATGGATACCCACAGGCAAAAGAGCAAGGAGTAGACCAAAAGAAACACTCAAAAGAACAATACTTAGAGAAAGTAAAACAACCAATATTCATACTATTCAAGAACTGCACAGAATAGCTTTGAACAGACAGAATTGTGGAGATCTGACCTCTGCCCTATGCGCTTACTTCAGCGCAAAAAGAAAATGAATGAATAAATGAATAGTTATATCGTCTATTCCTGGTGCTTTGCTGTTTGGTGTATGTTTAATTGCGCATTCAATTTCGGATTTCAGGATGTTATGTTCTAGGTCTTCTTTTATTTTATTTGTTGTTGTGATCTCTTCTCCTTCCTTTAAGTTTAACAGTTACTTGAAGTAATTTGTTGATCTTTCCATGTTTTCTTTGGGCCTATTAAGTATGTTGCAATGTTCATCATTGATTATTTCTGTTGGTTCATAAATGTATTTTTATACGTCTCATCTTCTTGTAGAACATCTTTGCTGCGTTTTGTCTATCTTTGTTAAGTATTTCTCCATATTCTTGCCATGTCTTAATTTTTTTTAACAGATTTGATGATTTTCTTGGTGTTAATCTTTACTGTCTAGTATGTTGAATAATCTTCATACGTTTATGCTTGTTGCCCATTTCTTGTATTTTGTTTGGTTTTTTATCTTTCATTGCGTTCTTTACCTCTTCTGTCCACCAAGCTATTATTTTTGATTTAATGCTTTTATGGTTTTTATATCTGCATGTGTTGCCTGCTGTTTGTATGATGGTATTTTTGAAATATTTCCATTTTTCTATGTGCTGTGTGTGTTTTCTGGTAGCTTTGCAAATTCTTCCCTAACTTCCTGGATATATTTTCCACGCATGTTTAGTTCCAACTTCTGTATATCTGGTTACCCTTTGTGCTTTTCTTGTGCTTGATCTGTTTCGCCCTGTTTGTTTTGACTGTTATTATTATTGCCTTATGGTCTGTGTTAGGTATTATTCTAGCGTCTGTTATTTTTCGTCTATTGTTTCTTTTTGTGAGTTATAGTCTATATGGCTCTTGCATTCCAAGTTGCTCCATTTATACCATGTGGACAAGTGTGACTGTCTATGTTTAAAGAAGATGTTCGTTATAAAGAGGTTGTGCTGTATGCATGATTTATTAGTTTTTAATTGTTGTCGTTAATCTTGTTTCCTGTTGTTGCCAAAAGGGCCTTTATATTCCTATATTACTTCTATATTTGTGCCAAGATGTGCGTTAAATCTCCCAAAATATATATGTCATCTTCTTTGTTGCTGTTATTTATTAACCCCTTATCTGTGGAGTTACCTCTAATGATACTTATGTGGGGTTGCCGTCATTTTGCTGAGATAATCTTTCTTCTTAGTTTCCTAGGGAAACAATTAAACTGGATGCTTTAATATAAGCATCCAGACAGATTTTTTGCCCTGGGAAGCTAAGAAGAGTAGGATCTTTGCAAGACAGTGTCTTTTCATTGTATCCTTAAGAATATCCTAAAAAAACTACTCTCTTTCGATTTCGTTGTTTGGTGTTACATGGAGCATAGGCCTGAATAAATGTTGTGTTTACATTTGTGCCTATTTTAATGCTGACCGACACTGATAGTTCATTCTGATGTGTAACTTGAACTATTCTTTTGGCGAAAGTCGGGTCTACGATAAAGCCCACCCTGTGAATTGCTCTTAAAACTGGGTAAACTCCGTTGTATATCGAATATAATTGATAGAGGTGGCCTATTCCTGTATCAAATATATTAATATGACACCCTAAACCTTGACTTGTTATGTGTTTTATTATTATTAAGTATGCCTCATATTCCACACAATGTATTCCCGAGATTTATTCATTGTATGATTTCATTTGGTTAGATGCTCATGATGATGGTGATTTAGACTTGAATGTCAGGGCTATTGTAGGAGGCAGTGTTACAGCTGTACTGGCCACTGCTGCACTTGTTGTCATCGGGATTGTACTCAGGAAGAAATGTAAGGCAAATATAGACCTAATTAACTCAAACATTGTGTTCGCAAATGAGATTGGAGTTGGTACCATAAGCATGTGTGTGACAATACAGTGTTTAGACATTCCTATGTGTATTGATATGAATGTGCGTGTAAGTGAGTCATTAGGAATGCCTCTGTATACATGTGTAGTGTGTGTGTGTGTGTGTATCAATCAATCAAGTGTCATGCCGAAGGCGTAGGCGATCATGTTTCTCCACGACTCTCTGTCTCTTGTGTTGTCAATAAGCTCAGATGGTTAACTTCTACCGTGTCATAATACTATTCCATCTAGCAACATTTCTCTTTGTCGTCCCCTATCTCTTCTCCCCTTGATCTTTCCAGTGGTTATTAAGTGTTAAAGCTGTGTTCTTCTCAGCACATGCCCTAGAAACCTTGAGTGTCTGCCCCTAATGTTTGATATGATTGATATTTTTACTCCAACATCAATGTGAACCTCTGCATTAGTTTTCTTTACTGTCAGTGGTATTTTCATCATTCTTCTCAGAAACAACATCTCTACAGCATCCAATTCGCTTTGATTTTTTTGTTTACAGTCCATGCTTCACATTCATAAAAAAAGAATAGTTCGATATAATATCTCAGCAACTTGAATTCAGGTCTGCATTGATAGTCTTCCATTGCATAAAATGGTTCTCATGTTTTGGAATGCTGATGTGGCTTTTGACATTCATACACATGGTAGTTTACTTATGATATTCATACACATGGTAGTTTACTTATGATATTCATCATTAGAAGTAGTTGTGACATCATATTGACATTCATACAAATGGTAGTTTACTTATGACATTAGAAGTAGAAGTGACATCATATTGACATTCATACAAATGGTAGTTTACTTATGACATTAGAAGTAGTTGTGTCATCATATTGACATTCATAAAAATGCTAGTTTACTTATGACATTCATCATTAGAAGTAGTTGTGACATCATATTGACATTCATACAAATGGTAGTTTACTTATGACATTAGAAGTAGAAGTGACATCATATTGACATTCATAGAAATGCTAGTTTACTTATGACATTCATACACATGGTAGTTTACTTATGACATTCATACAAATGGTAGTTTACTTATGACATTCATACAAATGGTAGTTTACTTATGACATTAGAAGTAGTTCTGACATCATATTGACATTCATAGAAATGCTAGTTTACTTATGACATTCATACACATGGTAGTTTACTTATGACATTCATACAAATGGTAGTTTACTTATGACATTAAAAGTAGTTGTGACATCATATTGACATGAAATTCAAAACTTAAACAGACATAATACACATACAAATGTTTATTTATCCTTCATCCAAGTTACGATGACAACAATTTATTGCATCCACTTTTAAAATTGGACTATAGTGCTCAGAAAGTGTCAGCAAGTCTGATAAAATTATTATTAATTATAACATTGATTTTAATTTCATGTTTTAATTGTAGCTTGTAATACAACATCAAGTAGTTGTAATATTGAACTTCCTTGCTATACTCATATGTCTTTTTGTACTAGATTATATGAGACTACACACTGCTCTGTTGTCTCATTCTACGAGGTAGGTTGAAAATGTTCCCGGAAAATTCGGCAAATATTGAGTGAAGGATTATGTTATAGAGATTATATGCTTAGCAGTTGTTAATGATCATGACAAAATGATATGGTAGACGTAACATTCACATATACTATCGAAGAGAAGATACATATGTTTGTGTGTAGCACTAGTTGCAACGTCGGAGTTGAAAATGTCCATAAGTGAATAATGTACAAATGCCAAATTCTGTGTTTTGTTTGCGAAATCACAAACAGAAACATTAACATTGCATAATAAAGCATACGGTGATACTGCAATGAAGAAATCACAAATATACCATCTAAGAAATATAATCAGAAGAAAACAACCATAAAAATTGAGAACAAACATTTGGATTATGTTGCATGAAAATGCGCCGGCACATCAATCCCTACTGGTAAAGCAGTATCACACAAAGAATATGTGATTAAATTAGAATAGCATTCATATTCTCCCGACTTTGTACTGGCTGATATTTTCTTATTTCCTCGGCTGACATCGATTATAAAAGCACAGAGATTCAAGGTTGCATATACGGTTATCAGCTTACTGTAGAGCGCCATGTAGATATACTTCGTGGAAGTTCCTCCCATGTAGCTTGTTCTATTTCATAGGCTTTCAGTGAGGATTTTAACTAGTCATTGTAGCACTTCTTTCGGCCACCTTGAGATTGTGTACCCTTCTCCAGCTCACCATAGAGAAGTATCTCTGTCAGGCGATGGTTTGGAATGCGTACCAAATGAAAGACCAACGAATCTATGTCTGCATCAGAATAGTGTCAATTCTAGCGATGCCAGATCTGTCAAGGACAATCGTATTATGAATTTTGTCTTGCCATCTGATGTTTATAACTTTACTGAGACACGTTGTGTGAAGGTGATCGAGTATAACTTTACTGAAACACGTGTGAAGGTGATTGAGTATAACATTTCTGATACATGTTGTGTGAAGGTGATTGAGTATAACATTTCTGATACATGTTGTGTGAAGGTGATTGAGTATAACATTTCTGATACATGTTGTGTGAAGGTGATTGAGTATAACATTTCTGAGACACGTGTGAAGGTGATTGAGTATAACATTTCTGAGACATGTTGTGTGAAGGTGATTGAAATTCCTCACGCTCTCAAATCTCATATATACCCAAATCTCAACGGTATTAATTGTGTCTTCTATTTTACTCATTGTCCATGTTTCTGAGTCATAGATTAATGTAGAGATGATGTAATATTTTATAATTCTCATTTTGAGTTTGTCATTTGTTTGAATGTTAATATTTTCCTGATGCCATTGAAAGTGTTATTATTTTCCTCATGTCATGTCATTCCTATTCTACTAATCTCTGTTTCACATGTCATCCGTTGGGATTATGTGTCCAAGATATTGATAATGATCTACTTGTTGTAGTATCTGTCCGTGTATTTTTATGTTTAATGCCTGTTCCTTTGTGATTGTGTAGATTATCGTGGTTTGTGTTTTGAGGATGTCTATAGCGATTGATATCATTTACTTGAATTATAATTATTGACTTGATATATTCATCTTTGTTGTTTCTATTTACTTTCTGCTAAGATCGCTGAGTTATCTGCATGTCCCAGTTTGTTTATTATTTTCTTAATGATTTTGAACCCTGTCATTCGTTCTGTACATTCAGAAATCTTCTCTCTGTAGATTTTAAATAGGCTGGGTAATAATATACATCCCTGTCACACTGCTCTTTTTTATATGTATGTGAGTAGTTGTTTTCATACCTTATTCTACCTACCTACATACCTACCTGCCTGCCTACCTATCCATACATCCTTTCCTCTGTCTGTCTGTGCACTTGTCTATCTATCTATCTATCTATCTATCTATCTATCTATCTATCTATCTATCTATCTATCTATCTATCTATCTATCTATCTATCTATCTATCTATCTATCTATCTATCTATCTATCTATCTATCTATCTATCTATCTATCTATCTATCTATCTATCTATCTATCTATCTATCTATCTATCTATCTATCTATCTATCTATCTATCTATCTATCTATCTATCTATCTATCTATCTATCTATCTATATATCTATCTATCTATCTATCTATCTATCTATCTATCTATCTATCTATCTATCTATCTATCTATCTATCTATCTATCTATCTATCTATCTATCTATCTATCTATCTATCTATCTATCTATCTATCTATCTATCTATCTATCTATCTATATATCTATCTATCTATCTATCTATCTATCTATCTATCTATCTATCTATCTATCTATCTATCTATCTATCTATCTATCTATCTATCTATCTATCTATCTATCTATCTATCTATCTATCTATCTATCTATCTATCTATCTATCTATCTATCTATCTATCTATCTATCTATCTATCTATCTATCTATCTATCTATCTATCTATCTAATCTATCTATCTATCTATCTAATCTATCTATCTATCTGTCTAATCTATCTATCTATCTATCTATATATCTATCTATCTAATCTATCTATCTATCTATCTATCTATCTATCTATCTATCTATCTATCTATCTATCTATCTATCTATCTATCTATCTATCTATCTATCTATCTATCTATCTATCTATCTATCTATCTATCTATCTATCTATCTATCTATATATCTATCTATCTATCTATATATCTATCTATATCTATCTATCTATCTATCTATCTATCTATCTATCTATCTATCTATCTATCTATCTATCTATCTATCTATCTATCTATCTATCTATCTATCTATCTATCTATCTATCTATCTATCTATCTATCTATCTATCTATCTATCTATCTATCTATCTATCTATCTATCTATCTATCTATCTATCTATCTATCTATCTATCTATCTATCTATCTATCTATCTATCTATCTATCTATCTATCTATCTATCTATCTATCTATCTATCTATCTATCTATCTATCTATCTATCTATCTATCTATCTATCTATCTATCTATCTATCTATCTATCTATCTATCTATCTATCTATCTATCTATCTATCTATCTATCTATCTATCTATCTATCTGTCTATCTATATAGCCATCCATATATTCATCTAACACAAATATATATATATATATATATATATATATATATATATATATATATATATATATATATATATATATATATATATATATATATATATATATATATATATGTCTGTCTATCTATTGTCTTACTAATTTTACTGTGGTTTGTCGCAAGATTGAATAATTTATCGGATGTCGTGCTATTACCCGTTTGGTCGATTGATAAATATTGTGACAATACATATTATTTCTGAATAGTTTAACGCCTTCAATCCGCCTTCTTCTTTGTCTTCTTCTGTATCTTGCTGTTTCCATGTTCATGTTGTATGCTCTTTGCACTGACCAATCAGGATTCATTCTCATTAGAATGCCGAATCATTTCATTCAGTTTTTCAATATATTTGACCACTGATGTTGTTCCAACAGTTCTTTAATCTTTTCATTAGTCACACGAACTTTTCTTAGACATCTAATTTCATACGTAGTAATCTTTGTCTCTTGTTCTTTGGTTAGTGTCCATGTCTGACCCTGATAATAAAATGTTGGGATGAATGTTGAATTTATGATTTTCTTTATGGTTTCCATCGGGAAAGTTGTTTCCACATTGATTAAGTTCATAATTTACATTTTTAGTTTTTCTAATTCTTGTCTAGAGCTCTCCGTCCAATTTTCAGTTGTCTGTAAACATTCTCTGGAGACATTTAAATTCCTGCACTTGTTTTATTAATTCATCATTTATTTTTATGTTTATTATATTGTGTTCTCTACATAAAGACATTACTTTAGGTCTTTTTTGTGTATTGATCTTCATGGAAGTAAATTTAGGTATTTCTATGCTTTCTTAATGAAATATGTGATTTATTTTCTGAATGGATAGATTAGAACTAGATTAAACCATTTAGAGACACTGAAACAACATTGTGATAGGTCTAGCAAACCGACAGTGCCGAACTAAAACGCTCGTAGGAAACATGGAGAGTTTTCAGAAAATGAAATTCACACTATGTAAGCATGAAAACTAAAACTGCACTATATAAAACAATCATCATACCATTACTATGCTACCAATGTCACTAACAAAAGAATCCAAAAGAAAAATGACTTGTCTCCGTAGAATCCTCAAAGTAACAATAAGACACAGAATAGGGAACGAAAAGATTGGAGGACAAACGGATACAATGCCAATCCTTGATTGCATCAGAGGACAACATATTGGATGGTTTTCTCATGCTTCCAGACTACCATCAGATGGTGTCTCCTCAGAGGGCATTGCTATACATACACAATGGATACAAAGCCAGTGGCAGACCTTGCAAACAATGGATGACGGAAGTGAAAGAGTCAACAAAAAGAATCATATATGAAGCACATGTGGAAACCATCTCCAGAGAACTCTTCTACCACTGGCGCTGTAAGGCATGAAGGGGTATACAGAAAAAAGAAATGACAGAAGTAGATTTTCATGTTGTGATTGAGGCAGATTTCTTTGAGTAGGTTTATGTTATCTTGCAGATCTTCACTTGAACTGTGTATTAAGCACTGATTGTCAGGCAAAGAGTAGTTCACTCAACTTATTGGAGCAGTTTTTTTTCAAATATATATTTCAAATAAGTGTGTGCCATCTATGACATATGTATAAGTTATCTATGATTATGTCTTGAATACATTTAATACATGTGCATTATAATACATATATTTAATAATTTTGTTTAATAATATATTTTTAAAAAATTATTTCATTAAAATGTTTTTTTATTAAATAATATAACAAAAATGTATGCACTATTTATTCACCTTAAAACCAAAAATACAAGGTAGAAATTTTAACTAATTTTGCATACATAAAATTAAAACTGGGCTGCTTTCATGAAATATCATGGATTATTTTAACTAGAGTAAACAGATACAATAATTAGAACAACAAGAGAACATACCTTGATCTTGTTTTTAAAAGACTGTTTAAAAAAGAAATTGGCAATGGTTGAAGTTCTATATTGCTTAGATTTTAGGTAAGAATACAACAAACCTTACCTTCTGAAATAGTGACAGGAAAAAGTTAGTTAACACCGACCAGCAACATTTTGCTTTCTTATATAAGAATAAGTATTCTTATGTCAGTTTCTAGCTCTGATTTCATATTTCAGATCCGTTTATCTCTATCACATCGGTTCAGTTGCATAAAATAGATGTAACAAAACAAACCAAATTCTTGGAAAGATGACACATATTTTTTATTATTTAGAACACAATATATTTTGCAGAAGATTGTCTTTACGGATGCTGCTCTAAGCTTCTCCTCACAGTTCTGGATGAGTTGACCTGCTGTATCCAAGAAAATCTGTGGAAGGATAGAAACAGGATAGAGGCTTGACTTAATTGTTCTCAGGTTACCAAATATGTACTCCGTTCTCATGGAAACGGCATAATTCCTGCTGAGATGACCTCTTATACCACATAACTCATGGAAGTGACATGACTCCTGCTGAGATGACCTCTTATACCACATAACTCATGGAAGTGACATGACTCCTGCTGAGATGACCTCTTATACCACATAACTCATGGAAGTGACATGACTCCTGCTGAGATGACCTCTTATACCACGTAACTCCGTAGCTTCAAGCAATAATCCCTAGGGATCTCAGAAACAAAAATCTGCTTTATAAACAAGTCATTGCAAATGGGTGGGATTTGAACTTACGACCTCTTGAACACAAAGTTAATGGATTAACTACTGCTCCAGAGGAGGGATGTGTGTGCTGTAGTTGCTCAGAACTTCTCACGATTTTTGACAAGTTGGCCTGCTTCATCCAGGTGCAACTATAAAGAATAATTTCTCTCGTACATCATCATCTTGAGCTAGCCTTTGCAATACTAGCAGCTCATTCTTTTCATGAATATCAGATGGCAAGACAAGATTCCAGATACCACTGTCCTTTACAGATTAGGTATCCCCAGCATTGACACTATGCTGATGCAGACACATATTCGTTGGGCAGGTCATTTGGTAGGTATGCCAGACTATCGCCTACCAAAGATACTTCTCCATGGTAAACTCTAGAATGGTAAACGATCTCAGAGTGGCCAACACAAGCACTACAAGAACTCATTAAAGACTTCACTGACAACGTTTGAAATAGACCAAGATACATGGGAAGAAATTGCACAAAATAGATCTACATAGCCCTCTACAGTGATAAAGAGAGCATTATCTTGTGAAAAGATGAGAAATGCTGCAGCCCAACAGCGTAGAGTAGCAAGAAAATCACGGTTAGACCAAAATTTGCCTACACTCGTCATTTCTTGTCCGAAATGTCCAATAATATTTACAGCTCGAAAAAGGCTCATTAGCCATCTACGAACTATTACCCATGGTCATAAATCTAACTGGATTTTCAAAAGTGGATGTAAAAATGGTCGTCATCGCTTGTGACGGGGCGAACTCAGACAATTTCTTTGTTTGTTTTGTTTGTTAAGTAGGGGTTTCGCCTCATTTGGTCGAGGACCGTCTCTTTCAACCTAGAACTGGTGTCCATGTTGACTATATCGATGCGATTGGGTACCTGTTGTGTTTGTGGCGTGTCTGCCTTGTTGTTGCTAGGATGAGGCTCTGTTAGCCGGTTTCACTGTTGAGCCTCCTAGCGGCAGTCCTTATATGGACTATGGTGTGACTCTGCCTGTCTCAGGTGTTATTGATGAGACTATAAGGTGGTAGTCCTTAAAAGGACTTTTTTAATGAGCTAGTTAGTGTTCTTTCTTCTGCTGTTTAGATTTTGATCGCTTGTTGTCTGGACTGGATGGGGTGTGCAGGATTGGCTGCTATTTGTACCTGTGGAGAAAGATTTTTTTTAAAAATGAAATGAAGTTGGTAGCCCTTATAATGACTTTGTTCTGTCTGGTCGGTGCTCTTTGTTGTGTTGTGTCATATCTGTATTGTTCCTGTCTTGGTTAGCTGTTGACTATATGCTGCGTTGCTTGTCTGCTGGTGTTACATGTGTATTTTTTTAAAGCATATATATTCATATAAATATATACATATATAAAGTTTTGAATTCTCATATAGTTCTATAACTATAGGCATACCATATGTACACACACACAATTGGGTCTACATACTCATACATATGTACATGCCCACCTATATATACCTACACATATACAAATATACATACATAGTCTTACCTATGTATATATACACATACATACATACATATATATACACACACATACATATATATATATACACACACACGTATATATATCTAAGTACATATTATCTTCCTTTTTTTCTGATTTAAAAAAAAATTACAATTACAAGACAAAATATATACATACACAGGGATTATCTCTCTATTCTTCCTTCGATACATGTTGTGATTATACTAGTCTAGATATGTCCATATATGTTATATGGTATAATACTTTAAAGTCTTCCTGAAACATAGAGTACAAGAACAACACACAATTTCTGTATTCTGTTAGATATCTTTATACCGTTAACAACCTTAGTTTGATGTTTATGATGTTGTTTAGAACCAGCCCGCTACCATCTTTAATGTTTGTTGCACTTCTTAATTGGCATTTCTTGATGTCCAATGTGTTTTCTATATCATTCTGTAACATTTATTTTCAAGTGAAGCAATATTTTCAGTGCTGGTTGATAATGATTTCTGTGTATTCTTTTACAGTTGGCAACTCAGCTATCAACAACATTAGTGGAATATCTGACATAGGTATGTGCTGATCCTAACATTCTTTACCATATTGATTACCTGATTTATTCATTTGTTACGATACGAAAAGTGTAGACCTATTGTACGCCCTCGTAAATGGTGGATAGATAGTGTATTAGAAACACTCGGACATATAAAAAAAAAGAGGCAAATAGAAGAGCAAAAGACCATACACTCACTCCCCTCTCAATACCGAAAGGTACATGAGAACAGAAAGAAGAAGATTCATGTGTTATTATAAATTATTGTATTATTTTTACTTTCACTATTGTTTTATTAGTCACGGTCTAATTGTTATTTTGCTATTATTCAGATTATTGTAATTTTTACTATTGTTATTGTTACTATTCTTTTTTTGTTTTGTTATTGATGTTTTACTGTTAATATTTTTTTATTATGTATAATTATTGTTTGTTATTATTATTGCTATTAGTATTATTGAGATTATTATTATTTTACTATTGTTATAATCACTATTGTTTTTTATTGTTTTTATTTTTTATACTATTATTATTTGTATTACTATTTTTACTATAGTTATCATTATTTTTAATTATTATGAATATTTCTACTATTGTAATTAAAGGTAGGCAAAGGTAGTACCCATGGCAGCAATCTCCCGTCAGTGATGAAGATAACTTCATGTACTAACCGCGACTATTATTACATTGGGTAGCCAGTTCCCTTCCTTGCTGTCTTTACCTGTCGACATAGAAGTGGACGTGTCAAGCGAGAAATTGTTGTGTTCGTACTTGGTTTCGAACCTGCTCTCTGTAACCCGGTGATAGCAAGCAAGATCACTATCAACTAGGCTACCGGACTCCCCATTTTTATTAGCTATTTTTGTTGTTGTTATTATTATTATTATTATTATTATTATTACTATGTTTTTATTTTTTTACTATTAATAATTGTTATTTTTACTATTTTTGTTGTTGTTATTATTGTTTTTTTTTTCTTGTTATAAAATGTATTGGTGCTGTTCTGTATTTACTTGTACTGTCGAATAGTTATGTGCAGTAAATATTGCAGGTCCATCTCTTCACATGTGGAAGCTTTAATTGTCTTAACCCAGCAACTGATGATGCTATGACTTCACAGCTTTCATAGACAGCACACATACGTTTGTGAGTGTTCACAGTAGTTTCTCTGTCCTGAATGAGGAATTCTTTTACTGTATGCCTTTTTTGTACATGGTCTGAAAATCTCATGTCATGGGCAGTAATAAACCTCTATTCTCATCAAAAGAATATCAGAATTGCTATGGGTGACAATAAACCTCTATTCTCATCAAAAGAATATCAGAATTGCTATGGGTGACAATAAACCTCTAATATAGATGGTCTGCATATATAGTAAGGCTCTCATCTGCTTCTTCTTCTACATTTGTTCTTACACTTCTGCAGATTAGAAGGATGTAGTCTAGAGAATTGAATGTTTAGAAAGACACAAGTAGATCAAACACCATTGAAAGTACATATCGTGCTAGGCATGCCCAATAGACATTTACTGCCAGCTTATGGCTTATTAGCCATCTACGACGTTATGGACAAGAACATTTACAGGCAGCATGTGGCTTATCGGCCATCTAAGAACTCATAGACATGGACATTTACAGCCAGAATAGGGCTCATCAGCAATGCATGAACTCATAGACAAGGGTATAATTCTAACAAATCCATAAATTGGATATAACAAATAGTTATCACCCCTTGTCAAGGAAAAATAATCACTATCTGGTTAAAGTTTGTGATGAACTACTATCTACCCATTTATCATATGTTATTGCCCCTGTGTGCTGACAAATGTCTGGACGTCTATCTCTGCTTCAGCGTGCAAAGAATGGGGCCACTGTCTTCGTTCCTGGCATGTCATATCAGGTTGATAATAGCAAGTTTAGAAGGAGACAACCTGTCACCTGTGAGAAACAATCATAGTGTCACATCTTGTCTTCATTCCTTAGTTTTGTTTTCTATCACGTAATTTCCCTGAAGGACAAGTAGTTGCAGACTACCGGATATTGCACCATTGTCTGCCTGTGGAAATCTTCAACTTCTAGGTTCTGAGGGATAACTAGATGTGTCATCACTGTGGATGGTTTAACAAATAAGAAAGAAGAATAATGAGATAGTTGTTCCAGAAGTATGTACTGTGACTGACAGGACATGGATATCCTGGTATATTGGTACTCTTGAATACTTCCTTCAGAGACTAAACATTCACCCATAAACCCAACGCCCACCCCCATAAACATCCACGGCTTTGAGATCTGAAATGAGTCTGTGTGTTGTCTCGGTTCCACAAAGGGATTATTTCATCATCATCATATTTTATATCATTTCTTTAATTTGTGTAACAAGAATTGAAACTCATGCTAAAATAACGGTATGTATTACCTCTCTTGTCCAGTTGTTTTTGATAACACTGTCATCTCTTATATGAATTGTAGTAACTCGGTTAATGGTCAATTGTTATCACATCATTCACTGTTTCTCTGTCATTGTTTACCCCTTTCACTGTGTACTCCTGTCATTGTTTACCTCATTTACTGTGTACGCCTGTCATTGTTTACCTCATTTACTGTGTACTTCTAGTCTGTCATTGTTTACCTCATTTACTGTGTACGCCTGTCATTGTTTACCTCATTTACTGTGTACTTCTGTCATTGTTTACCTCATTTACTGTGTACTCCTGTCATTGTTTACCTTATTTACTGTGTACTTCTGTCATTGTTTATGTCTTTCACTATGCATTTCTGTTACAGTTTACTTCTTTCATGGTGTATCTTTGTACGTGTGTGTGTGTGCCACCCACCCCCTTGTGGAACATTATCTACATATGTGTGTCCTTGTGTGGAACATTATCTACATATGTGTGTACTTGTGTGGAACATTATCTACATATGTGTGTACTTGTGTGGAACATTATCTACATATGTGTGTACTTGTGTGGAACATTATCTACATATGTGTGTACTTGTGTGGAACATTATCTACATATGTGTGTACTTGTGTGGAACATTATCTACATATGTGTGCTCTTATGGAATATTATCTACATATGTGTGTCCTTGTGGAACATTATCTACATATGTGTGTCCTTGTGGAACATTATCTACATATGTGTGCTCTTATGGAATATTATCTACATTTGTGTGTCCTTGTGGAACATTATCTACATATGTGTGCTCTTATGGAATATTATCTACATATGTGTGTCCTTGTGGAACATTATCTACATATGTGTGCTCTTATGGAATATTATCTACATTACACTGTTTCTTCATTCTGTGCTGTTTTCTGTACCGACTCTGTCATACTTAAGGGATATATCAGATGTCTACCAACTTTTTGTGAAAATATGCTTATCTCGTTCCTGAAATGAATCATTCCAAGATTATCCTTTTTAACAAATGTTTGACAGACAGATAATATCTAGAATTGTTATACTAACATTCTGCTACCAATGTCAAACATAGACTTTATCAGTCTTGCCATAAAGTAAACAGTTTACATGTGAAATGAAGTGTTTGAGGAAAGATGCTATGGTTACTAAACTATATCAAATAAGATATGATTAAATCAGGAATAGAGTAGTTATACTATCATGTACTGAGTATATCAAAAGAAGGCAAGTAAAATGGTTCGGTGACCTTATGAGAATGAGCAAAAACCAAATACCAATAAGTGCATAAAAACAAAAGAATGTCTGGATATAAATTCCAAGGTAGACCAAGAAAATGGTGGATAGAAAACATCAAGATTACATTAGAATGATAACTGAGGTTCTCACCACTACTCTAAATGGTAAGTGTGGATACGACCAACTGTTATTCAACTTGGGAAAATAATAGACTCATTGTATAAACATATTGACATCCACCATTTCCAAGACTGTTTACTTTAAAATTTGTTATTAATTAGACAGTTAAATAATTAATGTGTTTGCAAAGGAGTTCATTAGGACTTGGTAGTAAATCCCTACGGAGGGGAGATCCTAAGGTAGTTCATAGTGTATTAAATCAGCCTCTGGCATCTCCTACAGTTGTGCTTGTTTCCATGTGTATTGGTGTTGCTTTTCCTTTAGACCTAATCAACAGCAGAGAGAGAGAGAGAATAAATGGGAATGGCACGTTCCCTGTAAAGTCTTCCCGGGCATGCAATCAAGTGTGAAACTTAGGAACTATGTGTCTCTGCAGTTTAACCAATTTGAGAACCTTATATTCAATTAGAAAGTTTACACTGACCTGCATCTTGACCATCTGTAAAGATGCAGAGGTCATCATCATCATCATCAAGTAATTAATATTTATACAAGCTAGTTTGTTTCATTAATGAAAAT
Source organism: Meghimatium bilineatum (assembly GCA_034231615.1). NCBI lineage: Eukaryota > Metazoa > Mollusca > Gastropoda > Stylommatophora > Philomycidae > Meghimatium > Meghimatium bilineatum. The sequence goes on from CM067300.1 coordinate 10,785,723, forward strand.
TGTACTTACGTAAAGAACGTTCCACTTAGTCTTTAGAACGTTCAGAGACGACGTCGTGTCTACATGGAACTTTCTAAAAACATGTGTTCTACGTAAGTGCAATTGTTGTTATGTTTTACGCAGTATTACCTTATATTGTTCATTAATGATGTGAACTTTATTTTAACGATATAGAGGAAAATGTCCAAGTTACAGAATATCACATATACAGTGAGATTATTTCACCAATCACTTCTACAACAGAGGAATCAAGTTACATAGAAATGTGTAAGTTATTATCTCATTATTATTTTCTCTAATATCTAGACATTTTCCTCTTGAAGAATGTCTCTAATATTGTATGTACTGGCACAAGCCATTTTATAGCAATTTTATCAGTTATGGCATGTTTGATAATATGATATTTGACTAAAGAACAAGAGAGAAAGCTTATTTTTATTAGCTTATGATGTGTGCTATATTTATTGCTAGGAAAATAGTATATAAAACAAGAACATCTTGCTTTAGAATGAGGACATTAAAGGTTCTTTGCTTATAGAATCTGTTTTAAATTTTGTAAAAAATAAAGAAAAGATGTTTATCGATTGACTTCACTGTACTCGTGTTTCGAGTATGCGGATATAAAAACCTGAAAGACACGAAACAAAGATAACAGCTTGGTAGACAGAAGAGGCAAAGAATGCCCAAAAAAATTAAAAAATTAAAATATAGAAATGGCCAACAAGAACATTCATGAAGATTACTTTGCAAACAAGGCAGCAAACAAGATATAGATCACATTTATAAAGTAGCAAACACAAAGGTAGAAAACAATCTGAATGATAACTTAAACGAACTGCTATTTGCAGATGACCAAGCACTAGTGGCATCATCAGAAGCGAAACTACAAAGACAAAAAGATTACATCAAACGTGCCATATCTTTATAATAAAAATAAATATAGAAAAATCGAAGTAGTGAAGATAGAAAGAATAGAAAGAAACACTATTATATATATATATATATATATATATATATATATATATATATATATATATATATATATATATATATATAAATTTAAAAAAAACAGACTTAACCAGGTGACAGAATCCACTTACCTAGCAAGTAATATAACAACAGATGGCAAGAGCAGCAAAGAAATACACAATAGATGTAATAAAGCATACCAAGCCTTAGGGCAAATGACACCAATTTTCAGAAACAAAAATGTAGATTTAAAAACCAAAATAACACTATTTGTCTTCTTCTTCAGCGTTCATTCTCAAACACCTGCTGGGTCTCCCTTGTTTCAGGAACATCTTCCTACTAGACTTCCAACAGGATGTAGTCCAGAGAATGGAAATGCATTGTTTCCCTGTTTTATTTGCTCCAATAGCCCGGCACATCCATCTTCGGTGGAATAACACTATTTAAAATTATTATTATGCAGACACTTTCCTACCAATGCAAAACATGGACAACGACAGCACAAGACAAACACAAACTTGTGACAACTGAAATTGCATGCTTACGCAGATCCTAGGAATATCGTAAGAAAACACTTCTACCCCTGATGCTGAAAGGCAACAGAGAGATTAGCAAATTCATTATCTATGATATCCTTATCTATGATATCCTTATATATGATGTCCTCATCTATGATATCATTATCTATGATGTCCTTATCTATGATATCCTTATATGTGATATAATTATGTATGTTGTTTGTTTGTTTTGCGTTCTTTCCATTGTAACCAGCACGGATATCCGTGCGATTTCCGCTGGGAGTGTGATTACGTGGTGCCACCGTTATGCGCCTTGTAGGCCTAGCACATCCGATTTTGGCATGTCTTGAGAATTCGGGTGGGCTACCCTAGCCTGTGACAGCCCCCATATCTGCCTCCAGGCTCGTGTGTATGTGATGACTCTTCGCCCAGACGATTTTTGCTCCCGTCTGTCTTGCACGAGGTGTTCCACTGTCTATGAACCTGCCTCGCGTAATTGGACGTACTGTGCCTGTGCCCATCGGATAATGAACCGTTTCTCATCCATGAGCCTGGTTCCTTAAGGGGAAGAACTCATTGGAAGAGTTGAACCATGGCTCTTTCGCCCTCTTAGCCGAGGTGTCATTCACCGTAATCGTGCACCCCTTGTCCAAGTTCGAATCTCACACCAAATTGAGACCAAGGCGTTCTCGAGCTGAGCGACCTTGTCCCAATTGCGCCTGAGCCCATCAGGCACTGAACCCTTTCTCTCTGCCAGTGTATTTCCGGTATAGGAAAACCTGACATTAGAGTTGGGCCAGGGCTAAAATCGTTGTCTCTTTTGTGCCTGAGCCCATTGGGTAAGGAACCCTTTCTCTCTGCAAGTGTATTTCCGGTATAGGAAAACTTGACAGTAGATTTGGGTCAGGACTGCCATCGTTGTCCATTTCTTGCATAAGCCCATTGGGTACGGGACCATTTCTCTTCGCGAGCATATTTCCGGTTTAGGAAGGCTCGACATTAGGGTTGGGTTAGGTCTTCTGCTTTTCCGAACGCCAATGATTGGGTCTGGGTCTCTGGCTGTAATGAGCACAGGTAACTAGAAGCTCCACTCGAGCTGACGGAGCTTGTAGTTCCCCTTGCCTAGGAACTTTTCACTTTCTATTTGCAGTTCGCGCTGCCCTCTAGCGCTTTTCTGCCCTTTCATTGTTTCATTGTACTCAGTATGAAATCTATTTGTCTCTCGCCATGTGTCTACCTTTACGTGCATTTTACATTGGCCGCCCCTTCAATGTTCGGACTGGACTGACTAGCTTCACTGTATGTCGACAGTGTCGTTATATGTGGTGATGCTGGTGTGTCGGAGATATTGTCTGTCTTTTATGCAGTCAAATCTCTTTCCACCTGCTACTTCCACATTCTCGGACACGATCCCCAAATGCTTTGACCAGAATCAACTCGAGCTGCTGTTTTCTGTTACCAGGGTGCATCGCAAGGAGTTACATTTGGTAACTTGGTTATCTGCTAACCCTGGGTCCGCCTAGAGCAATGCGTTCCCTTTGCACCCCCATATCATTATGTATAATATCCTTATCTATGATATCTTATCTATGATATCCTTATCTATGATACCTTATCTATGATATCTTATCTATGATACCCTTATCTATGATATCCTTATCTATGATACCTTTATCTATGATATCTATGATACCTTATCTATGATACCCTTATGAAATCACTGAAAACACACATAATAATAACACACACAAATTGATGTTTCAACACAAAAACTTTATCAAGACTACATGAACTCATTATATGTCACATTTACCTCGGCCATGTGAACGTCAATAGTTCCGTTCTTACTCGTCGATTTTGTTGTGTATATAGTCTTTATAAAGGACTTTTGGTCTAGTTATGTGTGTATTATTATGTGTTTCTAGTGATTAGCAAAATTTCGTTACCCTGTTCTAAGCTTTGCCTATTATATCACATAATGTAGTTTTACGTGCTTCCTATACAAATGTTGTCTATCACATAATGAGCTTGTAAGTGGCTGGTATACAAGTGTTGTTTATTACATAACGAGGTTTTCAGTGGCTTAAATATTAATTAATAACTCACATTTTTTTTCAAAAAATTATTTTAGTAAAGGAAACAGCTCACTTTATTACAGTTCTTGAATTCTATAGGAGTTGTAAGATATAATCTAGAGGACCAGATTTTATTGTGTTCTTGTCTGGATGTTACCGTTACAATTGGGCTGGAATATTTGCTGTTTGGTCTGATACACCAAACTTCCCCATGCCATTTTGGGTGCCCTTTACCTTATGCAGTATCAAATAGCTATCCATACATTCAACATTCCTTAGTTATGTACGATTTCAGAAATGAGCAGTGAACCAACATAGAACCGGAACTATCAGCTGTTATACCCTGACAGATTTACTGAATTGAAGATCGAGCACATATGGACATGTCTGACGTACGAATTGGATAATCAACAGACCTAATACCTAATGTCTAACATATGCTGTGCTATTTTTCAAACAGCTAAAGTTTTGTGAACTTATTCTGAGTGAAATATGGCTTCTAGAAGTTGTAAAAATTCTGCAGATTTGTTCTGTAACGTGTACGGATATTTTACCGATCGTGTTCACAAGAAAAACTTTACACTATTAATAAAGAAAGCATATGGACTTTATTTCGATTCAAAATCTGATGATACATATAATTCTTTGAAGACAAAACCCCGTAGATTCAAGCAATAATCTCCAGGGATCTCAGAGACAAATATTTGCTTTAAAAACACGACATTGCAAGTGGGATTTGAACCTACGACCTCTTGAACATAGTAAATAGCTTAGTTACTGCTCCAAGGAGGGGGTGCGCTATGATTGCTCTGAACTTTTCACAATTCTTGACAAATTAACCTGCTTTATCCAGGTGCATCTGTAAAGACTGTATTTTTTCTCATACATCATCATCTTGAGTGCGCCTTTCTAATACTAGCAAGTCATTCCTTTCATAACTAATTTCTGTGTGCTGTTAGGTCTCTCTATACCACTAAAAACCTTAGTTTGATGTTTATGATGTTCAAGAACCTGCCAGCTACCACCTTTGATGTTCGTTACACTTCTTAATTGGCATTTCTTGCTGTTCAGGGTGCTTTCTATATCAATCTGTAATATTTGTTTTCAAGTGAAGCAGTATTGTCAGTGCTGGTTGATAATAATTTCTGTGTATTTTTTTTACAGCTGCGCTTGGCAACTCACGTATCAACAACATGACTGGAATATCTGACATAGGTATGTGATTGTTTGTTTGTTTTGCGTTCGCTCCCTTGTAACCATCACGGATATCCGTGCGATTTTCGCCGGGAGCGTGATTACGTTGTGCCACCGTTATGCGCCTTGTAGGCCTAGCACATCCGATTTCAGCATGCCTTGACAATTCGGGTGGGCTACCCTTAGCCTGTGACAGCCTCTATATCTGTCTCCAGGCACGCGTAGTGGCGACTCTTCACCCAGACGATTTTTGCTCTCGTCTGACTCGCACAAGGTGTTCCACTGTCTATGCATTTGCCTCGTGTAATTGGACGTACTGTGCCTGTGCCCATTGGATACTGAACCGTTTCTCATCCGTGAGCCTGGTTCCTTAAGGGGAAGAACTCAACAGAGGAGTTGGACCCTGGCTCTTTCGCCCTCTTAGCCGAGGTGTCGTTCACCGACATCGTGTACCCCTTGTCCAAGTTCGAGTCTCACACCACGCGTTTGAGAGCAAGGCGTTCTCGAGCTGAGCGTCCTTGTCCCAATAGCGCCTGAGCCCATCAGGTACTGAACCCTTTCTCTCTTCAAGTGTATTTCCGGTGTAGGAAAACCTGACAGTAGAGTTGGGCCAGGGCTAAATCGTTGTCCCTTTTGTGCCTGAGCCTATCGGGTACAGAACCCTTTCTCTTCGCGAGCATATTTCCGGTTTAGGAAGGCTCGACATAAGAGTTGGGTTAGGTCTTCTTGCTTTACCAAACGCCAATGGATGGGTCTGGGTCTCTGCCTGTAAGGATCACAGGTAACTAGAAGCTCGTCTCAAGCTGACGGAGCTTGTAGTTCCCTTTTCCTAGGGACTTTTCACATTCTATTTGCAGTTAGCGCTGCCCTCTAGCGCTGTTCTGCCCTTTCATTGTTTCATTGTACTCGGTATGAAATCTATTTGTCTCTCGCCATGCATCTACCTTTACGTGCATTTTACATTGGCTGCCCCTCCAATGTTCGGACTGGACTGACTTGCTTCACTGTATGTCGACAGTGTCGCTATATGTGGTGATGCTGGTGGTGTCGGATATATTGTCTGTCTCTTGTGCAGTCAAATCTCTTTCCATCTGCTACCTCCACATTCTCGGACACGATCCCCAAATGATTTGGCCAGAATCAGCTCGAGTTGCTGTATTTCTGTTTCCAGGGTGCACCGCGTGGAGGTACATTTGGGATCTTGGTTATCTGCTAACCCTAGAGCAATGCGTTCCCTTTGCACCCCAGGTATGTGATGATCCTAACATTCTTTACTATATTGCTTAATTGATTTATTCATGTCATTATTATTATTATTGTATGTTTTTTAAAAAATTTTACTTTTGTTTTATTACTGTTATGATCTAATTGTTATTTTGCTTTTATTCAGATTATTGTAATTTTTATTATTTTTATTATTGTTAGTTTTATTATTGATCTGTAACTGTTAGTGTTGTTTTTAGTATAATTATTGTTTGTTGGTATTATTGTTACTATTATTATTGTGATTATTATATTATTGTTATTTTACTTTTGTTATTGTTAATTTACAGTTATTATTGATTTTGTTGCTATTATTATAGTTTTTACCATTATATTTCTACTATTGTTATTAAAGTTAGTTCCCATGGCAGAAATCTGCCGTCGGTCATGAAGATAACTTCATATACTAATCAAAAGCAACTATTGCGTAGGGTGGCGAGTTCCCTTCATTGCTATCTTTGCCTCCCCTAACTCATGCGTCATTGACAGCTGAATCGACTGAAGGAGTGGTTGTGCCAAACGAGAAATCACGACACGGACTTTTTTGTTCGGACGTAGATTCGAACCTTGCACGCTGTAACACGGTGATAGCAAGCAACCTCACTATCAACAAGGCTACCGCACTCTCCATTTATATTAGCTATTTAAAAAAATTATTATTACTATTGTTTTATATTTTTATTTTACTATTAATAATAATTGTTTTTACTATTTTTGTTGTTATTATTGTTGTTATTGTTCTAGTTATAAAATGTATGGGTGCTGTATTTACTTGTACTGTCCAGTATTTATGTGCAGTAAATATTGCAGGTCTATCTCTTCATATGTGGAAGCTTTAATTGTCTTAACCCAGCAACTGATGATGCTATGACTTCACAGCTTTCATAGACAGCACACATACGTTTATGAGTGTTCACAACAGTTTCTCTGTCCTGAATGAGGAATTCGGTCAAGTTTTTTTTTGTACAGGTTCTGAAAATCTCATCAGAGGAAAATCATTAGACTTGACATAGGCAGCGATAAATCTCTGTTATCATCAGAGGAACATCATTAGGCTTGACATGGGCAGCAACATACCTCTATTATTGATTCTTGATTAGAAACTGGCCTCACAGCACGTGGGACATTGCCATAGGTGCTCCGCCCTCTGTTCCAGAAACCATCCGACTCTATGATGTTTAGAGTATAATGCCACCGAAACAGATGTCGACATCAAGGCACAACTCTGGCTCTTGCGACAAGTTTCTTTGTTGTTCCGCCCACCCATGCCGTGCCCGTAACTAGTTCAAGCACAACGTTGGCCTATGGGAACAGCATAGTAACTGTTATCGAAAGTTAGAACTACGGGATAGTAAAGATGTTGTACCATGAAGCTTTTATAAGAAGATAACCTCAATATAAAGGCATATTCTCATCAGAGGAACGTCAAACTTGGAATGGGCAGTAATGCACCTCTGTTATCATCAGAGGAATACCAGACTTGGAATGGACAGAAATAAACTCGCATAGATGGCATCCATATATAAAGTAAGGCGTCCCCCTTCTTCTTCCACTGCGTTTGTTCTCATACTTCTGCAGATTAGAAGGATGTAGTCTCGAAAATGTAATGTGTTGTGTTATGGTTTACAGTTTTGCTGCCATAACTGTGTTTGATCTGACACATCCGACTTCAGCGTGGCTCCTGGGTCACTTTTACACTATTTGGTAAGGGACAGTCAACTCCACCCATAACGTATTTAGTTATTGGTAAGATCATCATCAAATCATGCTGGACAAGTTCATATGTTATTGGATCTCATATTCAGTATGTCTTTCAACATGTGATAACTGAGTGTTCCTGTCCGGTGTTTATTGATAACTTTTCTTGTGATTCAACATGTGATAACTGAGTGTTCCTCTCCTGTGTTTATTGATAACTTTTCTTGTGATTCAACATGTGATAACTGAGTGTTCCTGTCCGGTGTTTATTGATAACTTTTCTTGTGATTCAACATGTGATAACTGAGTGTTCCTGTCCTGTGTTTATTGATAACTTTTCTTGTGATTCAACATGTGATAACTGAGTGTTCCTGTCCTGTGTTTATTGATAACTTTTCTTGTGATTCAACATGTGATAACTGAGTGTTCCTGTCCGGTGTTTATTGATAACTTTTCTTGTGATTCAACATGTGATAACTGAGTGTTCCTGTCCTGTGTTTATTGATAACTTTTCTTGTGATTCAACATGTGATAACTGAGTGTTCCTGTCCTGTGTTTATTGATAACTTTTCTTGTGATTCAACATGTGATAACTGAGTGTTCCTGTCCTGTGTTTATTGATAACTTTTCTTGTGATTCAACATGTGATAACTGAGTGTTCCTGTCCTGTGTTTATTGATAACTTTTCTTGTGATTCAACATGTGATAACTGAGTGTTCCTGTCCGGTGTTTATTGATAAGTTTTCTTGTGATTCAACATGTGATAACTGAGTGTTCCTCTCCTGTGTTTATTGATAATTTTTCTTGTGATTCAACATGTGATAACTGAGTGTTCCTATCCTGTGTTTATTGATAACTTTTCTTGTGATTCCTATATGCCGCTGGTTTCTTGCTACATCACACTTCACTTCTAGCTCCTGCATTCTAGCCACATACACAGAAGATGAAATACACTCGATATCTTCCAGCTAGGCCACATACACAGAAGATGAAATACACTCGATATATTCCAGCTAGCCACATACACAGAAGATGAAATACACTCGATATCTTCCAACTTCAGAATTGTACGAAAAATAAAACAATAATCTATTGAACTGCCATTAGTTATTGTGGCAAGAATGTTTTTTCTTCTATTTCCCTCAACACTCACGTGTCCAGTATTAAAACCAAGTTCCAACAACCCTCAACACTCACGTGTCCAAGTATTAAAACCAAGTTCCAACAACGTGCATCGACCGTAAACAATTTTGCTTTGTTTTTTTCTTCCTTCGTGCCTCGGCAACACTGACGAGATGTTAGCCTCTAGTTATTCCACACAAGCTTTCTTCTATATAATCATGTTTTACTCCCTATTGTAGGAGCTCCATATAAAAGTATTGTGCGTCTATGGGAGTGTAAAGTCTTGTGTGTATTAGGTATGTTGATTATTGCGCGTCTATGGGAGTGTAAAGTCTTGTGTGTATTAGGCTGTTGATTATCCTCCTCGCACATCGGATATGTCCACAGGTTCTCAGATCCCCGCTTCAGTAAATCAGGGCATAACGGCTGATGGTTCCTGTTCTATGCTGGTTCACTGCTTTTCAAAAAATTCTTTGTCAGGTGTTCTCTACGGGACATACCCATCTTTACTCCCGCTTCATGCATTCTTGATATTGAGTCATGCTCATTCATCACAAACTTCCCTGATCGCGCGGACTCACAAAGAGCAATGAATATGTCCACTTGGTTCATAGGCTATCTGTTATAGTGAAAATGATGAGACTAGCTATAATGATGAGACTAGCTAATTGATCGGCCCGTTTGTTTCCCTCCACGCCCACGTGTCCGGGGACAAGATAAAGGTTAGTTTCTGTAGTGATGCCCATATTTTAACTCTCTTCAATGACTCCATCAATCCCCTACACACAACATCTGTTTTGACTTTCTGAATCATATTCATTGAACCACTTAGTATGCACGCATGTAAATAGGCTTACGATTTCAGACAGTTATGTGCCTGCGTACGGCAAAGGCTTCCATTGTAAAACTGCATGTTGTTGCGGTAAAGTCTCCATTGGCTTCGTGAACTGTTCTTCTGTGTGATCTGGCAGTAAAGGCCCATACCAATCGGTGGTGACGAACGACCGTGTAAATCACACCATCTGTGTCATCTGCGTGCTCGCAAATGAGTGCATTGACCTCAGCATCCACGATCACAGGGCTGTGTTCTCTGCGTTCTCTATAGAGTGTAATGTCGGTCTTGACTACTTTTTGAAAACCATGTGAATAGGTATCTATTCCTCGCCAGAAGCTATGCCTTTGCCGGGCAAATCTTTTTTAACGGTATCCTCTGTACGACCCATCCACGATTTCCCTCTTGATCTTGCTTCCCTTCACACGAGAGAGCTCACTGTTTTGTCGGTGATCTATGTCAGAACTCACTCTGAGGTTTGCACGTGTAGGCCACACATCAATTCCGTGAGATATTCTCAGAAAATCAATGAGAGATCTCATAGTAACACAATGTGTGTCCCTTGTGCAACCAAAGATGATCCGCATAGTTTCATTTTGCATCCTCTCGAGTCTCTCAATCTATGACTGGCGTGGATAGAAGAATCTGCATATTCAATGACAGGGATGACAAGATCCTCATATAAGATTACGAGCATTGATTGGTTATTATCATCCGCTGCCATCACGGGCTAGCTCATTCTGCAGTGATCGGACAGTTTCTATTCTAACATTTCCTTGTCGTATATCAGGATATCGTCCGCTAAAGACAGAGTTTTTCTTCAGCCGTCAAGCTGCTGCTGAATGATTGCCACGGTGTAGACATTGAATAATACATGGTGACAGGGGAGATCCCTGTGAAATACCTGGTAGTATTGTTATGGGTGTAGATGTCCAACAACCTCACCTGGGAGTCACCTTCCTCTCTAGTAAGACCGGTGATATCCATCTAACGATGAAAAGGTCAAAAATAAAGAGCAAGAGCATGTTGATGAGGTAATCAAATGACACTCTGTTATACACGTCATCCAAGCCTTGTGCGTGTATGAAGTAAAATTAAGGAACGACTGTCCAATTTTGCAGAGAATCCAAGCGCTCTATTTCTTTTCATTCCCGGGAATGAAAGCAAGCATGCATGTTTGTAAAGCTGTATCATTGGTATGAATGCAGAACAGTTTCATTAACACACCGGGCACATTAACAATCTGTTATATCTTATGATTTTTTTGTGTGCATTAACCATACAATCAAGAAATAGAGCTACATGGTACTCTAGAATCAAGAAATAGAGCTACATGGTACTCTACAATCAAGAAATAGAGCAACATGGTACTTTACATTCAAGAAATAGAGCAACATGGTACTCTACATTCAAGAAGAAGAAATACATGGTACTCTACATTCAAGAAGAAGAAATGCATGGTACTCTACATTCAAGAAGAAGAAATACATGGTACTCTACATTCAAGAAGAAGAAATACATGGTACTCTACATTCAAGAAGAAGAAATACATGGTACTCTACATTCAAGAAATAGAGCTAACTGGTACTCTACATTCAAGAAATAGAGCTACATGGTACTCTACAATCAAGAAATAGAGCTACAAGGTACTCTATATTCAAGAAATAGAGCTACATGGTACTTTACAATCAAGAAATAGAGCTACATGGTACTCTACATTCAAGAAATAGAGCAACATGGTACTCTACATTCAAGAAATAGAGCTACATGGTACTCTATATTCAAGAAATAGAGCAACATGGTACTCTACAATCAAGAAATAGAGCTACATGGTACTCTACATTCAAGAAATAGAGCTACATGGTACTCTACATTCAAGAAATAGAGCAACATGGTACTCTACAATCAAGAAATAGAGCTACATGGTACTCTACATTCAAGAAATAGAGCTACCTGGTACTCTACATTCAAGAAATAGAGCTACATGGTACTCTACAATCAAGAAATAGAGCAACATGGTACTCTACATTCAAGAAGAAGAAATACATGGTACTCTACATTCAAGAAGAAGAAATACATGGTACTCTACATTCAAGAAATAGAGCAACATGGTACTCTACATTCAATAAATAGAGCAACATGGTACTCTACATTCAAGAAGAAGAAATACATGGTACTCTACATTCAAGAAGAAGAAATACAAGGTACTCTACATTCAAGAAGAAGAAATACATGGTACTTTACATTCAAGAAGAAGAAATACATAGTACTCTACATTCAAGAAGAAGAAATACATGGTACTCTACATTCAAGAAGAAGAAATACATGGTACTCTACATTCAAGAAATAGAGCTACCTGGTACTCTATATTCAAGAAATAGAGCTACATGGTACTCTACAATCAAGAAATAGAGCTACATGGTACTCTACATTCAAGAAATAGAGCTACATGGTACTCTACATTCAAGAAATAGAGCTACATGGTACTCTACAATCAAGAAATAGAGCTACATGGTACTCTACATTCAAGAAATAGAGCTACATGGTACTCTACATTCAAGAAATAGAGCAACATGGTACTCTACATTCAAGAAGAAGAAATACATGGTACTCTACATTCAAGAAATAGAGCAACATGGTACTCTACATTCAAGAAATAGAGCAACATGGTAATCTACATTCAAGAAATAGAGCTACATGGTACTCTACATTCAAGAAATAGAGCAACATGGTACTCTACAATCAAGAAATAGAGCTACATGGTACTCTACATTCAAGAAATAGAGCTACATGGTACTCTACATTCAAGAAATAGAGCTACATGGTACTCTACAATCAAGAAATAGAGCAACATGGTACTCTACATTCAAGAAGAAGAAATACATGGTACTCTACATTCAAGAAGAAGAAATACATGGTACTCTACATTCAAGAAATAGAGCAACATGGTACTCTACATTCAATAAATAGAGCAACATGGTACTCTACATTCAAGAAGAAGAAATACATGGTACTCTACATTCAAGAAGAAGAAATACAAGGTACTCTACATTCAAGAAGAAGAAATACATGGTACTTTACATTCAAGAAGAAGAAATACATAGTACTCTACATTCAAGAAGAAGAAATACATGGTACTCTACATTCAAGAAGAAGAAATACATGGTACTCTACATTCAAGAAATAGAGCTACCTGGTACTCTATATTCAAGAAATAGAGCTACATGGTACTCTACAATCAAGAAATAGAGCTACATGGTACTCTACATTCAAGAAATAGAGCTACATGGTACTCTACATTCAAGAAATAGAGCTACATGGTACTCTACAATCAAGAAATAGAGCTACATAGTACTCTACATTCAAGAAATAGAGCTACATGGTACTCTACATTCAAGAAATAGAGCAACATGGTACTCTACATTCAAGAAGAAGAAATACATGGTACTCTACATTCAAGAAATAGAGCAACATGGTACTCTACATTCAAGAAATAGAGCTACCTGGTACTCTACATTCATGAAATAGAGCTACATGGTACTCTACATTCAAGAAATAGAGCTACATGGTACTCTACATTCAAGAAATAGAGCTGCATGGTACTCTACAATCAAGAAATAGAGCTACATGGTACTCTACATTCAAGAAATAGAGCTACATGGTACTCTACATTCAAGAAATAGAGCAACATAGTAATCTACATTCAAGAAGAAGAAATACATGGTACTCTACATTCAAGAAATAGAGCAACATGGTACTCTACATTCAAGAAATAGAGCAACATGGTACTCTAGAATCAAGAAATAGATCTACATGGTACTCTACAATCAATAAATAGAGCTACATGGTACTCTACATTCAAGAAATAGAGCTACATGGTACTCTACATTCAAGAAATAGAGCTACATGGTACTCTACAATCAAGAAATAGAGCTACATGGTACTCTACATTCAAGAAATAGAGCAACATGGTACTCTACATTCAATAAATAGAGCAACATGGTACTCTACATTCAAGAAGAAGAAATACATGGTACTCTACATTCAAGAAGAAGAAATACATGGTACTCTACATTCAAGAAGAAGAAATACATGGTACTTTACATTCAAGAAGAAGAAATACATAGTACTCTACATTCAAGAAGAAGAAATTCATGGTACTCTACATTCAAGAAGAAGAAATACATGGTACTCTACATTCAAGAAATAGAGCTACCTGGTACTCTACATTCAAGAAATAGAGCTACATGGTACTCTACAATCAAGAAATAGAGCTACATGGTACTCTACATTCAAGAAATAGAGCTACATGGTACTCTACATTCAAGAAATAGAGCTACATGGTACTCTACATTCAAGAAATAGAGCAACATGGTACTCTACATTCAAGAAGAAGAAATACATGGTACTCTACATTCAAGAAATAGAGCAACATGGTACTCTACATTCAAGAAGAAGAAATACATGGTACTCTACATTCAAGAAATAGAGCAACATGGTACTCTACATTCAAGAAATAGAGCTACCTGGTACTCTACATTCATGAAATAGAGCTACATGGTACTCTACATTCAAGAAATAGAGCTACATGGTACTCTACATTCAAGAAATAGAGCTGCATGGTACTCTACAATCAAGAAATAGAGCTACATGGTACTCTACATTCAAGAAATAGAGCTACATGGTACTCTACATTCAAGAAATAGAGCAACATAGTAATCTACATTCAAGAAGAAGAAATACATGGTACTCTACATTCAAGAAATAGAGCAACATGGTACTCTACATTCAAGAAATAGAGCAACATGGTACTCTAGAATCAAGAAATAGATCTACATGGTACTCTACAATCAATAAATAGAGCTACATGGTACTCTACATTCAAGAAATAGAGCTACATGGTACTCTACATTCAAGAAATAGAGCTACATGGTACTCTACAATCAAGAAATAGAGCTACATGGTACTCTACATTCAAGAAATAGAGCAACATGGTACTCTACATTCAATAAATAGAGCAACATGGTACTCTACATTCAAGAAGAAGAAATACATGGTACTCTACATTCAAGAAGAAGAAATACATGGTACTCTACATTCAAGAAGAAGAAATACACGGTACTTTACATTCAAGAAGAAGAAATACATAGTACTCTACATTCAAGAAGAAGAAATTCATGGTACTCTACATTCAAGAAGAAGAAATACATGGTACTCTACATTCAAGAAATAGAGCTACCTGGTACTCTACATTCAAGAAATAGAGCTACATGGTACTCTACAATCAAGAAATAGAGCTACATGGTACTCTACATTCAAGAAATAGAGCTACATGGTACTCTACATTCAAGAAATAGAGCTACATGGTACTCTACATTCAAGAAATAGAGCAACATGGTACTCTACATTCAAGAAGAAGAAATACATGGTACTCTACATTCAAGAAATAGAGCAACATGGTACTCTACATTCAAGAAATAGAGCTACCTGGTACTCTACATTCATGAAATAGAGCTACATGGTACTCTACATTCAAGAAATAGAGCTACATGGTACTCTACATTCAAGAAATAGAGCTGCATGGTACTCTACAATCAAGAAATAGAGCTACATGGTACTCTACATTCAAGAAATAGAGCTACATGGTACTCTACATTCAAGAAATAGAGCAACATAGTAATCTACATTCAAGAAGAAGAAATACATGGTACTCTACATTCAAGAAATAGAGCAACATGGTACTCTACATTCAAGAAATAGAGCAACATGGTACTCTACAATCAAGAAATAGATCTACATGGTACTCTACAATCAAGAAATAGAGCTACATGGTACTTTACATTCAAGAAGAAGAAATACATAGTACTCTACATTCAAGAAGAAGAAATACATGGTACTCTACATTCAAGAAGAAGAAATACATGGTACTCTACATTCAAGAAATAGAGCTACCTGGTACTCTATATTCAAGAAATAGAGCTACATGGTACTCTACAATCAAGAAATAGAGCTACATGGTACTCTACATTCAAGAAATAGAGCTACATGGTACTCTACATTCAAGAAATAGAGCTACATGGTACTCTACAATCAAGAAATAGAGCTACATGGTACTCTACATTCAAGAAATAGAGCTACATGGTACTCTACATTCAAGAAATAGAGCAACATGGTACTCTACATTCAAGAAGAAGAAATACATGGTACTCAACATTCAAGAAATAGAGCAACATGGTACTCTACATTCAAGAAATAGAGCTAGCTGGTACTCTACATTCATGAAATAGAGCTACATGGTACTCTACATTCAAGAAATAGAGCTACATGGTACTCTACATTCAAGAAATACAGCTGCATGGTACTCTACAATCAAGAAATAGAGCTACATGGTACTCTACATTCAAGAAATAGAGCTACATGGTACTCTACATTCAAGAAATAGAGCAACATAGTAATCTACATTCAAGAAGAAGAAATACATGGTACTCTACATTCAAGAAATAGAGCAACATGGTACTCTACATTCAAGAAATAGAGCAACATGGTACTCTACAATCATGAAATAGATCTACATGGCACTCTACAATCAAGAAATAGAGCTACATGGTACTCTACATTCAAGAAATAGAGCTACATGGTACTCTACATTCAAGAAATAGAGCTACATGGTACTCTACAATCAAGAAATAGAGCTACATGGTACTCTACATTCAAGAAATAGAGCAACATGGTACTCTACATTCAATAAATAGAGCAACATGGTACTCTACATTCAAGAAGAAGAAATA
Organism: Meghimatium bilineatum; assembly: GCA_034231615.1. NCBI lineage: Eukaryota > Metazoa > Mollusca > Gastropoda > Stylommatophora > Philomycidae > Meghimatium > Meghimatium bilineatum. Next base: position 10,802,182 of record CM067300.1, read on the forward strand.
CATGGTACTCTACATTCAAGAAGAAGAAATACATGGTACTCTACATTCAAGAAGAAGAAATACATGGTACTTTACATTCAAGAAGAAGAAATACATAGTACTCTACATTCAAGAAGAAGAAATTCATGGTACTCTACATTCAAGAAGAAGAAATACATGGTACTCTACATTCAAGAAATAGAGCTACCTGGTACTCTACATTCAAGAAATAGAGCTACATGGTACTCTACAATCAAGAAATAGAGCTACATGGTACTCTACATTCACGAAATAGAGCTACATGGTACTCTACATTCAAGAAATAGAGCTACATGGTACTCTACATTCAAGAAATAGAGCAACATGGTACTCTACATTCAAGAAGAAGAAATACATGGTACTCTATATTCAAGAAATAGAGCAACATGGTACTCTACATTCAAGAAATAGAGCTACCTGGTACTCTACATTCATGAAATAGAGCTACATGGTACTCTTCATTCAAGAAATAGAGCTACATGGTACTCTACATTCAAGAAATAGAGCTGCATGGTACTCTACAATCAAGAAATAGAGCTACATGGTACTCTACATTCAAGAAATAGAGCTACATGGTACTCTACATTCAAGAAATAGAGCAACATAGTAATCTACATTCAAGAAGAAGAAATACATGGTACTCTACATTCAATAAATAGAGCAACATGGTACTCTACATTCAAGAAATAGAGCAACATGGTACTCTACAATCAAGAAATAGATCTACATGGTACTCTACAATCAAGAAATAGAGCTACATGGTACTCTACATTCAAGAAATAGAGCTACATGGTACTCTACATTCAAGAAATAGAGCTACATGGTACTCTACAATCAAGAAATAAAGCTACATGGTACTCTACATTCAAGAAGAAGAAATACATGGTACTCTACATTCAAGAAGAAGAAATACATGGTACTCTACATTCAAGAAATAGAGCAACATGGTACTCTACATTCAAGAAATAGAGCAACATGGTACTCTACATTCAAGAAATAGAGCAACATGGTACTCTACAATCAAGAAATAGAGCTACATGGTACTCTACATTCAAGAAATAGAGCAACATGGTACTCTACATTCAAGAAATAGAGCTACCTGGTACTCTACAATCAAGAAATATAGCTACATGGTACTCTACATTCAAGAAATAGAGCAACATGGTACTCTACATTCAAGAAATAGAGCTACCTGGTACTCTACAATCAAGAAATAGAGCTACATGGTACTCTACATTCAAGAAATAGAGCAACATGGTACTCTACATTCAAGAAATAGAGCTACATGGTACTCTACATTCAAGAAATAGAGCAACATGGTACTCTGTAATCAAGAAATAGATCTACATGGTACTCTACAATCAAGAAATAGAGCTACATGGTACTCTACATTCAAGAAATAGAGCTACATGGTACTCTACAATCAAGAAATAGAGCTACATGGTACTCTACATTCAAGAAGAAGAAATACATGGTACTCTACATTCAAGAAGAAGAAATACATGGTACTCTACATTCAAGAAATAGAGCAACATGGTACTCTACATTCAAGAAATAGAGCAACATGGTACTCTACATTCAAGAAATAGAGCAACATGGTACTCTACATTCAAGAATTAGAGCTACATGGTACTCTACATTCAAGAAATAGAGCAACATGGTACTCTACATTCAAGAAATAGAGCTACCTGGTACTCTACAATCAAGAAATAGAGCTACATGGTACTCTACATTCAAGAAATAGAGCAACATGGTACTCTACATTTAAGAAATAGAGCTACCTGGTACTCTACAATCAAGAAATAGAGCTACATGGTACTCTACATTCAAGAAATAGAGCAACATGGTACTCTACATTCAAGAAATAGAGCTACATGGTACTCTACATTCAAGAAATAGAGCAACATGGTACTCTACATTCAAGAAATAGAGCTACCTGATACTCTACATTCAAGAAATAGAGCTACATGGTACTCTACAGTCAAGCAATATAGCCCCATAGTACTATACATTAAAGAAATAGAGCTACATGGTACTCTACATTCAAGAAATAGAGCTACATGGTACTCTACATTCAAGAAATAGAGCTACATGGTACTCTACATTCAAGAAATAGAGCTACCTGGTACTCTACATTCAAGAAATAGAGCTACATGGTACTCTACATTCAAGAAATAGAGCAACATGGTACTCTACATTCAAGAAATAGAGCTACCTGGTACTCTACATTCAAGAAATAGAGCAACATGGTACTCTACATTCAAGAAATAGAGCAACATGGTACTCTACATTCAAGAAATAGAGCTACATGGTACTCTACATTCAAGAAATAGAGCAACATGGTACTCTACATTCAAGAAATAGAGCAACACGGTACTCTACATTCAAGAAATAGAGCTACCTGGTACTCTACATTCAAGAAATAGAGCTACATGGTACTCTACAGTCAAGCAATATAGCCCCATAGTACTATACATTAAAGAAATAGAGCAACATGGTACTCTACATTCAAGAAGAAGAAATACATGGTACTCTACATTCAAGAAATAGAGCTACATGGTACTCTACATTCAAGAAATAGAGCTACATGGTACTCTACATTCAAGAAATAGAGCAACATGGTACTCTACATTCAAGAAATAGAGCTACATGGTACTCTACATTCAAGAAATAGAGCAACATGGTACTCTACATTCAAGAAATAGAGCAGCATGGTACTCTACATTCAAGAAATAGAGCTACCTGGTACTCTACAATCAAGAAATAGAGCTACATGGTACTCTACATTCAAGAAATAGAGCAACATGGTACTCTACATTCAAGAAATAGAGCTACATGGTACTCTACATTCAAGAAATAGAGCAACATGGTACTCTACATTCAAGAAATAGAGCTACCTGGTACTCTACATTCAAGAAATAGAGCTACATGGTACTCTACAGTCAAGCAATATAGCCACATGGTACTCTACATTCAAGAAATAGAGCTACATGGTAATCTGCAGTCAAGAAATAGAGCTACATTGTAATCTGCAGTAAAGAAATAGAGCTACATGGTACTCTATATTCAAGAAATAGAGCTACATGGTAATCTGCAGTCAAAGAAATTGCAGCATCTTGTGGAAAAAAAAGACAGATTCCGTAGCCCAACATCAGAGACTAGCTAGAAATTCAACAGCCCAACATATGTAGTCTGATCTGGTATGGTCTTGGTCTGATCTTATCTGCCTACATTATCTACATATGTGTATGTTGTTGTATGTGTGTGTACTTGTGGAACATTATCTACATATGTGTGTACTTGTGGAACATTATCTACATATGTGTGTACTTGTGGAACATTATCTACATATGTGTGTACTTGTGGAACATTATCTACATATGTGTGTACTTGTGAAACATTATATACATATCTGTATGTTGTTGTATGTGTGTGTACTTGTGGAACATTATCTACATTTGTGTGTACTTGTGGAATAGTATCTACATATATGTGTGTACTTGTGAAACATTATCTACATATGTGTGTACTTGTGAAACATTATCTACATATGTGTGTCTTGTAGAACATTATCTACATATGTGTTTTCTTATTGAACATTATCTACATATGTGTGTACTTGTGGAACATTATCTACATATGTGTGTGAGACCATGTGGAACATTATCTACATATATGTGTGTGTGACCATGTGGAACATTATCTACATATATGTGTGTGACCTTGTGGAATATTATCTACATATATGTGTGTGTGTGAGACCTTGTGGAAATTTATCTACATATATGTGTGTGTGTCCTTGTGGAACATTATCTACATATATGTGTGTGTGTCCTTGTGGAACATTATCTACATATATGTGTGTGTGTCCTTGTGGAACATTATCTACATTACACTGTTTCTTCATTCTGTGCTGTTTTCTGTACCGACTCTGTCATACTTAAGGGATATATCAGATGTCTACCAACTTTTTGTGAAAATATGCTTATCTCGTTCCTGAAATGAGTCATTCCAATATTATCCTTTATAACAAATGTTTAGCAGACAGATAATATCTAGAATTGTTATACTAACATTCTGCTACCAATGTCAAACATAGACTTTATCAGTCTTGCAAAAAATTAAACAGCATTACATGTGAAATGTAGTGTCCGAGGAAAGATGTAATGCTTTCTAAACTAGATAAAATAAGGAATGATTACATCAGGTAGTTATACTTTCATGTATTGAGTATATCGGAAAAAAACACAATTAAAATGATTCGGTGATCTTATGAGAATGAACACAAACCAAATACCAATAAGTGTATATAACAAAGTAATATCCAGATATAAAGTCAAAGGAATACCATGAAAACGGTGGATAGAAAACATCAAAATTACATTAGAATGATGACTGATGCTCTCCCCACTACTCTAAATGGTAAGTGTGGATACCATCAACTGTTATTCAACTTGTGAAAAACAATAGTCTCATTTTATAAAAATATTGACATCCACTATTTCCAAGATTGAAAATGTGTTTTTAATTTATACAGTTGAGTAATTAATGTGCTAGCAAGGGAGTTCATTAGTAAGTCCAATGGAGGAGAGAACATAAGACAGTTCATAGTGTATTATCCTCTGGCATCTCCTACAGTTGTGCGTGTTTCCATGTGTATTGTTGTTGCTTTTCCTTTAGACTTAATCAACAGCAGAGAGAGAGAGAGAATAAATGGGAAGGACACGTTCCCTGTAAAGTCTTCCCGGGCATGCAATCAAGTGTGAAACTTAGGGACTATATCTCTCTGCAGTTTAACCAATTTGAGAACCTTATATTCAATTAGAAAGTTTACACTGACCTGCATCTTGACCATCTGTAAAAATGGAAATGCCATAATCATCATCAAGTAATTAATATTTATACAAGCTAATTTGTTTCATTAATGAAAATTGTACTTACGTAAAGAACGTTCCACCTAGCTTTTAGAACGTTCAGAGACGACGTCGTGTCTACGTGGAACTTTCTAAAAACATGTGTTCTACGTAAGTGCAATTGTTGTTATGTTTTACGCAGCATTACCTTATATTGTTCATTAATGATGTGAACTTTATTTTAATGATATAGAGGAAAATGTTCAAGTTACAGAATATCACATATACAGTGAGATTATTTCACCAATCACTTCTACAACAGAGGAACCAAGTTACATAGAAATTTGTAAGTTATTATCTCATTATTATTCTTACTAATATCTAGACATTTTCCTCTTGAAGAATGTCTCTAATATTTTATGTACTGGCACAAGCCATATTATAGCAAGATTATCATTTTTGGCATGTTTGATAATATGATCTTTGACTAAAGAACAAGAGAGACAGCTTGTTTTTATAACCTTATCATGTGTGCTATATTTATTGCTAGGAAAATAGTATATAAAACAAGAAGATCTTGCTTTAGAATGAGGACATTAAAGGTTCTTTGCTTATACAATCTGTTTTAAAATTTGTAAAAAATAAAGAAAAGGTGTTTATTGATTGGATTCACTGTACTCGTGTTTCGAGTATGCGGATATAAAAACCATTAAAACACGAAACAAAGATAACAGCTTGGTAGATGAAAAAGGCAAAGAATGCAAAAAAATAAAAAATATAAATGCAAGAAATAGCCAACAAGCACATTCATGAAGATTAATTAGCATACAAGGCAGCAAATATAGATATAGATCACATCTATAAAGTAGGAAACACAACGGAAGAAATCAATCTGAAGGATAATTTAAACGAACTACTATTTGCAGATGACCAAGCACTATTGGCATCATCAGAAGAGAAACTACAAAGACAAATAGATTAAATCTAACATGTCATATCTTTAAAATAAAGATAAATATAGAAAAGACCGAAGTAGTGAAGATGTTGTTTTTGGTCGTCCATCACAAGTGATGAAAAGCATTTGTTACATCCACTTTTGAAAATTCAATTTTAGTTATGCCCTTGATTATGAGTTCGTAGATGGCTAATGAGCCCTATTCGAGCTGTAAATGTCCTTGGACAGTTCCGACATAAAATGACGACTGTAGACAGATCTTGGTCTATCCGTGACTTTTTAGCTTATCTCCGCTGTTGAGCTGCTGCATTTCTCTTCTTTTCACAAGATGATGCGCTCTTTTTTATTTTAGAATGCCATGCAGATCTATTTTGTGAAAGTTATTCCCATGTATCGTGGTCTATTTCAAAGGCTTTCAGTGAGTTCTTTAACGAGTCCTTGTAGCGCTTCCTTTGGCCACCTTGAGATCGTATACCCTTCTCTAGCTCACCATAGAGAAGTATCTTTGACAGACGATGGTCTGGAATATACGCACCAAATGACCTGCCCAACGAATCTGTGTCTGCATCATGATCGTGTCAATGCTTGGGATACCAGCTCTATCAAGGACAGTGGTATCTGGAATCTTGTCTTGCCATCTGATGTTCATAACTTTTCTGTGATAATTTGTATGAAAATGATTGAGTTTTTCACATGACGTCTATACACAGACCAAGTTTCACTAGCGTATAACATCACTCGAAGTACCAATGGTCTGTAAACTTTCAGCTTAGTCTGTAGGTTAATGCCATTTCTACGCCAAACATTTGCGTACAATCAGTGAAGATAGGAAGAATAGAAAGAAACACCAATATATATATATTGCGAAAAAACAGACTTAACCAGGTGACAGAATGCACAAACCTAGCAAATAATATAACAGCAGATGGCAAGAGCAGCAAAGAAATACGAAATACATGTAGTAAAGCATATCCAAGCCTTAGGGAAAATGACACTAATCTTCAGAAACAGAAATTTAGTTTTAAACACCAAAATAACATTATTCAAAACGATTATTATGACACCAATGTGCTATCAATGCCAGACATGGACAATGACAACACAAGACAAACGTAAATTTGTAACAGCTGAAATAGCATGCTTGCGCAGAATCCTAGGAATATCGCTAAGAGACAAAGTGAGAAATGAGGACATTCGACAAAAAACAGGCACCACCCCAATCTTGTAATATATTAAGACAATCAATGTCTGATTGAAGCGATTATATAAACCTGTGTTTAACGTAACTAATATATTAAGAGACAACAGATCAAATGGTTCGCACACTTCAGCAGACTACCATCACACATCATACCGCAGCAAGCTATGCTACACAGATAAGTGAAGGCAGACCTAGAGGCTGACCACAAAAATGATGGACCACTGAAATAAAAGAGGAAACAAATTCCACAATATACTCAGTACACACGCGGGCCGTCTCCCGAAAATAATTCTACCCTTGACGCTGAAAGGCAACAAAGGGTTTAGCGAATAGATAGATAGAGAGGATAGCAAAGACTAACACCAAGAAAATCATCAAATATTCAAAAAATTAAATCATGGCAAGAATACAGAGAAATGTTTAACAAAGATAGGCAATACGTATCAACAATGTTCTATAAGAAAGTACACAACATGAGAAATAAAAAAAGACACGCACCAACAGAAATAATCAACGATGAACACTGCAACATACTAAATATGCCCAAGAAATCATGGAGTAATGAAAACATTACTTCAATCAGTTGTTAAACTTAAAGGGGTGGGAAGTGATTACAACAATAGATACAATAGAAGGGATGAGAAGTGATTACAACAATAGGGATGAGAAGTTTTTACAATAATAAATACAATAGAAGAACTAGAATCATACATCCTGAAATCTGAAAATGATCTCGCAATTAAACATGTACCAAATAACAGAGCACTAGGATTAGACGGAATATTTATAAAACGAATACAAATTCTAACATGACAAGTATAAAGTGGCTGCACAGACTGTTCAATGTGATATGGAAGACACAAACGAAACCACAGGAGTGTAATACAGCGGTGGTTGTTCTCATCTGGAAGAAAAAAGGCAGTAAGAAGGACAGCACTAAGCATGGAGGCATATCACTCTTAAGCCACTTAGGACAAATCTTTAGCAAGATACTAGAGAAAAGGAGGCGCGAATATATAGAACCACAGCTCAACAACACATAATTGGACTTTCGGAAAAAATAAATACTGTACAGATGCAATCTTCGCCCTCAAACAACTTTCAGAAAGAGCGACTGAACATAACCAAGACTTATATTTGTCTTTCATAGCCCAATAGAGAGCTTTTGACATAATTGATAGAGCACACCTATGGATAACACTACAGACATATGTAGTTCCCCAACATCTGATAAGCCTATGTCACAGCACATACGCAAATAGTCAATGTGCAGTAAGAACGAACACAAGTACATCCGATAATTTCCAAATTCATTTTGGAGTCAGACAGGTATGTGTACTATCCCACCTATTGTTCATAACATACATAGATCACATCTGCAAAGTAGCAAAGACAATAAAAGAAAACAATCTGAAGGATAACTTAAATTAACTACTATTTGCAGAAGACTAAACACTAGTGGCATTATCAGAAGAACAACTACAAAGACAAATAGATAGATTACACCAAACATGCCAAACATTTAACACAAATAAATATAGAGGAGACCGAAGTAATGAAGATAGAAGAACAGAAAGAAACACCTATATATATATATATATATATATAAATACATTGGAAACAACAAATTTAAACAAGTGACAGAATTCACATACCTATGTATGAAGCAATATAACAACCATTTCCAATATCAACAAAGAAACACACAATGGATGTAGTAAATCATACCAAGTCCTAGGCAAAATGACACCTTCTTCTTCTTATTTCCTTCCTCTTTTACCCTTTGCGGGTGTCGAGGGAGATACAATGTTCTTGTTCTCGCTTTTCTGGCAGCTTCACATAATGTTATTTGGTGTTCATGTAATGTCTCTTTGATCTTGTCGATCCAGCGTACTCTGGGTCTACCCCTGGCTCTTCTTTCTGCTTCTCCTCTCTTCATATATGCTTTATAAACTAATGAATCACACGGCATTCTGCCTAGATGACCAAACCATTGTATCTGGTTTTGTATGTATTGGTGGTTCATTGGTGGTTTTGTATGTATTGTAGAATTGCTATGACACCCACTCTTTCTCTTACTTAGTAAAACACAGGTTTTTTTTCGTTTCAATGGGACACGACAGCCTATAGCTAAAACTATTAGATAATGATGGGCAATGATGAGCACACAAGAAATTATAAAAATTACAATACACAAATCACATTCAACGTTTCAACCAAAAGGTCTTTATCAAGACACAAACAAAAAATCAAAAGACGACGAATAGAAAAATTATCACAACATCCAACGGAAATATGGAAATGATATGCCGGAGGGTCAGAAAGTGCATAAAAAACGTAAATATATGTGGAAACGAAACGAACATAAAGATGAGTAAATGACGGAAGAAAAGAATACAGACAAAGACCACCCCAACCCAGTACTAGACATAAGAGTGGTCGGAATTGAGTCCAAAAGGCTTAAGTATACCCAATTCAAAAATGAGACGGTTTTCTAGAGCATACCTAGATCTATTATCGGTGGTGCAAGATCTGATGGTGGTGACTTGAATATCCAAAGCACCATGATGACCATCGCCGTTGAAGTGTATGGCCACAGGAGTGGGTGTTCTGTGCTTGTTCTGTGCTCTTTCTCTTATGACATCGTTTCCAATTCTGTGTCTTCTGGTCACACCTGTGGCTTCTATCAGACATCTCATCTTTGTTGTAACCAGTTGTCTCTTATGCTTTGTTGACAACTGATGGTGAAATGTTCTTTCTATCTTCTGCTCTTTTTTCTATCATCTGTTCTTTCTATGTTCATTACTTCGGTCTTCTCTATATTTATCTTTGTGTTAAATGGTTGGCATGTTTGATGTAATCTATCTATTTGTCTTTGTAGTTGTTCTTCTGATGATGGCACTAGTGCTTGGTCTTCTGCAAATAGTAGTTAATTTAAGTTATCCTTCAGATTGTTTTCTTCTATTGTCTTTGCTACTTTGCAGATGTGATCTATATATGCTATGATCAATAGGTGGTGAAACTTATGTTCTGTTGAAAACTGGTGGATTTTAAGTATTTTATAACTTATTGAGGTCTTTAGTGGCATGTGTGTGTTTTTTCACTTATTTAGGTCTTTAGTTCCGCAAAATGACACCAATCTTCAGAAATAAAAATGTAGATTTTAAAACTAAAATCACACTATTTGTCTTCTTCTTCAGCGTTCATTCTCAAACACCTGCTGGGTCTCCCTTGTTTCAGGACCATCTTCCTACTAGACTTCCAACAGGATGTAGTCCAGAGAATGGAAATGCATTGTTTCATAGTTTTATTTGCGCCAATAGCTCGGCACATCCATCTTCGGTGGAATAACACTATTCAAAATAAATTATTATGCCGACACTTTGCTATCAATGCAAAACATGGACAACGACAGCACAAGACCAACATAAACTTGTGACACCTGAAATGGCATGCTTACGCAGAATCCTAGGAATATCGCGAGAAAACTCTTCTACCCTTGACGCTGAAAGGAAACAAAGAGATTAGCAAATAGATACACTAATGGGGGGGGGGTTAGTTAGTTATCCTTATTGATGATATCATTATCTATGATACCGTATCTATGATACCTTATCTATGATATCCTTATCTATGAAGAGACCACAATATCACTGTATCAAGAAACCCATAGTTCCCATTCTTGAGTTGGGATAATTCATTGAAGCTATACATTGCAGGGCACATGTAGCAATAGAAAACAGTAATATCATAAATGACTTTGTAAGTAAGTATTCGTTCACTTAGTAAGTTGTTTACTGGCATGTGTGTAAGTGTTCTTTCACTTTGTGGAATGTTTAGTGTTTTTGTATGCAAGTGTTCTTTCACTTAGTGAGGTGTTTAGTGGCGTGTATGTAAGTGGTATTTCACTTAGTGAGGTGTTTAGTGGCGTGTATGTAAGTGTTATTTCACTTAGTGAGGTGTTTAGTGGCGTGTATGTAAGTGTTATTTCGCTTAGTGAGGTGTTTAGTAGCGTGTATGTAAGTATTATTTCACTTATTGAGGTCTTTAGTGACTTGTATGTAAGTGTTCTTTCACTTAGTGAAATATTTAGTGGCGTGTATGTAGGTGTTTTTTCACTTAGTGGGATGTTTAGTGGCATGTATGTAGGTGTTATTTCACTTAGTGAGATGTTTAGTAACGTGTATGTAAGTGTTCTTTGACTTCGTGAGATGTTTAGTGACGTGCATGTAAGTGTTCTTTCAATTATTTAGGTATTTAGTGGCGTGTATGTAAGTGTTCTTTCACTTAGTGAAATGTTTAGTGGCGTGAATGTAGGTGTTATTTCACTTAGTAAGATGTTTAGTAGCGTGTATGTAAGTGTTCTTTGACTTCGTGAGTTGTTTAGTGACCTGTATGTAAGTGTTTTTCGCTTAGTGAAGTCTTTAGTGGCGTGCATGTAAGTATTCTTTCACTTATTGAGGTCTTTAGTGCCGTGTAAATGTTATTTTACATATTAAGGTCTTATTAGCGTGTATGTAATTGTTCTTTCACTTATTGAGGAGTTTAGTGGCGTGTAAGAGTTCTTTTACATATTAAGGTCTTTAGTGGCGTGTATGTAATTGTTTTTTCACTTATTGAGGTTTTTAATAGCGTGTATGTAAGTGTAATATCACATTAGTGTATTTTTTTAGTAGCGCGTAATACAAATGATATGTAACTTAGTGTGTATTCACTACACAGAACTGAAATTCAACAGGCGCACTTTTTAACAGGATAATGAAGTTCTGCTGATCACTGAAAACACACATAATAATAACACACACAAATTGACGTTTCAACCAAAAAATCTTTATCAAGAATACATGAACTCATTATATGTCACTTTTAGCTCGGCCATGTGAACGTCAATAGTTCCGTTCTTACTCGTCGTTTTTGTTGTGTATGTAGTCTTGATAAAGATCTTGTGGTCGAGTTATGTGTGCATTATTATGTATGTCTAATGATTATCAAAACCTCAATATCCTGTTCCAAGTTTTGCCTATTATATCACATAAAGTGTTTCCTATACAAGTGTTGTCTATCACATAATGAGGTGTTAAGTGGTTCCTATACAAGTGTTGTCTATCACATAATGAGCTTGTAAGTGACTCGTATACAAGTGTTGTCTATCACATAATGAAGTGGTAAGTGGTTCCTATACAAGTGTTGTCTATCACATAATGAAGTGTTAAGTGGTTCCTATACAAGTGTTGTCTATCACATAATGAAGTGTTAAGTGGTTCCTATACAAGTGTTGTCTATCACATAATGCGCTTGTAAGTAACTCGTATACAAGTGTTGTATATCACATAATGAGTTTGTGAGTGCCTCGTATGCAAGTATTGTCTATCACATAACAAGGTTTTCAGAGGCTTACACATTAATCAATACATCATATTTAATTTTTTTTTAAATTAATAAATGAAACAGCTATTTTTATACAGTTCTTGAATTCCATAGGGGTGGTAGCATATAATCTAGAGGATCAGATTGTATTGTGTCATTGTCTGGATGTTACTGTTACAATTGGGCGCAATTGTTACTGTTTGGTCTAATACACCAAACTTCCACCTTGACATTTTGGGTGCCCTTGACCTTATGCGGTATTAAATAGCTATCCATACATCCAACGTTCCTTAGTTGTGTCATAACATAAATATCAGACCACATCCTTACTGTTCTTTGCTTATCCTGTGAGTCCCAAAAACTCATGGGCAGCATTTGAGTTACAATACAGTATATAATGTAGATTGGTCAGTAAAAAGTGTTACTAGTGATAATAGGTTGAATAATAAATGAACATACATAATGAACAATCAAAGAATATGTACATGTGTACAATGTTCACATTTGGTTGCAAGCCTATTACCATACATGTATACTAAGTAACTCCGTGAGTATGATTCAAAAAGTCATATAGGTGATGTACGTAGGTGATGGGTAGAGTCCTTAGAGAGATCTAAATTATGAGCTTAAATGCGAAAAATAACAATTTATTTGCCTCGAGACATGCGGGTGTGAAGGTAAACGAACGGGCCGACACATTAGCTAGTTCCACCATATAGGTAGAGCAGACATACTCAATGCTCTTCTTGAGTCTGCATGATCAGAGGAGTTTGTGATACATGAGCATGAGTCAATATCAAAATTGTGTGATATGGAAGTGAGAATAAACGTTGTCTTTAGAGAACACATACAATAGAGTTTTTAAAATTATAAATATTTGATATGGAAGTGAGAATAAACGTTGTCTTTAGAGAACAATTACCATATATTTTTTTAATTAAAAAAGCACCGAAACAACATAGAAACAGAACCACCAGCCATTATACTATGAAAGATTTACTGAGCGCAGATCTGGACACCTATAGTCTTGTCTGTTGTGCGAAGACAAATAACAACATACATAATACTTAATTTGCTTGACATAAGACGGTTCCTTCTGCTTTGCCAGAGTTTATTGTCATATCTGTCTACTGTATTTTTGCCTTGTGTTACTGCGCCCCACCATTTTTCCATATTATCAGATCTCTTCAGACATTCTGCAATTATAATCTTCCTTCAGAAACAAAAAGTACAGCTTCAATATCAATATATCACATGCTCCTGCAACAAGTAACCACACACTGGTAGAGTAAGTCGTATATTGCAGCATCAATCATACTGTAGGTGCCTAGGGGCAAGCTTTTCGGTTTTCTTATTAACATGAACTAAATGTATGTTCAGGAAGTTTCCACCCAAGACACTTTAGCTTGGAGGCATCATATACCTTTAACTTCTATTGAATCTAGCCTATTATTATTAACAGGCAGTTTCCGTCTTTCCAAGTGATAGTAGTATTGCTGTTATAAGAAATTTAATCTACGATCTGTTTCTGAGGGATGTGACTCACAAGATGAATCTGAGTCACAGGCATTTTACACATTATGTACAAGGAATCACAGGCTCACCTGTACCACCGTATGATGTGGGTTCTCTTAAGCATGCAGAATGTGAAGTATCCATTACTTTCTCTATTTTTATACCATTCTTGATCTTTCCCCTCCATGCAACACGATCCATGCTATCCTGTTTTCAGTATTTTGTATCTATGCCTGTTTCATATATATCCAATGTGCATAGATCTTTGTAGTGAAATACATCTTTATACTGAAATAGATCTTTGTAGTGAAATAAATCTTTATACTGAAATAGATCTTTGTACTGAAATAGATCTTTGTGCTGAAATAGATCGTTGTAGTGAAATAAACCTTTGTACTGAAATAGATCTTTGTACTGAAATACATCTTTGTAGTGAAATAGATCTGGGTACTGAAATAGATCTTTGTAGTGAAATACATCTTTATACTGAAATAGATCTTTGTAGTGAAATAAATCTTTATACTGAAATACATCTTTGTAGTGAAATAGATCTTTGTACTGAAATAGATCTTTGTAGTGAAATAGATCATTGTAGTGAAATAGATCTGGGTACTGAAATATAAGTGGACCCCAAAATATATTCAGCATCTGGAATTCTCCATAAAAAAGATCTTTCTGTATTCTAACATCTTCTATCTACATTTTAATTGTTGCCTAATTGTCTCAATAAGCTGTGAAAATCCTGGGGCAATCATAGGTAAACTTCTAGAATGATCAGATGAAGACATCCACAACTACCAGAACATGTATTGCTAGTGTGTTGTCAAGATTCGAAAGGGAAGCAAAGATTACTAGTGCTGTTTATACTTCCATGTATGTCGTATGAGACAGCGAAGTAGATTATGGATTGAAGATGTCTGGGTTATCCAATATAGGGTCAAAGTGACCCAGAAGCCATACTCAAGCTGGAGTTGACACGCGGAAAGACACAGATATCGCAGGGAAGCTGTGAACCATTCACAACGCATTTCGTTCTCTGTACTACATCCTGTTAATTTCAGGAGTTTGAGAGCGAATGCAGAAGAAGACAAAGAAGAGCATGTATTTGATTTTGAAATCTTTCTTGAATTTTTGTGTTTGTACTGATGATGCCGCTGTATTTGTCTATACTAATATTATTCTGTGAAAACAGATAGTTTTAGAAAGCACATTTTGATATATCAAAATAAACACATGTGTAATAATTATTCTCAACTTTCTAAGGTAATTCATACGAAAATATTAGTTTTGATGAAGCAACTAGTTTTGAAGAAACTCAACAAGCGAACAATTAGATCTCATGAACCAACTCTGCTGAAGATCGCAAAACAATCGACGGATGAGCGACACACCATCTGAAAATTCAAATACAGAAGAGACATACGACACCCTCCAGGAAAGAAACAACATACTAACAACAGAACTACAAACATACACATAAGAAGATTTTCCACCACCCCACGGGGGACCACTGTTCATGAACTGTGAATAGAAATGGATATGACAAACACTAATTCGGTGCCAATGGGAGGAATCTCTCCAAAATAACAGTGCTACTACGGTACCATTTATTAGTATTAATATAACGATATATTCTGTGACGTGTATTCCTGGAGAGACTCGTGCCAGTATGTGTAGGCATCTACGTTTCATCTTATTGCATCAATATTTTAAATTCTTCATCAATGTCATCATTTTCTATTCAAATGTCTAGGGCTTATATAAAATCATTGTTGTTGTTATGATGTCGAAAAATGCATACCAACCACAAACTTGTACATCGCAGCCTCTAATACTAAAACTGCAAGAATACAAAGGCAAACACGATCAGCAAAACTTTCAAGGGACTTTCTTATGGACGAAGCTAGATACCCTAATGCACGAAACACCTAGCAAACAATACTTAGCCATAGAACAAAACAGCACAAAACATATGGACACATATCGGGGTACTTCAGTGAAGACAACACACTTAAAACAGAGGTAGAAATATGTCTAGCCCTCACAAGTTATACAACACGCTCTACACAAAAGAGGAAACACACAGAGACAAACACAAAGAGTTCCTAACCTTTGTGAAAATTCGGACAGAACAGGACAAACACACGATTGTCCAACCCTTGACACAAACAGATCTAAACAATTCACTCCAAAGCTCTCAGAAAAACAAGTCACCAGTACCAGACGGAATCATTTTCAAGTTTCATCTACATTTCTACCACATCATATGCCAGCATTTACTGAACATGCTTAACGAATCCTTCCAACAGGGCCAACACCCATATAGTGTAAACCAGCATGCATAACTGTAATAATAGAAAAACAAAGCAAAGACACACATGACATGCTGCAGACATATATGACTGTTAAACACAGACTCCTCTCTTAAGCTCTAACGCTAAAACGCCAACCTTTCAGGGACAAGTTGATCCACACAGACCAGTAATGCAGCATACATAATAGAAACATCAACAATCACGCATACTTTATAAGGAAAATGATTCTACACACCAAAGAAAAGAACTCGCAGTCTTCGATACTATCCATAGATCAAGAAAAGTCTTTCGACAGAGTGTCTCACGACTTCCTACACGAAAAAATAAACAGAAGCAACATTGGTGAATGCTTCTCAAACTGGATCAAACTTCTGTACAAAAACCCACAGAGTACCTTAATAATAAATCACTCTCTAACGGACCCAATTTATTTAACCAGATCCGTAAGACAGGGCTGCCCGTTGTGACTCCTGCTTTATGTTCTGGTATTGGAGTCTGTGTTAGAAAGAATTAGACAAAATAATAATATTAAAGGAACCCTCATACCCGAACTGAGCTAAAAAAAACAAAAACTAGTAGCTTACGCGGATGACAGTTTTTTTTCCCTCAAACACAGCATCCATAGAAAACATCCTTAAAGTTTTTCAATCATACGGAATATAGAGTGGTTCGACAGTAAACGTACAAACGTCATATGTAATTGGTATAGGAAAGTGGAGATATAAAAAAAAGATTTACTTTCAATCTGATTCAAGTAGACAACATCTAATTATACGGCATCCTCTATCACTGCACACCAACAAATGCCAACAGAGAAACGTGGACAAATATAACAACAGAAATCGAAGATCAATTAGAACGATACAAATACAAAACAACAATAGTTTTTGGCAGAAGCGTGGTTGTAAAAAGCGTCATACCACGACTGCTATACATATCGAATATATTCTACCCACCAACGAACAAACTCAAGGATATATATCAGCATTTTAGATAGTTCATTTTTCGACACACGATACAAGCTAAAACACTAATACATGACAAGAAAAGAAGCGGAGTCTCCTTACATGACATACAGAACAAAATCCAAGCACAAAGAATATAATTCATATCAGAAATAATAGACAACTTGCAAGAATACACGCTGGCACATTATTACATCAGACTAAATATATCACATTTATGCTCCATTCGAAACACACAACTCCACTCAATGGGTACTTTACTACCTTTCTAACAACAATGTATCCAATATCTCAAGGAAAATGAGCAACTAATCAAAGAGCCAACAAAAAAACCTATATAAACACCCCATCGCAGCACAAGGGTGCCACCTGGAGTAAGAAGAAGAGGGAGACCTAGAGAAACTCTACGAAGAACCATTAATAGAGAAGGCATGTCAATGAACCTAAACAACACGCAACAATTGAAAGACCTGGCAACACAAAGACAGAAATGGAAAGGTATGGTTTCTGCCCTATGCGCCGCCTATGGCCCTGGAGGAACATAACATAACATAACATCGCAGTACAAGAACCATCACTTATTAACCGAATCAAACGAGGCTATGCTCACTTTATAATAGATTATTCAGAAATCATTGCCAACCTACACAGTTTACAAACAATATACAAAGCAAAGGAAGTTACATAAAGACTATTATTTAATAGACCACAGACTACTCTCACATAGAATAACAGAGAGGCCCCCTGAGAGATGCAAGCTCTGTGGACACAAAACAAGAAACAGAAAACCACATATTCTTCCACTTCAAAACAATACCCATCGTATTGAACACACTACAGCCGAAGACGGATGTGTCGGGCCATTGGCGCAAATAAAACGGTGACACAGCGCATTTCCATTCTCTGGACTACATCCTTCTGGAAATCTAATAGGACCATGGTCCTGATACAAGAGATATCCAGTGGGAGTTTGAGAATGATCGCTGAAGAAGAAGAAGAAGAAGAAGAACACACTAAAACAAAAAAATAACCCCAAACGCAACATCAGACATGGTCATATACAAGGCAGCCATGTTAAACCTACTTCCAAATTCAGACACAAGATATCACCACAAAAATGTATGTTTCCTTGCAGAGTTTAGAAATCTCGTGTGGTCATGCAAGAACAGAGTAAGACTTGATCACCAACAATTCAACGCTTAACTTCTCCACTTTCATTTATACAGAAATGCAATAAATTACTACTCGACATTGCAAACAGTTTAAGTTTCCAGTTTGATTAAACACATTTTGATTTGTAAAGAAATGTTCTGATCCTGAAACGATCGAATGAACAACTATTAATATCTTTTTAAATGATATGGTTCACACATATCATATATCTACATAAACGTACTATATATATACATAAAGAGAAACATAATGTTTTCATGATTTATACATCCTATATTTAACATTACACTCGCATCACAAATGTTCATGTTTGTTTAGATCATCCCATTACACGGTGCATACTTACACAATTGACACGGATATTGGTTTTGTAAATATTTAATTGTTGCAAATAAAGATTTTTGAAAATAAAAATAATTGTGGTGCATGTCATATATAAAAACACTGGACTCATGTTCGTGGTTGAAAGCCGCCTGTCTACACCTTCTCATGTGTTGTTATGTTTGTGTCATTCTGATATTGCGTAAGCCGATGACATCTTGGTGTATAGTCAGGGCAGAAATCGAGAAGAGTGCGTCGTGTAACTACAGAAGGAGTTGGACAGACTGACAAATTGTTGTCGAGATACGGGAGCAGTGATAAATCCTTCTAAGGCATTCGTGGCGTGGTTTTCCTTTATCAATCAGATGGTAAAGACACCCATGCCGCATGTTTCGTTGTCCGGGAAAAGTTTAGAAAGAACCAGCACAGTGAAATATGTGGGTGTGTTTTTGACAGCAGTCTGAGTTTCAGGGACCATGTTGACCACATACCATAAGTGCAGGCAAAGGCTTAGCAGCAATGAAAGTTATAGCTGCTGCGCAGTGTGAGCAGAGATTGCTATTTATTTTGTACCAGGTTCTGGCTGTGGTGGAATATGCACTGGAAATTCTGACTCTTAACCAAACTCAGATCGAAAGACTGGATAGAATCCAGAATGCAGCAATGTGTATCATACTTAGGTGTACAAGAGACACATCGACAAGAGCTGGTGTGGTACCTACTTGAATGTCCACCAGAAGAGTACAGATTACAGTATTGCCGTACATCGGCGTACCTTCAAATGCATGCAGATAAGGAACACCCGTTGTATTTTAAGTGCACGGTTTTTGTATGTTTTGACAAAATTGCATCTTTTTTTTTGGAAATGAGGTTGGTCAAGTACGGTAGAACGCGTGTGCAATAGTTGCTAGGCGATGTGCTGCCGTTGAACGGACTGGTTCAATACCCGTAAGTCTCAACAATTTTTTAAATTGTCCTCTGGCTTCCTACTTGAATTTACTCGTATAAACAATTATTTGAAGCAATACTGTATTGTCTATATATGTTATACATGTTTACAAGAAGACCTATCGGCCCTTGTAGAACTAATACGGATATTATATGTTATATGTTTGTTGTTACTAGGGATATTTCAATACCTGTGCGGAATGTTTGTTGTTGTTGTTGTTGTGATGGTCCTTGTCTCGATTGGTCAGTGCTGGTGACTTTGAGTGCACAGTTTGAATGTCTTGTCAAAATCGCATCTTTCTTTGGAGATGCGGTTGGTCAGGTACGGAAGAACGCGTGTGCAATAGTTGCAAGGCGATTTGGTGCCGTTGAGCGGACTGGTCTGAATCTTGAGTTACTTATAAGTATGATTAGGAAGGTACAAGTGGGTCTCTTTCGCGAACAGTGGAAATATGCCTTGAGAAAAGAGTGGCTGAAAGTGGTTACATTTATTTTCATGCCAGGCCATTTGGTTTTCGAGGCAATGTAAGAGCAGATTAAATGGAGTCATGCGTGATTCTGGCACAGGGCGATGGGACAATGGATCGATCTGACGTTTTAAACTCCTTAAGAGATATATCACGTGAGAGTGAGACTATTGTGGATGATAATTCCTTTTCATTGGTCAGGATTATAGATCAGTGTTTTAAATGCGGTGTTGATAGAAGTGAACATTTTCGAGGGCGCAGAAGAATGATAGTCAACTGTCAGTAGAAGTGTAATGGCATTCACAATCAAGGGGAGATTGGAGCAACTAATGGACGTGTTCAGTTTGCAGAGATGATGGTACGACGACTAACTAACTAACTAACCCTGATATGGCGTCTCCGCCCATTTTCTGTGCAATTTTTTGTGCCTAATTCTATGTTTATTATTATTTTGACGTCTGGATAAGACCAAATTGGAATAATGTATTTGTGATACTGTGACGTCTCAGCACAAATGTATGGTTCTCAAAAGCCATCAACTTTTTCTATTGTGATGTTGTAGGTGCCTAAACTATGTGTTTATTTTGTTGCAATACGTTGCTATAACTAAATTGGAGCAATGTGTGGATTTTGTCGCGTTCCGCACAAAATAATGGTTCTTAATAGATCTCTGCCCATTCTACTGTGATGTTATGTGTGCTTAATTTTGTGAGTTTCCTAAGGCTCATTATTTCTCTGATATCCCATAACCAAATTGGACTACTGTGCGTGGATGCCGTAGTGTCTCCACACACATTAATGCTTATTATATAGTTTATATAGTGTCATGTGACGTATTCCTTCCAGAACGTTGTCTTCCCAGGTACTCTTCCCTCCATTATTTGTCTTTCTAAACAGTTATGTCTCTTTATATGACCAAACAGGCGTAGTTTTCTTTTTGTTATTGTGTTTAGCAACCAACACTCTGGAATATTCAGTGTGTTTATAATATCTGAGTTTCTGATTTTATCCTTCCATGATATTCTAAGTATCTTCCTGTAGCATTTCAGCTCGAAGGCGTTGATCCTCTTTGCCGCTGTTTTACTTAGAGTCCATGTTTCACAGCTGTATGTTGCAGCCGGAAAAATAAAAGTTCGTAACTTTAGCACTTTCGTTTCTATTTTGTTGTTTTTCCATATGTTTTTCAGCCGTGTTATTTTGCAATATGCCATTGCCAATCTCTTCCTTATTTCTGCCATGCAGTCTCCTGCACCGTTGATGTTTGCTCCTAAGTATTCAAATTTATCCACACATTCTATCTCGGTATTGTCTATTCTGATTTTTGGTTGTTGTGTTGTTATATCTGTTGACATGATCTGTTTATATAGTCAAGCAAAATGAATTAAACAGGTTACTAAAACACTTAACTTGCCTATTAAAAAAATATATTAAAAAAACATACAATAAAACTAAACAGGACAATTCTCCACGTATCGGCTCAAATTGAACCTTTTTCAAGAGACAAACAACAGAAAACAACACAATAAAAACAAAATAGATGACTAGATTTCATCAAGCCCCGTCTCCATAACGCAGGGATGGCAACGCATCTAGTAAAAGAGAAAATGCGTGCATTCATTATAAACAAAGCGAAAGTGGGAAATTATAGGCACTATATATGTAGTTGGGATGTTTATAATGAGTGCAAGAATAATAAAAGAAAAAGATAAGAAAAATACCCCTTTTGTCACTTTATCAGACAGGCAGGTTTTAAGAACATAGTCACAACAGGCAAGACTGGAGGGAACAGAGACAGATGGGGACATGAGAAAATATTCGTTTGACAACCTAGCAAGGCTTGGAAACAACGATCCTGATAACAATACTGAGAACAGAGAACCATGGTCACCTACGCCAACCAGAATGGCATATGATAATGATAAATGAGTAATGATGAGGTTGTGTGATGGTGGGGTGAGTGGGTTTGGGGAAGGAAGGATACAAGAAGAATCATCATTTGAAAACGCATGGAATGAATGTGAAACCTATTCTGGTGTGAGCCCTTTCCTATGTGTGGATACATTTACATGCCTGTGTATTTTGTGTGGGTATCCTTCACACATCTGTGTCCATTTTGTTATATATTTATTTCTTAACTCTTGGTGTGTGTATACATTTCTATGTATGTTTAGGTGTGGTTTTATATATATGTTTATGTCTATATTTGGTTTCACTTTCATTCCATGCGTTTTCAAATGATGATTCTTCTTGTATCCTTCCTTCCCCACACCCACTCACCCCACAACCTCATCATTACTCATCTATCATTATCATATGTCATTCTGGTTGGCGTAGGTGACCATGGTTCTCTGTTCACAGTATTTTTTATCAGGATCGTTGTTTCCAAGCCTTGCTAGGTTGTCAAACGAATATTTTCTCACTTCCCCATCTGTCTCTGTTCCCTTCAGTCTTGCCTGTTGTGACTATGTTCTTAAAACCTGCCTGTCTGATAAAGTGACAAAAGGGGTATTTTTCTTATCTTTTTCTTTTATTATTCTTGCACTCATTATAAACATCCCAACTACATCTATAGTACCTCTAATTTCCCACTTTCCAGTTTGTTTATAATGAATGCACGCATTTTTTTTATCTTTTACTAGATGCGTTGCCATCCCTGCGTTATGGAGACGGGGCTTGATGAAATCTAGTCATCTATTTTGTTTTTATTGTGTTGTTTTTTGTTGTTTGTCTCTTGAAAAAGGTTCAATTTGAGCCATTACGTGGAGAATTGTCCTGTTAAGTTTTATTGTATGTTTTTTATATATACTTTTTTATATATTTTTTTTAATAGGCAAGTTAAGTGTTTTAGTAACCTGTTTAATTCATTTTGCTTGACTATTTGTTCATTAGGTTACTGCGGCACCATCCACGTTGTCGGACACCCTCTGACCATTTGGTTATTTATATCTGTTTATATAGTATGTATTATATATATATATATATATATATATATATATATATATATATATATATATATATATATATATATATATATATATATATATATCAGAAGAATATGGTTGTCAAGTTGTTTTCTGGTTCGTGTCGCATTAAATTGTGCTTTATTAAAATGTGTTGTATTAAGTTTATAGTATTGTGTACCGATGGAAACAATGAATTCCCAAATTCAACCAATGGCATGGGGTG
Source organism: Meghimatium bilineatum (assembly GCA_034231615.1). Classification (NCBI taxonomy): domain Eukaryota; kingdom Metazoa; phylum Mollusca; class Gastropoda; order Stylommatophora; family Philomycidae; genus Meghimatium; species Meghimatium bilineatum. The sequence continues at coordinate 10,825,466 of CM067300.1, forward strand.
AATGATCATAATAGGGCTAGTAGGAAATGATATTCATAACATCGGATAGACCTGTACTAGGAGCTCTAAGCCGGGAAGGTATTAACAAGGGATATTCGCAGTGGATATTAGCATGGAACATTAACAGGGGAATTAACTGGGGATATTAGCATGAATCATTAACCTCTACACCAGACCAGGCATTCCACTCACCAGGCCTGGAATGGAACATCACAGGTGTCGTTGGAAAGCAGCTTGGGGGTAGTGACCACAGACCAGTATTTCTGGAAATCCACAATGAATTTACCAAGGACAGCAGCACGCTCACTAGTTGGATCTATAAGAGGGCAGACTGGAAAATGTGCCAGCATTTAACCAGTGTTCTAGATAAGGACATGAACTTGGACAAAGACATCAATAGAGCAGTGTGAATTTAATAGATGCATACTACATGATGCTAGTAAAACCATACCAAGGGGGACACGCAAAAACTACAAACCCTACTGGAATGATGAACTGGAAAAGCTGCAAAATGAGATGGAAACATCTAGACAGCAGTCTGAGAACAGACCTAGCCAAGAACATCACAACAAATATCAGCAAACAAAGGCTAAATTTCAAAGAACAAAGTTACAAGCCAGACGGAGCAGCTGGAAAGAAAAAAACAGAGTCGCTGAACAGAGAAAGAGACACTAGGAAATTATGGAAACTTGTGAAACAACTAAATGACGACGGTACAGGGAGAAATACCAGAATCACACTTTATAAAGATAGAAACATTTTAACAGGTAAACATGCAGCTGATTACTTTGCAGATTCCATTGAAGAAAACAATAACGTCAAAGTTAGCCCAGACAAACAACAGGAGGTTCGAGAAACCAGCAAAACATTGGACAAGGTGAACCTATACCTGAAGTCATGGAGGCACCAATCACAATGAAAGAACTGGAGCATGCAATATCCAAATTGAAAATAAAAAAGTCCCCTGAAGCTGATGGAGTGTCCGATGAAATGATTAAAAACCTGGGAATTGCAGTAAGAGCAAAGATACTGTAGATCTTTAACACAAGCTGGTCCACAGGTAATGTACCACAGGCGTGGAGAGAAGCAATAATGATACCACTCCTCAAATTAGGAAAAGTTGGCAACACAGTCTCCAATTACAGGCCCATCAGCCTCACAAGCTGTCTATGCAAAACAATAGAACGCATTATCAATCTTAGGATGCAGTGGTACCTTGAAAGTGAAAACCTTCTGGTATCACAGCAAGCAGGTTTCAGACAGTGCTACTCTACTGAAGATCAGGCAACCTACCTCTCCCAAGAGATTCAGGATGCCTTCCAAGATAAGAAAATGGTACTAGCAGCATGGATAGACCTCAGGAAAGCATTTGATAAGGTCTGGAAAGAAGGGCTCTTAAAGAAATTGTGAAATTGCAGGGTTAGATCAAGAATGTACAAATGGGTAAAAGCATACCTGCATAATAGAAGAGACAGGGTACAATTAGATGGTCATAAGAGCAAGAAAGTCCTGCGTCATGGAGTCCCCCAGTGAGGAATCCTGTCACTCACACTTTTCTTGGTTGATATCAATGACCTACTTGCTGAACTACCACACGGGATCAAAGTGGCAATGTATGATGACGACCTGGTGATTTGGTGCACGGAAGAACATACAACAGTGGCCAATAAACAAATACAAAGAGCTATCGATGCCTTAACCTTATGGGCAAATAGATGGTGCATCAGCTTTAACACAGATAAGTGCAGCACTACACTCTTTACCCTCTCAAAAAAACAAAAAGACGGTCATATCAAGATAGATGTAGAGCTCTTGAAAGAAGACTAACAACCCAAATACCTCAGAGTTAATTTTGATGATAAGCTGACATGGAAGCATCACATAAACAAAGCAACAACAAAAGCCAGGAGGAAGTTAGCTATCCTGAGAAAACTAAGTGGAACCACATGGACAGCCAGTGGAAATATACTCAGTAAAGTTTACCAGCAAGGCATAAGACCACACCTGGAATATGGTTCAGCTGCATGGTGTTCTGCATCAAACTCCATATTACAAGATCCAGATAAAGTGCAAAACAAGGCACTTAGAATAATGTTAGGAGCAATGAAATCAACACCCATAGCAGAGATGCAGAAAATGGGAAGAATGCAAATACTTGGCGAACGCAGAGACACAAAAGTACTAATTCAATCAGAAATGTTTCAGTGTATGCCAAATCATCCAATGAAGGAAAGATTCCAAAATCTAGCAATGGGGCGACTGAAAAGAAGCAGCTTTATCCATAAAGCTAAACGACTCCGTAGACAACTTACAGACCTACCTGAAGTTGACAGCCCCTTAAGGCCTGTACCAGAACAAACCCCATGGAGTGAAAGACATGGAATGCCAATATACATTCAGACCCATGTGAAAGGAATACTAAGTTAGGACGAACAGAATAGTATGCAGCGAAGGACAGTCACCCTCAGTTTCCTGGATGAGGAATATCCACAAGATATATGGGTCAGTGTATACACAGATGGGTCAGCACAGAATGCAGTGAGAAATGGAGGTGCAGGTGTATATATAGAATATCCACACAAGCCTAGAGATACAATCAGAACACCGACAGGGAAATTCTGCCAATAAATATGATGCAGAAATCCAGGCAATTAGTGTTGCAGCTAAAAAACTGCTGAACTCCAACTCTGACCTACAGCCTGTGGTATTCCTGACAGATGCAAGGTTAGTGCTTCAAGCTCTCAAGTCTGGAAAACTAACAGACTTGAAAAAACTACTCAGTGAATTGTCTTACCAGTATAGGGTAACCATGCAGTGGATACCCTCTCACTGTGGAGTACCAGGAAATGAAAAAGCAGACCAACTGGCTAAGGAAGGTGCTGCCGAATGCCAACCAGATATACCAATCACCTACCATCAGAAAAAAACAGATGATCAAGTCAATAAGAAAGCCACAAAAACCAACACAAGATGACTATCCCATTATGAACAGATCAGAACAAGTTATAATTCTACGTCTCAGAACAGGACACAACCGTCACCGCAGTAACATGTATACAAAGTTCAAGATTGGCAAAACTGCCATGTGTACATGTGGACAGGCAGCACAGAGTGCCAAACATATACTTCAAGAGTGTTCTGAGCATAAAACGCGGAGGCAGACATATTGGCCAGAGGAAGCAACACTGGAATCAAAGCTCTATGGGACACTGTATGAACTACAAAAGACAGTGAGTTTTATTCAGGAGACAGAATTACAGATATAGACATGTTTCAAGTGAACGAAAGAAGAAAAAGATTAACTGGGGTATTAACAGTGGATATTAGTATGACCTGTTAGCAGAGAATAATAGCGTGGAATATTAACACGGGTGTCAGTGTCATGTGACGTATTCCTTCCAGAACGTTGTCTTCCCAATGAACTCCTCTCTGTCTTGGGTGATGCGGCTTGCATTTTCCAGCGATGTATTCATGTTATCTTTAATGTCGTCAGTTCATCATCTTCTTGGTCTGCCCATTCTCTTCTTCCAAGGTGCTCTTCCCTCAATTATTTGTCTTTCTAAACAGTTGTTTCTCTTTATATAACCAAACAGTTTTGTTTCGTATTGTGTTTAGTAACCAACTCTCTGGAATCTTCAATGTGTTTATAATATCAGAGTTTCTCTTCTTTTCCATCCATAATATTCTAAGTATCTTTTTGTAACATTTCATCTCGAAGGCATTGATTTTCTTTACTGCTTTTTTACTTAGGGTCCATGTTTCACAGCCATATGTTGCAACAGGAAAAGTACAAGTTCATAACATTAACAATTTCAACAGGGGAATTAACTGGAAATATTAGCACGGGATAACACCATGGAACATTAACAGGGGATATTAGTTCTCAAAAGCCCTCTTCCTCTCTACTGTGCTGTTATGTACGCTTAAATCTGTATTTATTGTATTTATTATTGATATGACACCCTGCTATAACCACATTGGGCTGTTTGTGGATGATGTGGCTTCTCTTAACAAAAGGATGGTTCTAAAAATCCCTCTAGCCTGTGTTATTTCTAATTACTAGTGTTCAATCTGTCTATGTTTGTAGGATTTATAAGTCGTATGCTGCCATGTCAGTGTTTTTTCTAGGTTCGTACGATGCTGTATCGTGCTGTACTTTACTAATAGTTGATATGTATCACGTATCCAATAACCCTAGGGGGTTGTGGTAATGTGTGTATTGGTAGTATATATATGTTGCCTATTGACATACCGGCTGTTACACATGAATAGATTCGTTGGTAGTCATATATTTCAGGAAAATACATACTGTTTACACATACACACACAAAAACATAAATACAACATAAAAACACTGAATTGTATAAATATGTTTTTATTGATATTTACATAAATTTACATGGCCATATACATAAAAATATACACAGGTGACACTAAAATGGCACTTATTGATGTTTTATTAGTACAGCTTGGTACAATTTTACGGTTTTATTAGTGTGGAGATTGCTTTAAATAGATTAAAAAAGGAATACGTGTCGCTCATGTGCTATATAATGACACGACAGGTATTATATACACGAAATAAGACTCAGAAGGTATCATAGAGACATTGTCGGACTGTACCTGTTCCTTTATGTAGAAATAGGACAGCGAGGCTTGATCTTGTTTGTATGTGTAAATGGCTCACTTGTGAACTTTGAAACATACATTTTATCGCTGTATGACTTTTGTGTGTGGAGGAAATCTAAAAATATTGTTTTTGTTAAACTTTTTATACTTGCGACTCAGACCTTTTGACTGTGTCTTATTATAGTCACTAAAGCAAAAGTATGTTTTAGTACAAAGGGATATAAGATATAATGCCTTTACCGGAAAATTCTAGTTTCAATAATTCTGGGCATCACTTATCAGAGACTCTAGCTTTGATGCAGTTGGGAAATCTTTCGGGGTCTGAGGAGCAGATCTGTCAGTATTCTGGAGGAAACCACAGGTCATAAACTGTGAGAAATTATGCTTTCATGTCTGGTTTAATGACATCATGGAGACTGGGAGCTGATAAGGACAAATATATTGAATCTGTGTCTGTTTCCATTAATTCAAAGTCAGCCTTATCGACAAATCGGTCTAGGAAATATGTCCAGTAAAATTCCAAAATTCTCATCTTGACATACTGGTAGACAACAAAGAATATCTGTTATTGGAGGTCCCAATTACTTCTCTTTTTACAATATCTACTTCAGAAATGTCGTCAGCTATCTCCATCACGTTTTAAATTGTGGAGAGTTTATTAATTTTGATGTTTCATCCCCTCGGACATAGGATACATCTGCGTGTCTGGCTTTATTAGTCGAAGTTTTCACAAAGGCCAAATTTCCTAATAATTTCATAGCATCACTAGTAATTGAACTGACCATGGAAAAATCACCTTTACGTCTAGTTACGGTGACAGTACAACCACACTGTGTGAAAACAGCTACGAGCTAATTCTCAATCACTTGATAAATGTTGGTTTCCTCCGATCCATGATCCAGATACCATTTTAACAATGGTGTAGTTAGTAGAATTTTATGCCCCAGATAGCTACTGATCAATATAAGTCTAGATACCGTCAATCATTTGTTGTCTTCGGCATATTTCTGCATGAGCTGGCCAATGTCCCCCCTAGTAATGTCTATGTTGTTTTAATATAGGGTCATTCCAGCACAGTACTCCTTTAGGGTGTTGGGTACGTGAATATCGCACACTATCTATTTATTCGCTGAAATCCTTTGTTGCCTATCAGCATCAAGAGAAGAAGTGTTTTCTGGAGACGACCCTCTTGTCTTGTGTGCCGAGTACATTGTGGAATTTGTCACCTCTTTTATTTCAGTGGTCCATCGTTTTTGTGGTCAGCCTCTAGGTCTGCCTTTGTTGTATCTGTGTAGCATAGCTTACTGTGGTATGCTGTCTGATTGTAGTCTGTCAGCCTCTAGGTCTGCCTTTGTTGTATCTGTGTAGCATAGCTTACTGTGGTATGCTGTCTGATTGTAGTCTGCTAATGTATGCAAACTATGTGATCTGTTGTCTCTTCATGTATTCTAAGATTGGGGATGTGCCGATTTTTTTGTTGGATGTCCTCATTCTTCACCCTGTCTCTTAACGATATTCATAGGTTCCTGCATAAGCATGCCATTTCATCTGTCACAAGTTTACGTTTGTCTTTTACTGTTGTTGTCCATGTTTGCATTGGTAGCAAAGCGTTGGCACAATAATAATTTTGAATAGTGTTATTTTGGTGTTTAAATCTATGTTTTTGTTTCTGAAGATTGGTGTCATTTGCCCTAGGGATTGATATGCTTTACTACATCTATTGTGTATCTGAGCCTGGGCTTCGTCAAACTCAAAGACTTCTATGTTTAGTCAAAAACATTGTTCCAACGCTAGAATCTGAGCTAAAATCACACCAGCAAACGTTTTTGTGATGACCAGATCTTAGCACCACAGTTTAAGGAGTCAATTTACAGGTTTGGTTAGGGCTGTAATGGGAACGCTTCGGTATAAAGCTAAGCAATGAAATAAACACAAACTATCTGTTTTATAATCTTGGTTAGTACACACTCTTCTTGGTAAAATGTAGATGTATTCGTTATCTTTAATGTGGTCTGAAGTATCAGTTCAACAGCAGCCTAAGGGTAGTCTTTGATATGGAAAATTACAAGGTTGATGGAATTTCTGTACATGTATTTTGTCCATAAACATATCCAGGACACTAGTTGTGTATGTCTGCAAATGATGACAGCCCAACTATTGATTAAGGATAGACTATGCGAGCATTCATATCACACTTGTAATAAGCAGTGTTACCACTCCTGCCCCCCCCCCATTATCTAGGAATCGTGGTTTATTTCCCACGTATCTGGCAGTTGTGTCTTGTTTTTAATAATGCTAGTCGGTTTATTTTTTTTAAATTGTTGATAAATGTTTCACAATCATAGTGGAGCATACACGTCAAATGCATATAGTTTAAGACCGTTACATCCATCCTAAAATGACACTCTGGAACTTTATTTACTAAGGTATTTGTTGTTTAAGTGGGGAGGAACACCTAGGAGACGGTAGGGTTACAAAATAATTCATATGTAAAAAAGCAGTTTATGTTACATGGCTGCAAATTTCACATTAGATATAACAATAATGGGTTTCTGAAAATACCAATTCCAATAATTGTAGTTATGGCACCAATGTCTATAATTGTAGTTATGGCACAATGTCTATAATTGTAGTTATGGCACAATGTCAATAATTGTAGTTATGGCACCAATGTCTATAAAAATGATCCCTTTATTTTGATTCCTTTGGTTTCCTCTACTCTTTACTCTTTTGCTTGTGAATCTTCATCCCCGTATATGGACTGCATTACTTTGACGTCATGACCTTTCAAGAAATGGAGACAGGCGTATTATTAACTAATTCATAAATCAACATAATTTAAAAACAACTTTTTCTTCTGTTTATTCTTTATCTCATATTACAAATTTCATTTTTAAATAATTTTCACAAATATATGGTAACTATTGACATCCCTAAACTACCATAAGAGTTAGTCAACCATCAACTATGTATTCTATCCAATGTTATCAGGTTTAGTTTTCTTTGTTCATGATTTCGAGTATCTCTTACAGTCTATGAAGCTGATGGTCTCTGTGAGAAGTAAAACTGTTGAGCAGTAACAAAGAATAGTACATCATCTGATTCTTATCTAACTGTCATAAACATTGCTATTCTGTCTCTTCTGATCGTAGAACTCGGTTGGTCGTTTTATTGTACATAGTCTCACCAATAAAGCTCTGAAAATATCACATAAGGAAGGAGATGCAACATTCACATTGTCCTATTTATGTTCAGTAAAAACAGATTTATTCTTGACCCTTTACTCACTTTCTCGATTATTGTACAACTCATCTTGATTGAGACCTACTTGAGGAAAGAACCTGACGATGAGAAGGCGGCTGATTCAGATATAATATAAAACTCCTCCTTGCTTGTCTAATTGCTCAGATGATGTACACAAGCACATGATGATGCTGATAATTGGTTCAAAATATAATAGGCATCTATCAATCACAATATCTTCTAGTGTTTCTATGAGTATGTTATGTGACAGATAACAAACTCTTCCTTGCTTGTCTAATTGCTCAGATGGTTCTAACAGCACTTGATGATGATGCTTAGCTCAAATAAAATATGTACCTGTCAATCATAACATCTTTTGTTGTATATTTGCTCAGAACGGCACTTGATGATATTATATTAATGTGAAAAGGTTCACTACTTACATTGTGGTAACAATTCTACACTATGTTAAGAAACAATCTCAATCTTTACTATCAATCACAACATCTACTTTAACAACACCCTGCAAGGTATGTATACCATTCAACTTCAGCTTGTGCTTCATCTAGGCCCAATCTCCTACTCCTGACTCTTCTGTCTTCTAGGGTTGGCCAGGCAACCTTAGTTTGTGCCTTTAACAGTCTCTTAGATCAGTTAAAATGTGAACTGTTCACTGTTTTTCTCAAACTTACTCAACATTTTTGCTATACTTCCAAAAATTCCCTGACCCCCTACCTATTTTAAAAGTCTACATCTCAAAAACTGTCCATACTATGACAAAGATGTTCAAGCAAAATGTGCATAAATGGATATTCTATAATTTGATAACAATATCTTCGTACAATTGACAAATCAATATTTTTCCAATATTCCTTAAGACAATCCATGCTTCAAAGCATATAAAATAAACGGTTTCGGTATTTAGATCATCTGTATCTAATTTGTGTTGGTAACACAAATATTTATTGACATCACATGTCTACGAGGTAAAGATAAACAGACTGACTTTCATCTACAGACAAATGGTTTAATTAATGAGTCGTGATGAACATGTTTTATGTCTGCATGCTGGGATTTATTACATTTGTAACAGCGATTAGGGGAAACCCGGTATTAAATGTAGTACTAGTAGAAATGTCCACCAACTGTGGAGAATTGCAATTAAGATTGTATAGAATCATGAGGTTCACGGAACTATAATTCATATTTTCAATATTCGCCCGGATAGACAACACCTGTGGATCTGCAATGGTACAATGATGTTAGTTCACAAATAATGTGAATCTGATGTCTTGAGTTGGATAAACTATTTGTTTATTTTATTGATTGATATTCAAGACATTCGCCTTCAAGATGCAAAGTCTGTACAAACACTTTTGTACAGGAACCATCTATTTCTTAGTCGACCTGATTGGACTATCTGGTCATCTGATATATTAGACTGTTGCTCTCTAGAAATCCTTGATACGACCAAAGACCAATCTTCATCCTTGAAGCGACCAAAGACCAATCCTCACCCCCATAACTACATGCAACAAAGCATATTTGAAACAGAAAACTTGCTTGAATTTTGGCACGGCAGATTGGAAACTATTTCAAGAAACATCTGATTTCCTGCTATGTAATATCAACAGCAATGATTTAGAATCATTTACTGCGGATGTTACAATAATTATCCTCAATTCAGCATCACAAAACATCCCAAGGAGCCGTAAGAAATAATAAAAACCATTCTACAATAAAGAAATGCAAGCTGGAATCCTTGAGAGGAAAAAAGCAAGAGATTGCACCTTTAGAAGAAACAAATATTCTTCACAATAAAACATGTGCTAAAGTAAAACTAATAGTAAAGAAAGCCATACATAATAAATAGGCAAAAACATGCCCTAAATTAGATATAAGGAAAAATGGCAGAAAGACTTGGGCGCTGATTGATAATTTGACCGGGAAAAGAAGAAAAACAAAGGATAAACATGTTTGTTTGTTTGTCGTTCGCTCCATTGTAACCATCACGGATATCCGTGCGATTTCCGCCGGGAGCGTGATTACGTTGTGCCACCGTTATGCGCCTTGTAGGTCTAGCACATCCGATTTCGGCATGCCTTGACAATTCGGGTGGGCTACCCTTAGCCTGTGACAGCCTCTATATCTGTCTCCAGGCACGCGTAGTGAAGACTCTTCGCCCAGACGATTTTCTTGCTCTCGTCTCACTCGAACGAGGTGTTCCACTGTCTATGAACTTGCCTCGTGTAATTGGACGTGCTGTGCCTGTGCCCATTGGGTACTGAACCGTTTCTCATCCATGAGCCTGGTTCCTTAAGGGGAAGAACTCAACAGAGGAGTTGGACCCTGGCACTTTCGCCCTCTTAGCCGAGGTGTCATTCACCGACATCGTGTACCCCTTGTCCAAGTTCGAGTCTCACACCACGCGTTTGAGAGCAAGGCGTTCTCGAGCTGAGCGTCCTTGTCCCAATAGCGCCTGGGCCCATCAGGTACTGAACCCTTTCTCTCTTCAAGTGTATTTCCGGTGTAGGAAAACCTGACAGTAGAGTTGGGCCAGGGCTAAATCGATGTCCCTTTTGTGCCTTAGCGAATCGAGTACGGAACCCTTTCTCTCTGCAAGTTACTTCCGGTAAAGGAAACCTTGACAGTAGAGTTGGGCCAGGACTGCCATCGTTGTCCCTTTCTTGCCTACACCCATCGGGTACAGAACCCTTTCTCTTTGCAAGCATATTTCCGGTTTAGGAAGGCTCGACATTAGAGTTGGGTTAGGTCTTTTGCTTTACCAAACGCCGATGGATGGGTCTGGGTCTCTGCCTGTTAGGAACTCTGGTAACTAGAAGCCCGTCTCGAGCTGACGGAGCTTGTAGTTCCCTTTCCTAGGGACTTTTCACTTTCTATTTGCAGTTCGCGCTGCCCTCTAGCGCTGTTCTGCCCTTTCATTGTTTCATTGTACTCTGTATGAAACATATTTGTCTCTCGCCATGCATTTACCTTTACGTGCATTTTACATTGGCCGCCCCTCCAATGTTCGGACTGGACTGACTAGCTTCACTGTATGTCGACAGTGTTGCTATATGTGGTGATGCTGGTGGTGTCGGAGATATTGTCTGTCTCTTGTGCAGTCAAATCTCTTTCCATCTGCTACCTCCACATTCTCGGACACGATCCCCAAATGATTTGGCCAGAATCAGCACGAGCTGCTGTATTTCTGTTTCCAGGGTGCACCACGTGGAGGTACATTTGGGATCTTGGTTATCTGCTAACCCTGGGTCCGCCTAGAGCAATGCGTTCCCTTTGCACCCCAGGATAAACATGTGATAGATGGAAACAGAACAATCACCACAGATCAGAAAAAGGCAGAACACTTTAACCACTTTTTTGCCAGTGTGAACAGAGCAGGGAAGCTGTCGGAGGCTGATAAGAAGCGTCTGTACTTACTGAAGAAGCAAGAAAAAGTCCAAATTTCTAGCTTTGAAGATGACTTCAATATGCAGGAACTCCAACAAGGGCTGAAGAAGCATGTAGAAAATATCAAAATAAAGCACCTAAACAATTACAACTACTGAAAAGACTCACAGGCACACCTTGGGGATCATACAAGAATACCCTTAGAGGATTATATCTTGGGTACATACGTTCTGCTTTAGAATACAACAGTACACTCCTCACAATATGTTCCAAGAGAAATGTAGAATCTCTAGACAGAGTGCATAACAATGCCCTACGCCTTATAAGTGGAGCAATGACATCTACACCAACGGCTGCATGTGAAATACATACAAATGATGAACACCTTGAGATATGGCTGCAATGGAGGCATATGAAAGAAGCAAAAGAATGAAAAAAGACCACTCAAATAAAAAAAATTGTGGAAAACTGGCAACAAAAACACAGATTAAAACAAAAGTATGTCCTTGGACATGTCAATGAAATAAAAGACAGCTATTATCTCCCAGACAAGAGACAAGAACTGTAAAAAACAAGCCATTGTGCATTTCTCTTGTTCTCTCCATCAATGTTCGTACAATACATCTGGCATTTCTTGTGCCTCTTCCTTCCCCTAAACTACATTGTTCCTCTACAATTTCGGAGTTAAATTTTTCTCTTATTCGTCTCATGATTATACAAATTATAGTCTTGGTCATGTGGCTCATAAAGCTGATTGTTTGGTGGTCTTCATATTCTACTGCAACAGGTATCTTCGGTAAGGCTATGAATATTGATTGCAGTACATCAGATGGAATATCTGTGATGTTTGATTCTTACTGCATTGATGTCATATTTGATTCTTACTGCAATGATGTCATGTTTGATTCTTACTGCATTGATGTCATATTTGATACTTACTGCATGGATGTCATGTTTGATTCTTACTGCATGGATGTCATATTTGATACTTACTGCACTAGGTCATGTTTGATTCCTATTGCATGAATGTGTGTTTGATTATTACTGCATACATATGATTTTTTATTCTTACTGCATGGCTACATGGTTATTATGTTTGATTATTACTGCATAAATATGATTTTTTATTCTTACTAGCGTTTGGAAATTTCAGATTGAAATAATTTTTACTAAAGAATCAAAACAATGTTTTATCCCATCTTTAGCAGAAATATACGGGAATGAGTAAACTTGTGTATTGTATCTGAAGGTTCAAGAAGAATATGTTAAAATAAAACACATTCTGGTCTATAAAATCAACAAACCTTTGGTGTTTGCATAGACATTTATGTCATCCTTAGTCAGCATATCCACTGTCACCACTCACAAAGAACTAGCATCCCGGTGTACGTCAGCAACAATTACAAATGCTGCACATGGTAATCACATGAATTGGAATAAATCATTGTCTTATCTAGTTTGACATGACAGGAGAAAACAATAAAAGAAGAAGTGGAAGAGTTATACACAATGAAACACAGAACACTTCTTGACTAAATTTGTGATATGCCCTTTTGTTGATGATGATGATGGCAAGCGAAGATGAGCATGGAATTAAGGGTCAAGTTTTGTTTTATTGTTTGTGGGCCCTCAGATGGTTGATGAGTCCAGTGCGGACCCTGAAAGATCAATTGCATTGTAAACAGAAATGCAATATTCCTTGAGATGAGGGGAAGTAGTCTGATCTCTCCTTTTGGTCTTGTTTCTTTCTAATTGCATGCAATGTTCTACCCTGTTCACAATTTTTAATACTCACTCTGATCTGACTGTTCTAGATTGGAACAGTCACAGTCAAAGAAATGGTACAGACACAGATAAAGACTGTGGTTCCCCTAGAGCTTGGGTCAATCCTGCTGTGCTTGAGAGATGACCCCAAATAGTCCTTGAAGAGCTTTCTATGTCATCTGCTTGAAAGCTTACCTGCACATGCTTCACCTTAGAACAGTCTCTTTGGAAGATACATGTCTGGCATACCGACATCATTCGGGTCAATGAAATTCTGACCTGGTCAACAAGGCATAGATGCTCTCCATCTACATTTTTTGTTCAAGAATCCTTATGTCTGGAATGTTATCCTGCCAAAGTAAGCCTGGAAGCTTTCTCAAGCACGGCAGGTAAAAGTTATGCTGCATTACATGCCTAACATATACAGCTCAGGAATCGGCTGCATATAGCAACGAAAGCAGATAAACTGCACTGAATATATTAAATTTAGTTTCCAGGTGCAAACCACACTGGATCTAGACATAGCAAAGATTGCTTAACAAAATGTCATAAATGTGGTGTGACATGCAAATATATTACGGTATGTTATTTAGAATGAAGCACATGATGAAAGGAATGAGGGAAAAAAATGTGACAGAAGAAGGATCAGAGAAACGATGTTAGAATATGAACATAAATAGAAGAAATAAATATAATTTAAAAAAAATACATAGTACCAGTACTGGTTAAGTTGTACAGATGTTCTGTTTTCCTTGAGGCAAATCTTTAGAATATGATAATCAATAGAAGGTGGTACTGATCAACATTAGAATATTATCAACAACTAAACACAATATTTATTTATCAGGAAAAACCATTCGTAGAGTCAATAGAAATGATTTACGGGAAATATTAGAAAACTATGGAATCAAAGGTCAGGTGATACAAAAATATAGAAGCTCTGTACCAGAACTGCCAAAGCGCAGTAAGAAATACCAGTGGAATGACTTAATCTCTCAAAGCAAAATCAGAGGTAAGAAGGATGTCTGCTCTCACCTATACATTTTAACATATACATGAACAGAATAACAAAAGAGTCCCAAATCAAGAAAGTAAATAGTACAGAAATAATAATCTGAAGAGCAATTACACAACACACTCAATGAATTATTATTTACGGATGATCAATGCCTTTTTTTTACAAAGATGAATAACAATTACAAAATCAATTTAACACACTCATGACAACATGCATGAAGTATAACATGAAAATCAATATGCAGAAAACAGAGAAGTAATGAAAATCAGCAAGTCACCAAATCAAGTGAATGTAACAATAAGCAAAACTAAAGTAAAACAAACTTCTGAATTTAAATACCTGGGAAATATATTCACAGACAACGGAAAATTAGACACATATAAATAACCAAAATGTCAGAAGATGTCTGATAAAATGGAGAGTGCAGCAGTAACCAAATGAATAAGTGATAACTTCTACAAAAAGTGCAACGGTTACTATTAAAGCCTAATTATCAATGTAAAAATTAATAAATAGCAATAAATAAAAGAACAAGGACTTTTTCCACATTCCGGTCCAGCTTGGACCTTTCTCAAGAAACACATAAACATTGAACAAGAAACATGGAATTGTAAATGGCCACCTGGCGACGTCCTTCTTACAGCACGATGCATGAAGTAATGAGAGACATGCCCAGATAATTGTTGAATTACCGGTATGTGCATTCAAAATGCATGTGTAAACATTGACACACAGAAATTTCTATGGATTCAAGGAAATGAGATATTAAAATTGATGAAAAAATCACCTGTTACAGTTATACATCTGAACAAATGACAATCTAGTGCAAACACACACAAACAGAATATTGTTTATGTGAAAAAAACATGAGGAAAAACTCAGATTTGGGGGCCACCAATAAGCAATGTCAAGATACGGGGGTAGAGGGAGGGTGTGGAAATTTTAATCTTTAGGACCCTGAATTAAAATTACGCAATATTCCCCTGGGGCCTGAATTCTTTTTTAGAAAATGTGCGTTATTGATGGTGGGTGTTTTTAAAATGCGATATCTTTTTTGTTTTAAAAGTTAACAAAATATTTTTTGCATATCTAAATAAAGGAGTGAATAGTGAATATAGTCATGTTTTTTTGTTATTGTATGTATGATATGACAGTTGTGAGCAAGCCGTGAAGTTGAAAATTCGGGGAAAAAATTGCAAAATTGCCATTTTCAATTCGCACATATAACTACTTGACGACCCTAATACTTGAGCAATGTGTGGAAATAATGATAAAATCCTCCTAAATACCTATAATTATTGTATATATATTGTTTCATATCCAAACTCATATAATATGGCCTAAAAAAACGGGAAGAAATCGCATATAATGTCCGTCCGGTCAACACTAGGTTTAGGCAAACACACAGCGTAATTATTCTCTATGCACACACGTGGCACCCCTGATTCATAATTATTTGTCTGTTTTTGAACAAATACACAAACATTCGTATCAAATAACAACATATTAAACACAAAAAACGACAATTAAAGCATATAGTCACGATCACTTAGCCGTGCCACGCGGTACTCAATTTGATAGTAAAATATGGCTACAAAATGGCCAACGTCGCTCTAGAAATTCGTTGACAAAACCAGCCGGCTTTCTCTTTCTTGCAATCGTAATGTATAAAGGATTTTGACATTTAAACTGTGACGTATTCCTAGCGTCATTTGGCGGGTTTTATACGTCACATGATCATTACTTCGTGAAGTTCCGTACCTGGGAATTGGGCCATATCGTATGTAGCCGATTTGCGCCAATAGGCACAATGTGGTATACACTCATTGGCGCAAATTGGCGCCTAATGAGGCATAAAGGTTAAAAAGGGGGGGGGGGGAGAAAATATGAAAACATTTACAATAAGATGTATGACAGGGGGGCACCAATAGATAACTTTGAGACAATAGAAATGGGTATGGGGAATCAGTAGTTGACACTTTACTGCGCCTGTAATACATAATGCATCAAATAAATAAAGGATGAAAACAAATTTGTACTCAATGCACAAAACTTAAATCCAACAGGTTAAGCGTGAAATGGTGTAATGAAGTTTTGCTAATAACACGATACACACATGACAGTATCAGACTCCAGATTAATTAGTTCGTTCTCCTGTAATCTGATCTGCAATGTTTGCACCAGTTTCTCCCTACCTACCCTTCCCTTGGTTCGATTACTAGTTAACTCCTTATATCCACCGAGCCGCTAATATCTACATTGGGGAGAACAGCTATGCCAAAAGCCGCTTAAATCGACATTTTTATATGAATTTACTATTATGAATTATAAACATTACGACGACCGTAAAATCAAACGAACAGTCATTATTTGCGGTACTTCCGATTAAGGATAGGTCTATCTTGGGAAGCGTGGCGAAAGTCGGAGACATTTTGTTAAATTTTAGCTTTAATTTCATATAAACAAGTGTGTTTACATTTTCATTTTGTGTAACTTATTGCTACTTGAATTTGAAGTAATGAGATGTAGACGTCCTCTATGTTTTTAATTTAGCTAGGCTTTGGAAATGTTCTAAAATACGTTAGGTAATAATTTCAACTTTAGCTTAGTTTATGATTATAGGCCTAATATTGAATTATAATTATTATTACGATCTGACTTTGATGGAAGTTCTTATTTATATTTGAGTTTTGATGAAGCTCAGGAGGGGCGTTTCCAATGCAATATATATTGCTTTCCCCATTATCTATATTCAAAAACATTATTTTAGTAGTATCATATACGAATGTGAATTTTCAAACATTATCTAAGGCAAGGCATAATGATTTGTATTATGCATATAAGGATTAAATAATAAGTCCTGGGCACAAAAATGTAGGCCTAATCATTAGAAAATTTTGTGGAAAATGTGCATTTTGTATACATTTGTTGACTTCAAGACAATGTGACATTTATAAGTAATTCTGTATATATAAATACTTGTATGCAGTACAAAATGGTTCAGGATACATGTAGGTGTATTTTATTTCACAATAAATGGATTATGATTCGGTTTTCTGGGATACAAGCTTGGGTATGTACAAATATTATATTGTTATTTCACCATATTTTCTTGTTTTTTATTAATTAAATTTTATATACCTAATATAATTTTGCAAATAAGCACATATACTAAATATAATATAATTGCCTATCCATTTCTGAATATTTTGATGTCAGAATTGATAATGTGAATAGAATAGTGATGGAGAAATTGTAAAAATACAAATACTACCATAAATTACTAAAATTATTCTAAAATGTCCCCCGGCATAGGAGGACAACCTTACTGTGGCTTACGGAGACCAAGAGTTAAGCGGTGGTATGTTAGTCTTGACACGAGGTTATATTGTGAGCGATTGAGTGAGCGAAAGTAGGTTGTTTTGGGGGAGAGTTGAGTGGAGTGAGAATAAAGTTGAGATTGAGGGAGAACGAAAGTTAAGTCTTGGCTAGTGACTGAAGGGAAGAAGGATGTGATATGCTTGGGACAGGCGTTTTTAGTCTGTATTCGAAGCAAAGGGATTTCGGGATGACTTCTTGAATGCTGTGTCTGTGTGACAAGCACTACGATAGATCCTAGATGCTGTGTCTGTGTGACAAACACTACGATAGATCCTAGATGATGTGTCTGTGTGACAAGCACTACGATAGATCCTAGATGATGTGTCTGTGTGACAAGCACTACGATAGATCCTAGATGATGTGTCTGTGTGACAAACACTACGATAGATCCTAGATGATGTGTCTGTGTGACAAGCACTACGATAGATCCTAGATGATGTGTCTGTGTGACAAGCACTACGATAGATCCTAGATGATGTGTCTGTGTGAGAAGCACTACCATAGATCCTAGATGATGTGTCTGTGTGACAAGCACTACGATAGATCCTAGATGCTGTGTGACAAACACTACGATAGATCCTAGATGATGTGTCTGTGTGACAAGCACTACGATAGATCCTAGATGATGTGTCTGTGTGACAAACACTACGATAGATCCTAGATGATGTGTCTGTGTGACAAGCACTACGATAGATCCTAGATGATGTGTCTGTGTGACAAGCACTACGATAGATCCTAGATGATGTGTCTGTGTGACAAGCACTACGATAGATCCTAGATGATGTGTCTGTGTGAGAAGCACTACGATAGATCCTAGATGATGTGTGACAAGCACTACGATAGATCCTAGATGATGTGTCTGTGTGACAAGCACTACCATAGATCCTAGATGATGTGTCTGTGTGACAAGCACTACCATAGATCCTAGATGATGTGTCTGTGTGACAAACACTACGATAGATCCTAGATGCTGTGTGACAAGCACTACGATAGATCCTAGATGATGTGTCTGTGTGAGAAGCACTACGATAGATCCTAGATGATGTGTCTGTGTGAGAAGCACTACCATAGATCCTAGATGATGTGTCTGTGTGAGAAGCACTACGATAGATCCTAGATGATGTGTCTGTGTGACAAGCACTACGATAGATCCTAGATGATGTGTCTGTGTGACAAGCACTACGATAGATCCTAGATGATGTGTCTGTGTGACAAGCACTACGATAGATCCTAGATGATGTGTCTGTGTGAGAAGCACTACCATAGATCCTAGATGATGTGTCTGTGTGACAAGCACTACGATAGATCCTAGATGATGTGTCTGTGTGACAAGCACTACCATAGATCCTAGATGATGTGTCTGTGTGACAAGCACTACGATAGATCCTAGATGATGTGTCTGTGTGACAAGCACTACCATAGATCCTAGATGATGTGTCTGTGTGACAAGCACTACGATAGATCCTAGATGCTGTGTGACAAGCACTACGATAGATCCTAGATGATGTGTCTGTGTGAGAAGCACTACGATAGATCCTAGATGATGTGTCTGTGTGAGAAGCACTACGATAGATCCTAGATGATGTGTCTGTGTGACAAACACTACGATAGATCCTAGATGATGTGTCTGTGTGACAAGCACTACGATAGATCCTAGATGATGTGTGACAAGCACTACGATAGATCCTAGACGATGTGTCTGTGTGAGAAGCACTACGATAGATCCTAGATGATGTGTCTGTGTGACAAGCACTACGATAGATCCTAGATGCTGTGTGACAAGCACTACGATAGATCCTAGACGATGTGTCTGTGTGAGAAGCACTACGATAGATCCTAGATGATGTGTCTGTGTGACAAGCACTACGATAGATCCTAGATGATGTGTCTGTGTGACAAGCACTACGATAGATCCTAGATGATGTGTCTGTGTGACAAGCACTACGATAGATCCTAGACGATGTGTCTGTGTGAGAAGCACTACCATAGATCCTAGATGATGTGTCTGTGTGACAAACACTACGATAGATCCTAGATGATGTGTCTGTGTGACAAGCACTACGATAGATCCTAGATGATGTGTCTGTGTGACAAACACTACGATAGATCCTAGATGATGTGTCTGTGTGACAAGCACTACGATAGATCCTAGATGATGTGTCTGTGTGACAAACACTACGATAGATCCTAGATGATGTGTGACAAACACTACGATAGATCCTAGATGATGTGTCTGTGTGAGAAGCACTACGATAGATCCTAGATGATGTGTCTGTGTGACAAGCACTACGATAGATCCTAGATGATGTGTCTGTGTGACAAGCACTACGATAGATCCTAGATGATGTGTCTGTGTGACAAGCACTACCATAGATCCTAGATGATGTGTCTGTGTGAGAAGCACTACGATAGATCCTAGATGATGTGTCTGTGTGAGAAGCACTACCATAGATCCTAGATGATGTGTCTGTGTGAGAAGCACTACCATAGATCCTAGATGCCGTGTCTGTGCGACAAATACTACGATAGATCCTAGATGATGTGTCTGTGTGACAAACACTACGATAGATCCTAGATGCCGTGTCTGTGCGACAAATACTACGAGGATTACTTATTTATCAACTGTGGTTGGGAGGGAGCCAGAGATGTAATGTGCAGCACTGAGGAGGAGGAAACTGACATCACTGTTTTTCCTATGGCTGAGGCCCATCATAGAAGGACAGTGTCTCAGGACGTGACAGTCCTTTTGACTTGAACATTTGGTTGCATGGCTGGAGCTATAGAGAAGTTCGGCATAACCAGTAGTCAATTGGTGGCGGGGAATGAGCACAGTGAACCCTATCTTGGCTACAGTGACTAGGCACAGTACATAGTTTGAAACCTACCTTCCTGGAGGTGTGATAGTTATTCTCTGGCGCTGTCCCGGGGTGGGACAAAATCCACAGACTTCCCAGCAATATAATGCCATCTAATGGCATTAGGTCAAAGGGCATGAGCCCATGGACCGCATGATCAGCAACCAACCAACCATTGTCAGCGATCTTTTCTTTTAACAGAGATCGTAGATGCTATGTTTGTGTGACAAATACTAGGAGTTGGTACTTATTTCTCAACAGTTACCTGTTGGATCGTAGATGCTATGTTTGTGTGACAAATACTAGGAGTTGGTACTTATTTCTCAACAGTTACCTGTTGGATCTTAGATGCTGTGTTTGTGTGACAAATACTACGATATCATATTTAATGTCAGCGATTGCTGCGTAGACCAGAGAGGTCAGACCCTATTATCTATGTGACCAGCATTATAATGACTACATTTTTACTTGTTGCTGTTATGTAAACCAGAAGTAATTGTTGTTTTCATGAGAAATTACACTTGCTATTATATTAACCTATTACCAAACGCATTGGTTTGTTTTCAAATTAAACATTGATTTGAACGTTTGTACATAAAGTGTTAAATGATTATTCGAAGAACTGTGTTGACTATATTTATGGAAGAATCGGCCAACCTTTGAAAACCCATTTGGACTCCCTTGATTAACCCTCCACCACCCACACCTTATAAAGACCCCTGTGGCTGAAACCTTTGTTCAGCAGTGACAACACGTACGCAACTGCAGCAATTACAGTACAAATAAGAGGTTTTGAACCAGATGACATAGGCAGTCCGATAGTGCTCAGCATCACAACTTAAGGAGCATCGCAACTTAATATGACAACATTATTGCTGTTAGTGTATACCAACTGTGATAAACAAGCTGTATGAAGATCATAGTCTGTCACACACACACACACACATATTGACATTTCGATCAAAAGGACTTTATTGAAGAATAACATACACGTATACTTCAAAAACAACAAGTAGGGACAACTAAACTTGCGTTCAAATGTCTAACAAAATGACCAGAAGGAAAGAAATTAGGTCAGAGGTGACACAAACAAAATGTATAGAAATAGGAAATATACAAAAATAAACCCAAATACATGTGAAAACGAGACAGAGAAATGACGGAAAAACCTGATATCTTGCGTATGTCAAACGCTGATCAATTTGTTAAATAGGGATTTCATTGCACCATCATGTGGAAGGCAAAGAGCAAAAAAAAGTACATCGCCAAAAAAGAAACTCTTTGTAAAACAATCAGCAGAGTGAGTTCAATATTAGGCATTAAAAACAACAAGAACTATAACAAGCATCTCAACATGGAAATAAATGACTACTGCCATGTGTGTTATCTTCGGCCTCAAATAATTGTACCAGTTCTGTTCAATTTCTGTCTGATCCTAAAGAAGACTGTATTAGTGACATGTGTTTGTATTAGCTTTATGTGGCAATGAATTGTAGCCAACCCTCATTGTTGTGATTGCAGATGATGATGATAAATTATAACTGAACACACACTAGGAGTAAACTCACTTGACTTTGGTAACCTCTTGACTGTAGAATATATCACTTCTTGTGCACTGTCTGAAATATTTGTGATTTGATTGGATGTATGTTGGTCACTGTATTGCCAGAGTTCTCTAGGTTTAGACTTCTTGGTTGGTTTAGGTTTCTGAGCAGAAATTTGTTTTATCTTCTCATGACTTGCTTCATCAAATATAACATCATCAGATGGACTGCCTTAGAAAGTTGACAATAATTGTTAACAATAACCATACTTACAGCCATATTTGTTTATTTTGAAATATCAAAATGTGCTTTCTAAATTTATCTGTAATCATAGAATAATATTAGCATAGACAAATACAGCTGCAGCATCAGCACACATAAAAAGTAAAGGAAGATTTTCAAATACATGCTCTTCTTTGTATTCCTCTTATTCTGCATTCACTCTCAAACTGCTGCAATTAGCAGGATGTACTCCAGAGAATGTAATGCTCTGTGAATGGTTTACAGCTTCCCTGCAATATCTGTATCTTTCAGCATGACATCTTGGCTTAAGTATGGCTTCTGGGTCACTTTGACCCTATATTGGATAACCCAGACATTTTCAATCCATAATCTACTTCACTGTCTCAAACGACATACATGGAAGTATAAACAGCACTAGTAATCTTTGCTTCCCTTTCGAATCTTGACAACACACTAGTAATACAAGTTCTGGTAGTTGTGGATGTCTTCATCTAATCATTCTAGAAGTTTACCTATGATTGCCCCAGGATTTTCACAGCTTATTGAGACAATTAGGCAACAATTAAAATGTAGATAGAACATGTTAGAATACAGAATGATCTTTTTTATGGAGAATTCCAGATGCTGAATATATTTTGGGGTCCACTTATATTTCAGTACAAAGATCTATTTTAGTACAAAGATTTATTTCACTACAAAGATGTATGCAAATGGGATATTTATGAAACTGGCATAGATACAGAATTCTGAAAACAGGATACCATGGATCGTGTTGCATGGAGGGGCATATAAAGAATGGTATAAAGATAAAGGAGACAGAAATGAATACTTTAAATTCTGCATGCCTAAGAAAACACACATCATACCTTGGTACAGGTGAGCCTGTGATTCCTTGTACATAATGTGGAAAATGCCTGTGACTCAGATTCATCTTGAGTCACATCCCTCAGAAACAGATCGTAGATTAAATTTCTTATAAAAACAATACTACTATCACTTGGAAAGATGGAAAGTACCTGTTAATAACTCTAGTCTATGAAAACAAAAATGAAGTTGAAAGTTGTCTATAATTTTTTAACTGAATTAGGAGCATTTTGTGCCACTGAAGCCAAAAATGACATCCATTTTTTTAAAATCAGGTCAGGTTTTTTTTAATAAATTGATTAAAACAAATTAAAATCTATGACTACATTTTGGTGATATTAGTAGTTGATTTATGTGTTACATTTCTCACATAAAAAGTATTTAACAGAATGTATTTATTAAATGTTACAAACATGGAATTATATAAATGAAGAGAAGACATTGAAAAAGGTAAGGACATGTAAATTATGCCATCACTGAGCAAAATTCAAGACGTAAACTTCGATTTTCTCAAGTGCTCAGCAGCAGGGATGTCTCTCTTCAGAGTCCAGCAGTAATCAGCCATCATTACTGCATCCCAATGTCCTTGATACCTGGTCTCCATCTCTTTTATGTTCTGATGGTACCTCTCTCCCTGTTCGTTACTCATTGATCCAAGATTCTCGGGAAACTGATCCATATGCAAGAATAAATCATGTACTTTTATGCTCATATTGCATTCAACGTTTTTGAAAGCAGTCAGCATATTGTTGACAACTTCTTCATAGTTACTGGCTTTGGTGTTGCCCAAAAAATTCTTCACAACCAAACAAAGGCCTTCCATGCTCCCAATTTGTTCACTGATTTTTCATACTCAAGATCTCTGGTGAGCTGACGAACTTGAGGCCCATCAAAATGACATCTTTCAACCTCTCTATGGTTAATCCTGGAAAAGCGTGGCACAAGTGAAGCAGCCACCATCATTGTCCAGGGCATTGGTGAACTGTTTAATAAGGCCAAGCTTGATATGCAGCGGTGGGAATAGTATCCTGTTTCTGTCTATCAGAGGATTGTTGATGATGGTCTTTGATCTACCCTGCACCAATTCTTCTCGTGCAGGCCAGTCGTTGGTATAGTGCTGAGCCGTGTCCCCACTATCCCACATGCACAGAAAGTCTTGTATTCAAGATGCCAAGAGCTCAGCTGAGGACTTTAACAAATTGAGATCACGAACAAGATCGTTAAGCTCATTTTAGTAAAACAGGAAGTGGAGCATCATCGCTAAATGTCTCTTCTTCTTCATTCTCCTCTTGACCTTCTAGAAAACTGGAAGAATCTTCATCACTGATGTCAGGGAGGTCTGCATAGGTACTGGACATTCATCAGAGGAAGCTACAGGACGACGTGCTGATTCAAGATCAGGACACTTGAGGACATTTCGATTTTTTCTATCGATCCCAGTCACATCAACAGTACAGAAATAGCAGTCAAAGACATGGTTTATGGGTTCCTTCCAAAAGCATGGGTATTCCAAATTTCAGAATGCTCCTTTTGCCTTTAATCCACTGACACAGGTATTCAGTGCATGACTTTCACACCATGTGAGGAGCCCAAGCTTTATCCTGGTCACCACGTTTTATACCAAAATACGCATGGTAAGCTTGCTTTATGAAAGTTGTGATTGGATTCCTGTATTAGTGACATGTGTTTGTATTAGCTTTATGTGGCAATGAATTGTAGCCAACCCTCATTGTTGTGATTGCAGATAATGATGATGATAAATTATAACTGAACACACACTAGGAGTAAACTCACTTGACTTTGGTAACCTCTTGACTGTAGAATATATCACTTCTTGTGCACTGTCTGAAATATTTGTGATTTGATTGGATGTATGTTGGTCACTGTATTGCCAGAGTTCTCTAGGTTTAGACTTCTTGGTTGGTTTAGGTTTCTGAGCAGAAGTTTGTTTTACCTTTTCATGACTTGCTTCATCAAATATAACATCATCAGATGGACTGCCTTAGAAAGTTGACAATAATTGTTAACAATAACCATACTTACAGCCATATTTGTTTATTTTGAAATATCAAAATGTGCTTTCTAAATTTATCTGTAATCACAGAATAATATTAGCATAGACAAATACAGCTGCAACATCAGCACACATAAAAATTAAAGGAAGATTTCAAACTCAAATAAATGCTCTTCTTTGTATTCCTCTTCTTCTGCATTCACTCTCAAACTCCTGCAATTAGCAGGATGTAGTCCAGAGAACGGAATGCGCTGTAAATGGTTTACAGCTTCCCTGCGACATCTGTGTCTTTCAGCGTGACACCTCCGGCTTGAGTAGGGTTTCTGTGTCACTTTGACCCTATATTGGATAACCCAGACATTTTCAATCCATAATCTACTTCGCTGTCTCAAACGACATACATGGAAGTATAAACAGCACTAGTAATCTGTGCCTCCCTTTCGAATCTTGACAACACACTAACAATACATGTTCTGGTAGTTGTGGATTTCTTCATCTGATCATTCTAGAAGTTTACCTATGATTGCCCCAGGATTTTCACAGCTTATTGAGACAATTAGGCAACAATTAAAATGTAGATAGAACATGTTAGAATACAGAATGATTTTTTTATGGAGAATTCCAGATGCTGAATATATTTTGGGGTCCACTTATATTTCAGTACAAAGATCTATTTTAGTACAAAGATTTATTTCACTACAAAGATGTATGCAAATGGGATATTTATGAAACTGGCATAGATACAGAATTCTGAAAACAGGATACCATGGATCGTGTTGCATGGGGGGGCATATAAAGAATGGTATAAAGATAAAGGAGACAGAAATGAATACTTTAAATTCTGCATGCCTAAGAAAACACACATCATACCTTGGTACAGGTGAGCCTGTGATTCCTTGTACATAATGTGAAAAATGCCTGTGACTCAGATTCATCTGGAGTCACATCCCTCAGAAACAGATCGTAGATTAAATTTCTTATAAAAACAATACTACTATCACTTGGAAAGATGGAAAGTACCTGTTAATAACTCTAGTCTATGAAAACAAATATTAAGTTGAAAGTTGTCTATAATTTTTTAACTGAATTAGGAGCATTTTGTGCCACTGAAGCCAAAAATGACATCCATTTTTTTAAATCAGGTCAGGTTTTTTTTAATAAATTGATTAAAAAGAATTAAAATCTATGACCACATTTTGGTGATATTAGTAGTTGATTTATGTGTTACATTTCTCACATAAAAAGTATTTAACAGAATGTATTTATTAAATATTACAAACATGGAATTATATAAATGAAGAGAAGACATTGAAAAAGGTAAGGACATGTAAATTATGCCATCACTGAGCAAAATTCAAGACGTAAACTTCGATTTTCTCAAGTGCTCAGCAGCAGGGATGTCTCTGTCCAGCAGTAATCAGCCATCATTACTGCATCCCAATGTCCTTGATACCTGGTCTCCATCTCTTTTATGTTCTGATGGTACCTCTCTCCCTGTTCGTTACTCATTGATCCAAGATTCTCAGGAAACTGATCCATATGCAAGAATAAATCATGTACTTTTATGCTCATATTGCATTCAACGTTTTTGAAAGCAGTCAGCATATTGTTGACAACTTCTTCATAGTTACTGGCTTTGGTGTTGCCCAAAAAATTCTTCACAACCAAACAAAGGCCTTCCATGCTCCCAATTTGTTCACTGATTTTTCATACTCAAGATCTCTGGTGAGCTGACGAACTTGAGGCCCATCAAAATGACATTTTTCAACCTCTCTATGGTTAATCCTGGAAAAGCGTGGCACAAGTGAAGCAGCCACCATCATTGTCCAGGGCATTGGTGAACTGTTTAATAAGGCCAAGCTTGATATGCAGCGGTGGGAATAGTATCCTGTTTCTGTCTATCAGAGGATTGTTGATGATGGTCTTTGATCTACCCTGCACCAATTCTTCTCGTGCAGGCCAGTCGTTGGTATAGTGCTGAGCCGTGTCCCCACTATCCCACATGCACAGAAAGTCTTGTATTCAAGATGCCAAGAGCTCAGCTGAGGACTTTAACAAATTGAGATCACGAACAAGATCGTTAAGCTCATTTTAGTAAAACAGGAAGTGGAGCATCATCGCTAAATGTCTCTTCTTCTTCATTCTCCTCTTGACCTTCTAGAAAACTGGAAGAAACTTCATCACTGATGTCAGGGAGGTCTGCATAGGTACTGGACATTCATCAGAGGAAGCTACAGGACGACGTGCTGATTCAAGATCAGGATACTTGAGGACATTTCGATTTTTTCTATCGATCCCAGTCACATCAACAGTGCAGAAATAGCAGTCAAAGACATGGTTTATGGGTTCCTTCCAAAAGCATGGGTATTCCAAATTTCAGAATGCTCCTTTTGCCTTTAATCCACTGACACAGGTATTCAGTGCATGACTTTCACACCATGTGAGGAGCCCAAGCTTTATCCTGGTCACCACGTTTTATACCAAAATACGCATGGTAAGCTTGCTTTATGAAAGTTGTGATTGGATTCCTGTATTAGTGACATGTGTTTGTATTAGCTTTATGTGGCAATGAATTGTAGCCAACCCTCATTGTTGTGATTGCAGATAATGATGATGATAAATTATAACTGAACACACACTAGGAGTAAACTCACTTGACTTTGGCAACCTCTTGACTGTAGAATATATCACTTCTTGTGCACTGTCTGAAATATTTGTGATTTGATTGGATGTATGTTGGTCACTGTATTGCCAGAGTTCTCTAGGTTTAGACTTCTTGGTTGGTTTAGGTTTCTGAGCAGAAGTTTGTTTTACCTTTTCATGACTTGCTTCATCAAATATAACATCATCAGATGGACTGCCTTAGAAAGTTGACAATAATTGTTAACAATAACCATACTTACAGCGATATTTGTTTATTTTGAAATATCAAAATGTGCTTTCTAAATTTATCTGTAATCACAGAATAATATTAGCATAGACAAATACAGCTGCAGCATCAGCACACATACAAATTAAAGGAAGATTTCAAACTCAAATAAATGCTCTTCTTTGTATTCCTCTTCTTCTGCATTCACTCTCAAACTCCTGCAATTAGCAGGATGTAGTCCAGAGAACGGAATGCGCTGTAAATGGTTTACAGCTTCCCTGCGATATCTGTGTCTTTCAGCGTGACACCTCCGGCTTGAGTAGGGTTTCTGTGTCACTTTGACCCTATATTGGATAACCCAGACACCTTCAATCCATAATCTACTTCGCTGTCTCATACGACATACATGGAAGTATAAACAGCACTAGTAAGCTGTGCCTCCCTTTCGAATCTTGACAACACACTAACAATACATGTTCTGGTAGTTGTGGATTTCTTCATCTGATCATTCTAGAAGTTTGCCCCAGGATTTTCACAGCTTATTGAGACGATTAGGCAACAATTAAAATGTAGATAGAAGTTGTTAGATTACAGAAGGATCTTTTTTTATGGAGAAGTCCAGATGCTGAATATATTTTGGGGTCCACTTATATTTCACTACAAAGATCTATTTCAGCACAAAGATGTATGCAAATGGGATATTTATGAAGCAGGCATAGGTACAGAATTATGAAAACAGGATACCATGGATCGTGTTGCATGGAGGGGCATATACAGAATGGTATAAAGATAAAGGATACAGTAATGGATAATTTAAATTCTGCATGCCTAAGAAAACACACACCATACTGTGGTACAGGTGAGCCTGTGATTCCTTGTACATAATGTGGAAAATGCCTGTGACTCAGATTCATCTTGTGAGTCACACCCATCAGCAACATAGATCATAAATTAAATTTCTTAAAACAAAAATACTACTATCACTTGGAAAGATGGAAAGTACCTGTTAATAACACTAGTCTACGAGAACAAAAATGAAGTTGAAAGTTGTCTACAATTTTTTAACTGAATTAGGAGCACTTTGTGCCACTGAAACCAAAAATGACACCCATTTTTCTCAATCAGGTCATGTTTTTTTTCTAAATTGATTAAAAAACATTATATTCTATGACTACATTTTGGTGATATTAGTAGTTGATTTATGTGTTACATTTCTCACATAAAAAATATTTAACAGAATGTATTTATTAAATATTACAAACATGGAATTATATAAATGAAGAGAAGACATTGAAAAATGTAAGGACATATAAATTATGTCATCAATGAGCAAAAATCAGGACATAAACTTAGATTTCTTCTACTTTCTCGAGTGCTCAGCAACAGGGATGTCTCTCTTCAGAGTCCAGCAGTAATCAGCCATCATTACTGCATCCCAATGTCCTTGATACCTGGTCTCCATCTCTTTTATGTCCTGATGGTACCTCTCTCCCTGTTCGTTACTCATTGATCCAAGATTCTCAGGAAACTGATCCATATGCAAGAATAAATCATGTACTTTTATGCTCATATTGCATTCAACGTTTTTGAAAGCAGTCAGCATATTGTTGACAACTTCTTCATAGTTACTGGCTTTGGTGTTGCCCAAAAAATTCTTCACAACCAAACAAAGGCCTTCCATGCTCCCAATTTGTTCACTGATTTTTCATACTCAAGATCTCTGGTGAGCTGACGAACTTGAGGCCCATCAAAATGACATTTTTCAACCTCTCTATGGTTAATCCTGGAAAAGCGTGGCACAAGTGAAGCAGCCACCATCATTGTCCAGGGCATTGGTGAACTGTTTAATAAGGCCAAGCTTGATATGCAGCGGTGGGAATAGTATCCTGTTTCTGTCTATCAGAGGATTGTTGATGATGGTCTTTGATCTACCCTGCACCAATTCTTCTCGTGCAGGCCAGTCGTTGGTATAGTGCTGAGCCGTGTCCCCACTATCCTACATGCACAGAAAGTCTTGTATTCAAGATGCCAAGAGCTCAGCTGAGGACTTTAACAAATTGAGATCACGAACAAGATCGTTAAGCTCATTTTAGTAAAACAGGAAGTGGAGCATCATCGCTAAATGTCTCTTCTTCTTCATTCTCCTCTTGACCTTCTAGAAAACTGGAAGAATCTTCATCACTGATGTCAGGGAGGTCTGCATAGGTACTGGACATTCATCAGAGGAAGCTACAGGACGACGTGCTGATTCAAGATCAGGATACTTGAGGACATTTCGATTTTTTCTATCGATCCCAGTCACATCAACAGTGCAGAAATAGCAGTCAAAGACATGGTTTATGGGTTCCTTCCAAAAGCATGGGTATTCCAAATTTCAGAATGCTCCTTTTGCCTTTAATCCACTGACACAGGTATTCAGTGCATGACTTTCACACCATGTGAGGAGCCCAAGCTTTATCCTGGTCACCACGTTTTATACCAAAATACGCATGGTAAGCTTGCTTTATGAAAGTTGTGACTGGATTCCTGTATTAGTGACATGTGTTTGTATTAGCTTTATGTGGCAATGAATTGTAGCCAACCCTCATTGTTGTGATTGCAGATAATGATGATGATAAATTATAACTGAACACACACTAGGAGTAAACTCACTTGACTTTGGTAACCTCTTGACTGTAGAATATATCACTTCTTGTGCACTGTCTGAAATATTTGTGATTTGATTGGATGTATGTTGGTCACTGTATTGCCAGAGTTCTCTAGGTTTAGACTTCTTGGTTGGTTTAGGTTTCTGAGCAGAAGTTTGTTTTACCTTTTCATGACTTGCTTCATCAAATATAACATCATCAGATGGACTGCCTTAGAAAGTTGACAATAATTGTTAACAATAACCATACTTACAGCCATATTTGTTTATTTTGAAATATCAAAATGTGCTTTCTAAATTTATCTGTAATCACAGAATAATATTAGCATAGACAAATACAGCTGCAGCATCAGCACACATAAAAATTAAAGGAAGATTTCAAACTCAAATAAATGCTCTTCTTTGTATTCCTCTTCTTCTGCATTCACTCTCAAACTCCTGCAATTAGCAGGATGTAGTCCAGAGAACGGAATGCGCTGTAAATGGTTTACAGCTTCCCTGCGATATCTGTGTCTTTCAGCGTGACACCTCCGGCTTGAGTAGGGTTTCTGTGTCACTTTGACCCTATATTGGATAACCCAGACACCTTCAATCCATAATCTACTTAGCTGTCTCATACGACATACATGGAAGTATAAACAGCACTAGTAAGCTGTGCCTCCCTTTCGAATCTTGACAACACACTAACAATACATGTTCTGGTAGTTGTGGATTTCTTCATCTGATCATTCTAGAAGTTTGCCCCAGGATTTTCACAGCTTATTGAGACGATTAGGCAACAATTAAAATGTAGATAGAAGTTGTTAGATTACAGAAGGATCTTTTTTTATGGAGAAGTCCAGATGCTGAATATATTTTGGGGTCCACTTATATTTCACTACAAAGATCTATTTCAGCACAAAGATGTATGCAAATGGGATATTTATGAAGCAGGCATAGGTACAGAATTATGAAAACAGGATACCATGGATCGTGTTGCATGGAGGGGCATATACAGAATGGTATAAAGATAAAGGATACAGTAATGGATAATTTAAATTCTGCATGCCTAAGAAAACACACACCATACTGTGGTACAGGTGAGCCTGTGATTCCTTGTACATAATGTGGAAAATGCCTGTGACTCAGATTCATCTTGTGAGTCACACCCATCAGCAACATAGATCATAAATTAAATTTCTTAAAACAAAAATACTACTATCACTTGGAAAGATGGAAAGTACCTGTTAATAACACTAGTCTACGAGAACAAAAATGAAGTTGAAAGTTGTCTACAATTTTTTAACTGAATTAGGAGCACTTTGTGCCACTGAAACCAAAAATGACACCCATTTTTCTCAATCAGGTCATGTTTTTTTTTCTAAATTGATTAAAAAAAATTATATTCTATGACTACATTTTGGTGATATTAGTAGTTGATTTATGTGTTACATTTCTCATATAAAAAATATTTAACAGAATGTATTTATTAAATATTACAAACATGGAATCATATAAATGAAGAGAAGACATTGAAAAATGTAAGGACATATAAATTATGTCATCAATGAGCAAAAATCAGGACATAAACTTAGATTTCTTCTACTTTCTCGAGTGCTCAGCAACAGGGATGTCTCTCTTCAGAGTCCAGCAGTAATCAGCCATCATTACTGCATCCCAATGTCCTTGATACCTGGTCTCCATCTCTTTTATGTCCTGATGGTACCTCTCTCCCTGTTCGTTACTCATTGATCCAAGATTCTCAGGAAACTGATCCATATGCAAGAATAAATCATGTACTTTTATGCTCATATTGCATTCAACGTTTTTGAAAGCAGTCAGCATATTGTTGACAACTTCTTCATAGTTACTGGCTTTGGTGTTGCCCAAAAAATTCTTCACAACCAAACAAAGGCCTTCCATGCTCCCAATTTGTTCACTGATTTTTCATACTCAAGATCTCTGGTGAGCTGACGAACTTGAGGCCCATCAAAATGACATTTTTCAACCTCTCTATGGTTAATCCTGGAAAAGCGTGGCACAAGTGAAGCAGCCACCATCATTGTCCAGGGCATTGGTGAACTGTTTAATAAGGCCAAGCTTGATATGCAGCGGTGGGAATAGTATCCTGTTTCTGTCTATCAGAGGATTGTTGATGATGGTCTTTGATCTACCCTGCACCAATTCTTCTCGTGCAGGCCAGTCGTTGGTATAGTGCTGAGCCGTGTCCCCACTATCCCACATGCACAGAAAGTCTTGTATTCAAGATGCCAAGAGCTCAGCTGAGGACTTTAACAAATTGAGATCACGAACAAGATCGTTAAGCTCATTTTGGTAAAACAGGAAGTGGAGCATCATCGCTAAATGTCTCTTCTTCTTCATTCTCCTCTTGACCTTCTAGAAAACTGGAAGAATCTTCATCACTGATGTCAGGGAGGTCTGCATAGGTACTGGACATTCATCAGAGGAAGCTACAGGACGACGTGCTGATTCAAGATCAGGATACTTGAGGACATTTCGATTTTTTCTATCGATCCCAGTCACATCAACAGTGCAGAAATAGCAGTCAAAGACATGGTTTATGGGTTCCTTCCAAAAGCATGGGTATTCCAAATTTCAGAATGCTCCTTTTGCCTTTAATCCACTGACACAGGTATTCAGTGCATGACTTTCACACCATGTGAGGAGCCCAAGCTTTATCCTGGTCACCACGTTTTATACCAAAATACGCATGGTAAGCTTGCTTTATGAAAGTTGTGATTGGATTCCTGTATTAGTGACATGTGTTTGTATTAGCTTTATGTGGCAATGAATTGTAGCCAACCCTCATTGTTGTGATTGCAGATAATGATGATGATAAATTATAACTGAACACACACTAGGAGTAAACTCACTTGACTTTGGTAACCTCTTAACTGTAGAATATATCACTTCTTGTGCACTGTCTGAAATATTTGTGATTTGATTGGATGTATGTTGGTCACTGTATTGCCAGAGTTCTCTAGGTTTAGACTTCTTGGTTGGTTTAGGTTTCTGAGCAGAAATTTGTTTTATCTTCTCATGACTTGCTTCATCAAATATAACATCATCAGATGGACTGCCTTAGAAAGTTGACAATAATTGTTAACAATAACCATACTTACAGCCATATTTGTTTATTTTGAAATATCAAAATGTGCTTTCTAAATTTATCTGTAATCACAGAATAATATTAGCATAGACAAATACAGCTGCAGCATCAGCACACATAAAAATTAAAGGAAGATTTCAAACTCAAATAACTGCTCTTCTTTGTATTCCTCTTCTTCTGCATTCACTCTCAAACTCCTGCAATTAGCAGGATGTAGTCCAGAGAACGGAATGCGCTGTAAATGGTTTACAGCTTCCCTGCGACATCTGTGTCTTTCAGCGTGACACCTCCGGCTTGAGTAGGGTTTCTGTGTCACTTTGACCCTATATTGGATAACCCAGACATTTTCAATCCATAATCTACTTCGCTGTCTCAAACGACATACATGGAAGTATAAACAGCACTAGTAATCTGTGCCTCCCTTTCGAATCTTGACAACACACTAACAATACATGTTCTGGTAGTTGTGGATTTCTTCATCTGATCATTCTAGAAGTTTACCTATGATTGCCCCAGGATTTTCACAGCTTATTGAGACAATTAGGCAACAATTAAAATGTAGATAGAACATGTTAGAATACAGAATGATCTTTTTTATGGAGAAGTCCAGATGCTGAATATATTTTGGGGTCCACTTATATTTCAGTACAAAGATCTATTTCAGCACAAAGATGTATGCAAATTGGATATTTATGAAGTAGGCATAGATACAGAATTATGAAAACAGGATACCATGGATCGTGTTGCATGGAGGGGCATATACAGAATGGTATAAAGGTAAAGGATACAGTAATGGATACTTTAAATTCTGCATGCCTAAGAAAATTCACATCATACCGTGGTACAGGTGACCCTGTGATTCCTTGTACATAATGTGGAAAATGATTGTGACTCAGATTCATCTTGTGAGTCACACCCATCAGCAACATAGATCATAAATTAAATTTCTTAAAACAAAAATACTACTATCAGTTGGAAAGATGGAAAATTCCTGAATAATAATAGGCTAGATTCAATAAAAGTAGAAGGTATATGATGCCTCCAATCTAAAGTGTCTGGGGTGGAGATTCCCTGAACATACATTGAGTTCATGTTAATAAGAAAACCGAAAAGCTTGCCCCTAGGCACCTACAGTATGATTGATGCTGCCATATACGACTTACTCTACCAGTGTTACTTGTTGCAGGATCATGTGATATATTGATATTGAAGCTGTACTTTTTGTTTCTGAAGGAAGATTATAATTGCAGAATGTCTGAAGAGATCTGATGATATGGAAAAATGGTGGGGTGCAGTAACACAAGGCAAAAATACAGTATAAAGATATGACAATAAACTCGGGCAAAGCAGAAGGAACTGTCTTATGTCAAATAAATTAAGTATTAGGTATGTTGTTATTTGTCTTTGCACAACAAACAAGACTATAGGTGTTCAGATCTGTGATCAGTAAATATTTCATAGTATAATGGCTGGTGGTTCTGTTTCTATGTTGGTTCGGTGCTTTTTTAATTTAAAAAATATATATGGTAATTGTTCTCTAAAGACAACGTTTATTCTCACTTCCATATCAAATATTTATAATTTTAAAAACTCTATTGTATGTGTTCTCTAAAGACAACTTTTATTCTCACTTCCATATCAAATATTTATAATTTTAAAAACTCTATTGTATGTGTTCTCTAAAGACAACTTTTATTCTCACTTCCATATCAAATATTTATAATTTTAAAAACTCTATTGTATGTGTTCTCTAAAGACAACTTTTATTCTCACTTCCATATCAAATATTTATAATTTTAAAAACTCTATTGTATGTGTTCTCTAAAGACAACGTTTATTCTCACTTCCATATCAAATATTTATAATTTTAAAAACTCTACTGTATGTGTTCTCTAAAGACAACTTTTATTCTCACTTCCATATCAAATATTTATAATTTTAAAAACTCTATTGTATGTGTTCTCTAAAGACAACTTTTATTCTCACTTCCATATCAAATATTTATAATTTTAAAAACTCTATTGTATGTGTTCTCTAAAGACAACGTTTATTCTCACTTCCATATCAAATATTTATAATTTTAAAAACTCTATTGTATGTGTTCTCTAAAGACAACGTTTATTCTCACTTCCATATCAAATATTTATAATTTTAAAAACTCTATTGTATGTGTTCTCTAAAGACAACGTTTATTCTCACTTCCATATCAAATATTTATAATTTTAAAAACTCTATTGTATGTGTTCTCTAAAGACAACGTTTATTCTCACTTCCATATCAAATATTTATAATTTTAAAAACTCTATTGTATGTGTTCTCTAAAGACAACGTTTATTCTCACTTCCATATCAAATATTTATAATTTTAAAAACTCTATTGTATGTGTTCTCTAAAGACAACGTTTATTCTCACTTCCATATCAAATATTTATAATTTTAAAAACTCTATTGTATGTGTTCTCTAAAGACAACGTTTATTCTCACTTCCATATCAAATATTTATAATTTTAAAAACTCTATTGTATTTGTTCTCTAAAGGCAACGTTTATTCTCACTTCCATATCAAATATTTATAATTTTAAAAACTCTATTGTATGTGTTCTCTAAAGGCAACGTTTATTCTCACTTCCATATCAAATATTTATAATTTTAAAAACTCTATTGTATGTGTTCTCTAAAGGCAACGTTTATTCTCACTTCCATATCAAATATTTATAATTTTAAAAACTCTATTGTATGTGTTCTCTAAAGACAACGTTTATTCTCACTTCCATATCAAATATTTATAATTTTAAAAACTCTATTGTATGTGTTCTCTAAAGACAACGTTTATTCTCACTTCCATATCACACAATTTTCGATGTTGACTCATGTTCATGTATCTGAAAATCCTCTCATCATGCAGACTCACAAAGAGCATTGAGTATGTCTGCTCCACATATATGTTGACCATCTGTTATGATCGCGGAACTAGCTAATGTGTCGACTCATTCGTTTCCCTCCACACCCGCATGTCTCGAGACAAATACAATGTTATTTTTTGCAATTAAGCCCACAATTTAGCTCTTTTTAGTTATTATGTATGTTTATTACGGGACAAGTCCATAGGTGCTCAGATCTCTGCTTCAGTAAATCTCTCAGGGTATAACGGCTGTTGGTTTCGGTTCTGTGTTGGTTCACTGCCCTTTCTGAAATCTTTGTCAGGGGTTCTCTACGGGCCAAGCCCATCCTCACTCCGAATTTGCGCATTCTCGATATTGACTCATGCTCATTCATCCCCAAATTTTCTTATCATGAAGATTCACGAAAAGCAATGAGTGTGTCTGCTTGGTCCATAGGCTGACCGTTTGTCGTGGTGGCGAGGCTAGCTAATTGGACGGCTTGTTCGTTTCCCTCTATCCCGCATGTCCAGGGACAAAATAAGTTTTAGTTTTCAGTGATGCCTGCATTTTTGCTCTCTCTAATGACTCCACCCATCCCCTATGTACATCACCTGTTTTGACTTTCTGAATCATATTCAGAGAGTCACTTATGCACACATGGGAATAAGCTTGAAATTCCAGCCAGTTAAGTGTCTGCGTTACTGCGAATACTTTCAGTGTTAGGCTGCTTGTTGTTGCGGTAAAGGCACCACTGGCTTCATGTACTGTTCTTCCTTTTGATCTGGTAGTAAAGACCCATGTGCATCGGTGGTGACGGATGATCGACCCGTCTTTGTAAATTACAACGTCTGTGTCATCGGTATTCTCGCAGATTAGTGCCTTGACCTCAGCATCCACGCTCAAGGGGCTGAGTTCCCTGCCCTTTCTATTGAGTGTAATGATGGTCTTGACTGCCTCCTGAAAGACCTTAGGAATAGGTATCCATTCCTCACCAGGAGTTATGTCTTCTGGGGCACAGATATATTTAACGGTATCCTCTGCCCGACCCATCCACCATTTGCCTCTCTTGAGCTTGCTTCCCTTCACATGTGGGAGCTCTCTGTGCAGTGGGTGGTCTATGTCAGAACTCAGTCTGAGGCATACGTGGGCACACCACATATAATTCTATGAGATATGCTCGGAAAATCAAGGAGAAATCTCATAGCCTCACAGGGTGTGTCCCTTGTGCATACCAAAGATGATCCGCATCGCTTTGTTTTGAATTCTCTTCAGCCTCTCAATCTGTGTGTGACTGGCAGTGTTAGTGGCACCTGCATATTCACTGACAGGGAGGACAAGACTCATATAAGATTACGAGCTGTGGTTGTTTAGTGTCAGCCGCTGCCATCACTCTCAGAGCAAAAGTCCTTTACGGGCCTTTGCGATAACAAGATCAACTTGTTCCCGGAAACACAGACTACGAACAAATTGCACGCCCAGGTATTGTAAGGATGAGGTCCTGATTACATTGTACCCTCTCATCTCTATAGTTGGTGTTGTGTGTCGTTGGTTTCGAATTTAGCTCTTTCTAATGACTCTACCCATCACCTAGGTACACCACCTATATTGACTTTCTGAAACATACTCATGGAGTCACTTAGTATACATGTATAGTAATAGGTTGGCAACCAAATGTGAACATTGTACATATGTACATATTCTTTGATTGTTCATTATGTATGTTCATTTATTATTCAACCTATTGTCACTAGTAACACTTTTACTGACCAATCTACATTTTATACTGTATTGTAACTCAAATGCTGCCCATGAGTTTTTGGGGCTCACAGGATAAGCAAAGAACAGTAAGGATGTGGTCTGATATTTATGTTATGACACAACTAAGGAACGTTGGATGTATGGATAGCTATTTCAAACTGAATAAGGTAAAGGGCACAAAAAATGTCATGTGGAAGTTTGGTGTCTCAGACCAAACGGTGCAAATATTCCAGTTCAATTGTAGACAATGACACAATAAAATCTGTTCCTCTAGATTATATTCTACCACCCCTATGGAATTCAAGAACTTTAATAAAAAGAGCTGTTTCATTTATTAAGAAAAAGGTTTTTGAAATGTGAAATATTGATTAATGTTTAATCCACTGAAAACCTCGTTATGTGATAGACAACACTTGTATACAAGATGCTTACAAGCTCATTATGTGACAGACAACACTTGTATACATGCCACTTAAATCTTCAGCACATAATATATAACACTTGTATAAGAACAATTAAAACCTCATTATGTGATACACAACATTTGTATAGGAAGCATGTAAAACCTCATTATGTGATGACAACACTTGTATAGGAACCACTGAAAACTTCATTATGTGATAGAAAACACTTGTATAGGACCATTTAAAATCTCATTATGGGGCTCATTGTTTGCCTATTATATAATTGGCAAAGCATGGATCAGATTAATGAAGTTTTGCTAATCACTAGAAACACATAATACTACACACATAACTCAACCAAAAGACCCTTATCAAGACTACATACACAACAAAAACGACGAGTAAGAATGTAACTATTGACATTCACATGCCAAGCTAAATGTGACATATAATGACTTTATGTAGTCTTGATAAATAATTTTGGTTGAAACATCAATTTTTGTGTGTTATTATTATGTGTGCTCTCAGTGATTAGCAGAACTTCATTATCCTGTTTTAAGGTGTGTCTGTTAGATTTCAGTTTTGTGTAGTGAGTGCATATTAAGTTACATAGCATTTGTATACATGCTACTAAAAACCTCACTAAGTGAAAGAACATTTACATACACGCAACTAAAAACCTCTCTAAGTGAAAGAACACTTCCATACATGCCACTATGAATCTCAATAAGTGAAACAATACTTACATACATGCCACTAAACACCTCAATAAGTGAAACGATACTTACATACATGCCACTAAACATCTCAATAAGCGAAACAATACTTACATACACGCCACTAAACATCTCAATAAGCGAAACAATACTTACATATACGCCACTAAACACCTAAATAAGTGAAAGAATACTTACATACACGCCACTAAACATCTCAATAAGCGAAACAATACTTACATACATGCCACTAAACACCTAAATAAGCGAAACAATACTTACATACACGCCACTAAACATCTCAATAAGCGAAACAATACTTACATACACGCCACTAAACACCTAAATAAGTGAAAGAATACTTACATACACGCCACTAAACACCTAAATAAGTGAAAGAATACTTACATACACGCCACTAAACACCTAAATAAGTGAAAGAATACTTACATACACGCCACTAAACACCTTCCTAAATGAAAGAACACTTACATACATGCCACTAAAAACTCCACTAAGTGGATACTTACACACTCGCCACTAAATATCTCACTAAGGGATTTCACTCATTTCATGTAAGCATCCGACAGTGATAGTGTGTCAGTCGTTATTGTGTGTCTTCCATGTGAGTATTATTTTCACACAGTTCTACTAGCATTACTACCTTTTATTGATTATAATTCCAGTATATGTAGACTAAGAGTCCAGGTCAGGTGTTGATTGTGTGATCTTCGGAACTTTCCCAAAAAATTCCTTTTTTCCCTCACCTCTAGATACTCCCATTATTAATATTCTCTCCATGTGTACGTTCTCAGTCTCATTGACATCATCTTCATCTTGAAATGAATTTATTACTACCTTCATGAAGTGTGCTTTATCTCTTCTCAGCATCGTGCCGTCTATCGCCGCATTGCCTGCCAATATGTCGGCTCTCTAGTTTCCTCTGACCCCAGCATGACCAGGGATGACATGACATAGATACGAGTTCATAGATAAGGATATCATAGATAAGGATATCATAGATAAGATATCATAGATAAGGTATCATAGATAAGATATCATAGATAAGATATCATAGATAATGATATCATAGATAAGATATCATAGATAAGATATCATAGATAAGATATCATAGATAAGGATATCATAGATAAGATATCATAGATAAGGATATCATAGATAAGGTATCATAGAAAAGATATCATAGATAAGATATCATAGATACGATATCATAGATAAGGATATCATAGATACGATATCATAGATAAGGTATCATAGATAAGGATATCATAGATAAGGATATCATAGATAAGATATCATAGAAAAGGTATCATAGATAAGGATATCATACATAAGGATCTCATGGATAAGGTATCATAGATAAGGATATCATAGATAAGATATCATAGATAAGGATATCATAGATAAGGTATCATAGATAAGGTATCATAGATAAGGATATCATAGATTAGGTATCATAGATAAGGATATCATAGATATCATAGATAAGGATATCATAGATAAGATATCATAGATAAGGATATCATAGATAAGATATCATAGATAAGGATATCATAGATAAGGATATCATAGATAAGGATATCATAGATAAGGATATCATATATAAGGATATCATGATAAGGATATCATAGATAAGGATATAATAGATAATATATATCATAGATAAGGATATAATAGATATGATATCATAGATAAGGTATCATAGATAAGGATATCATAAATATCATAGATAAGATATCATAGATAAGGATATCATAGATAAGGATATCATAGATAAGGATATCATAGATAAGGATATCATAGATAAGGATATCATAGATAAGGATATTATAGATACTGATATCATCAATAAGGATATCTAAATAAATTCCCCCCCCCCTTTCCAGCACCCTTAAGTACGAAATGGTATCGTTCCGTCTATCTATTTACCACACCCTTTGTTGCCTTTCAGTGTCAGGGATAGAAGAGTTTTCTGGCAATTTTCCTAGTATATGCATAAGCATGCCATTTCAACTGTCATAAATTTAAGTTTGTCTTGTGCTGTTGTTCTTCATGTTTGGCATTGGTAGCACCACTTTGGCATAATAATAATTTTTAATAGTGTTATTCCACCTAGAAATAGAAACAAGGTGCCAGAAAGCAAATACAGTGACTTACCAACTTTTACCATTACTTCTTCACCCAAAGACCAAAAGGAAAATAAAAAACAGATAATATCTACAATTTTTATAACAACATTGTGCTATAAATGTCAGACATGGTCTTTGAGAGCTTCGAAGCAGAGAAAAATCGTCACATGTGAAATGAGGTGTCTGAGAAAAGCTGCAATGGTTACCAAACTAGATAACATAAGAAATGAAGAAATTAGGAAAAGAGTTGGTATTATATCATGTATCGAATATATTGAGAGACAGCAAGTAAAATGGTTCAGTCACCTTATGAGAATGAAGCCAAACCAAATACCAATAAGAGCATTTAACAAAAGAATATCCGGGTGTAAGGCAAAAGGTAGACTAAGAAAATGGTGGATAGAAAACATCAAGATAGCCTTAAATGTTGACATGGACTAATTGCAACATTGACGACACATCTGGCCTTGGGATGACAGCTTAAGCTCCCACCCCTATGCTTAAAGGCAAGTTTGAATCCAATCAACAATCATTCACCTGGGAATAGACAATAGACAATATTCCACTGAAAATGGATGTGCCTGGCTATTGGC
Organism: Meghimatium bilineatum; assembly: GCA_034231615.1. Classification (NCBI taxonomy): domain Eukaryota; kingdom Metazoa; phylum Mollusca; class Gastropoda; order Stylommatophora; family Philomycidae; genus Meghimatium; species Meghimatium bilineatum. Next base: position 10,867,559 of record CM067300.1, read on the forward strand.
GCAAATAAAACGGTGACACAACACATTTCCATTCTCTGGACTACATCCTGCTGGAATTCTAGTAGGAAAATGTGGTACTATACAAGAATCAGTGGACAAGTTTCTACGGAACAAAAAGCTAACATAATTCAACGGAACGAAATTCGGATAAAGACACATATTACGACACAGACAAAGCTCTACACGTTAAGTAATGGGATCCCCCTATCAGTTGATATGCGCGCTACACACTGAGTGGGGGTGTTGTCCAGTCTGTTGTATGTAAATCGCTAGATAAATATCTTTAGTCACATTTTTTAAAATCTCCGAGAAACGGAAGCTCAATGCAATAACATATGAAATTTAAAAGTCGGACTATTGTCACGTGATTTGTCCACTGATTCTTGTATTGTACCGAAAATGGTCCTGAAACAAGGGAGATCCAGGAGAAGTTGAGAATGAAAGCTGAAAAAGAAGAAAAATAGTGTTATTTTGGTGTTTTAATCTGAAGATCTGTGACATTTGCCCTAGGGCTTGGTATGCTTTACTACATCCATTATGTATTTCTTTGTTGATCTTGTCAATGGTTGTTATATTGCTTCCTCATCATCATCAAGTGATGTCTCTGCAAGGAAGGTTGGCTGAAAAAGATATCCAACATTCCCTGTCTCTTGTTTTGATGATGCTACTAGTGCTTGGCCACCTATAAATAGCATTTCGTTTAAGTTATCCTTCAGATTGTTTTCTACCGTACTTTGTTATTTTGCAGATTTGATCTATGTATGTTATGAAAAATAGGTGGGTTAGTACACATCTCTGGCTGACTCCTGAGTGAATTTGGAAATTATCAGATGTACCTGTGCTCGCTCTTACTGCGCATTGACTATTGGCATATATGCTCTGACATAGGCTTATCAGATGTTGGAGAACAACATATGTCTGTAGCGTTATCCATAGTTGTGCTCTATCCACTCTGTCAAAAGCTTTCCCTTTGTTCATGAAAGCCAAATATAAATCTTGTTATGTTCTGTCTCTCTTTCTGAAAGTTGTTTGAGGGAGAAGATTGTATCTAACCATCTAAACAACAGAGAAATAGGAAATGCAGAAATTCTGGTAGATGAAATAAAAGAGGCTATACGAACATTGAAAGGAGGGAAGTCACCTGGTGTAGACAACATTCCAGCAGAATTGTTGAAATACGGGGGCATTAATGAGGTAAATATTATGACCGAATTATGCAAAATATATGGACCATAAAACAATGGTCAACTGATTGGACACAATCATTAATAATACCAATTTCCAAGAAAGGAAATTTGAAAGTGTGTACAAATTAAAGAACAATTAGCCTTATAACACACCCCAAGTAAAGTGATGCTCAAAATACTACTTAACAGAATAAAACACAAGTCGGAAGAAATAATTGCAGAAGAACAAGCTGGCTTCAGAGCAAACAGAAGCACTGTTGAACAAATATTTAACATCCAAACACTAATCGAAAAAAATTCAGCACCAACGTGATCTACACCACAACTTCATTGACTTTACAAAGGCCTTTGACCGTGTTTGGCATGATGGTCTGTGGCACACACTGAGGAAATTTAATTTTGACACCACAATTATAGACATTATTGAAGCTCTGTACGAAAATGTAAATAGTGCTGTCTTATCATACAATACGATTGGAGAGTTCTTCAAAACAAATGTGGGAGTTTGACAGGGATGCATAATGTCCCCAGTACTTTTCAAAATATACTTAGAGCACATCATACAATAGACATTACATGATTACAACACGTCTATATCGATCGGAGGTCGCCCTATTTGCAACTTGCATTTCGCTGATGATATTGATCTTATAGTTGGGTCAGAACAATCATTGCATGAATTAACATCAAAGTTGGAAAAAGTTACCAGCAAGTACGGAATGGAAATCAATACAGATAAGAGCAAAATCTTGGTAAACAGCAGAGACAGAAAACCAGACTAATATCGTGATGAATGGACATAAGCTTGAGGAGGTGAATACCTTCAAATACCTCGGATCCAGTATATGCAGCGATGGTAAATGCAAAGCAGAACTAAAAGTAAGGCTGGAGATGGCTTTAGCGTCCTTGTCAAGTCTGTGATTTGGAAAAGCAACATCAGTGTTGGAGTGAAAATCAAACTATATAAGTCGCTGGTGCTTTCTGTTGTGTTGTATGGTTGTGAGAGTTGGACACTCACTGCGGACATGGAGAGAAGATTACAGGTTGTCGAGTACAAATGCTACAGACAAATTCTACAAATTTACTATAGGGAACATAAGACCAATGTGTACGTAAGAAATAAAGTAGAGATGTGTGCAGGTGTTCAGGAGCCATTGTTTTCAATAGTAAACGACAAAAACTAGCATGGTTCGGAAATGTATGCAGGCACGATTCCTTGTCAGAAACAATACTGCATGAAACTGTTGAGAGTGGAAGAAGCAGAGAAGGGCAAATAAAGGCATGGACAGACAAAATCAAGGAATGGACAGGGCAAGATATTTCCACACTCATCCGCATCGCTGAGGATAGAATTCGCTGAAGGACTCTGTGTGCTGAGACATCCAAAATGGTACCCCTACGACCCTGAAGGGTTACGGGTTTATTGATTGATTGTTGTAATCACTTCTCATCCCTTTAAGTTTAGCAGATGATTGAAGTAATGTTTTCATTACTCCATGATTTCTTGTAGCCTATTTAGTATGTTGCAGTGTTCATCATTGATTATTTCTGTTGGTGCGTGTCTTTTTTTATTTCTCATGTTTTGTACTTTCTTGTAGAACATTGTTGATGCGTTTTGTCTATCCTTGTTAAGCATTTCTCCATATTCTTGCCATGACTTAATTTTTGCAGTTGTGATGACTTTCTTGGTGTTAGTCTTTGCTGTCTTGCCTATCTATCTATTCACTGAAACCCTTTGTTGCCTTTCAGCAACAAAAGTAGAAGAGTTTTCTGGAGACTATCGTCTTGTGTATGGAGTAAATTGTGGAATTTGTTGCCTCTTTTATTTCAGTGGTCCATCGTTTTTGTGATTGGCCTCTAGATCTGCCTTCACTTATCTATAACATAGCTTACTGTGGTATGCTGTCTGATGGTAGTCTGCTGAAGTGTGCAAACTATTTGATCTGTTGTCTCTTAATATATTCCAAGATTGGGGTGATGCCGTTTTTTGTCGAATGTCCTCATTTCTCACTTTGACTCATAGTGATATTCCTAGGAATCTGCGTAAGCATGCCATTTCAGCTGTTACAAATTTACGTGTCTTGTTCTGTCACTGTCCATGTTTGGCATTGGTAGCACAATGTTGACATAATAATCATTTTGAATAGTGTTATTTTGGTGTTTAAATCTACATTTGTGTTTCTAAAGATTGGTGTCATTTGCCTAAGGGCTTGGGTATGCTTTACAACATCTATTATGTATTTCTTTGTTGATCCTGCCGTCCGTTGTTATATTACTTCCTAAGAATGTGAATTCTGTCACCTGGCTAAGTCTGGTGTTTCCAATATATATATTAGATCCTGGGTGTTTCTTTCTGTTCTTCCTATCTTTATTACTTCTGTCCTTTTAACTTCATGTTAAAGATATGGCATGTTTGATGTAATCTATCTATTTGTCTTTGTAGTTACTCTTCTGCCACTAGTGTTTGGTCATCTGCAAATAGTAGTTCGCTTAAGTTATCCTTCAGATTGTTTTCTTCTGTTGTGTTTGCTGCCTTGTATGCTGAGTAATCTTCATAAATTTGCTTGTTGGCCATTTCTTGTATTTTTTTGTTTATAATTTTTGTTGCATTCTTTGCCTCTACTGTCTACCAAACTGTTATCTTGGATTCATGTCTTTATGGTTTTTATATACACATATGTTTCCTCTTGTTTGTATGTATGATGGCATTTTTGAAATATTTCCATTCTTCTTCTATGTGCTGGGTGTTTTCTGGTAGCTTTATAAAGAGGTTGTGCTTGATGCATTCATCTATTAGTTTATAACCTTTGTTGTTAATCTTGTTTCTTGTGTTGCTGAAAGTCCTTTATATACCTCTATTCCATCTCTATTATTACTTAGTAATAGGAAGAATTTGAAAGGCCAAGTTATTCCCCCCCCCTTCCATTGGTTATATTGTCCGTCCTCACAAAGAGAAGGAAATGACCGCCCCCCCCTACTGGAAGACATATATACAGCCCAGATTCCTTTACTATTTTCATATTATAAGCTCTAGCTGCTGGCTGTATTGAATCCATACTCAACAGATACTTAATCAATTCAGTCTTTAACAAAAATGTTCGTATTCATGGCGGAGTGGTTAAGCTGTTCGCATTGCACTCAAAAGGTCACGGACTCGAATCTAGCAGGTGACATTTTGTTTACAATGTGGATTTTTCCAGAGATCCCTGGGTATTATCACTTAAAGCTTTAGAATCATGTACTATGAGAGGGACAATGTACAAATGGAGAAACATGAGTACAGTGAAGTCAATCTTCTACACCTTTTCCTTATTTTTTACAAATTTTATAACAGATTGTGTAAGAAAAGAACCTTTAATGTCCTCATTCTAAAGCAAGATCTTCTTGTTTTATATACTATTTTCCTAGCAATAAATATAGCACACATCATAAGTTAATAAAAAATAAGCTTTCTCTCTTGTTCTTTAGTCAAAGATCATATTATCAAACATGCCAAAACTGATAATATTGCTATAAAATGGCTTGTGCCAGTACATACAATATTAGAGACATTCTTCAAGAGGAAAATGTCTAGATATTAGAGACAATAATAATGAGATAATAACTTACAAAAGTCTATGTAACTTGGTTCCGCTGTTGTATAAGTGATTGGTAATACAATCTCACTGTGCATGTGATATTCTGTAACTTGGACATTTTCCTCTATATTATTAAAATAAAGGTCATATCATTAATGAAACAAACTAGCTTGTATAAATATTAATTATTTGATGATGATAATGATGGCCTTTGCATCTTTACAGATGGTCAAGATGCAGGTCATTGTAAAATTCCTCATTGAATATAAGGTTCTCAAATTGGTTAATCTGCAGAGACACAGTCACCAAGTTTCACACATGACTGCATGCCCAGGAAGGTTTTACAAAATAATGTTGCCTTGCCCATTTATCACCTCTCTGCTGTTGATTAGGCCCAAGTGAAAAGCAGCAACAATGCACATGGAAACAAGCATAACTGTAGGAGATGCCAGAGGCTGATTTAATACACTATGAACTACCTTAGGATCTCCCCTCCATAGGGATTTACTACTAAGTCCTAATGAACTACCTTGCTAACACATTAATTATTTAACTGTCTAATTAATAACAAATTTTAAAGTAAACAGTCTTGGAAATGGTGGATGTCAATATGTTTATATAATGAGTATATTATTTTCCAAAGTTGAATAACAGTTGGTCGTATCCACACTTACCATTTAGAGTAGTGGGGAGAGCCTCAGTTATCATTCTAATGTAATCTAGATGTTTTCTATCCACTGTTTTCTTGGTCTCCCTTTGAATTTATATCCAGACATTCTTTTGTTTTTATGCACTTATTGGTATTTGGTTTTTGCTCATTCTCATAAGGTCACTGAACCATTTTACTTGCCTTCTTTTGATATTCTCAGTACATGATAGTATAACTACTCTATTCCTGATTTAATCATATCTTATTTGATATAGTTTAGTAACCATAGCATCTTTCCTCAGACATTTCATTTCACATGTAATGCTGTTTACTTTATTGCAAGACTGATAAAGTCTATGTTTGACATTGGTAGCAGAATGTTAGTATAACAATTCTAGATATTGTCTGTCTGTTAAACATTTGTTATAAAGGATAATCTTGGAATGACTCATTTCAGGAACGAGATAAGCATATTTTCACAAAAAGTTGGTAGACATCTGACATGTCAATTAAGTATGACAGTGTCGGTACAGAAAACAGCACAGAATAAGAAATAGTGTAATGTAGATAATATTCCACGATGACACACAAATGTAGATAATGTTCCACAAGGACACACAAATGTAGATAATGTTCCACAAGGACACACATAGATAATGTTCCACAAGGACACACAAATGTAGATAATGTTCCACAAGGACACACATAGATAATGTTCCACAAGGACACACAAATGTAGATAATGTTCCACAAGACACACATATGTAGATAATGTTCCGCAAGAACACACATATGTAGATAATGTTCCACAAGACACACATATGTAGATAATGTTCCACAAGGACACACATATGTAGATAATGTTCCACAAGGACACACATAAATATAATGTTCCACAAGGGGGTGGGGGAGCACACAAACACACATACAGAGATACACAATGAAAGAAGTAGACTGTAACAGAGATGAATAGTGAGGAATAGTCCTGTTCTGAGATGTAGAATTACAACTTGTTCTGATCTGTTCATAATGTGGTAGTCATCTTGTGTTGGTGTTTGTGGCTTTCTTATTGACTTGATCATCTGTTTTCTGATGGTATGTTATTGGTATATCTGGTTGGTCTTCGGCAGCACCTTCCTTAGCCAGTTGGTCTGCTTTTTCATTTCCTGGTATTCCACAGTGATAGCGTGTCCACTGCATAGTTACACTATACTGGTAAGATAATTCACTAAGTAGTTTTTGCAAGTCTGTTAGTTTTCCAGACTGGAGAGCTTGAAGCACTGTCAGGAATACCACAGGCTGTAGGCCAGAGTTGGAGTTCAGCAGTTTTTTAGCTGCCACACTAATTGCCTGGATTTCTGCATCATAATTATTGAAGAATTTCCCTGTCGATGTTCTCATTGTATCTCTAGGCTTGTGTGGATATTCTATATATATACCTGCACTCCTCACTGCATTCTGTGCTGACCCATCTGTGTATACTCTGACCCATATATCTTGTGGATATTCCTCATCCAGGAAACTGAGGGTGAATGTCCTTCGCTGCATACTATTCTGTTCGTCCTAACTTAGTATTCCTTTCACATGGGTCTGAATGTATATTGGCATCCCATGCCTTTCACTCCACAGGGTTTGTTCTGATACAGACCTTAAGGGGCTGTCAACTTCAGGTAGGTCTGTAAGTTGTCTATAATAACACATGAATCTTCTTCTTCTTTCTGTTCTCATGTACCTTTCTGTGTTGAGAGGAGAATGAGTGTATGACCTTTTGCTCTCTTCTATTTGCATCTTCTGTTGTTATATTCCTGAGTGTTTCTAATACACTATCTATCCACCATTTACGAGGGCGTACAATAGGTCTACTCTTTTCGTATCGTAACACATGAATAAATCAAGTAATCAATATGGTAAAGAATGTTAGGATCAGCACATACCTATGTCAGATATTCCACTAATGTTGTTGATAGCTGAGTTGCCAACTGTAAAAAAATACACAGAAATCATTATCAGCCAGCACTGAAAATATTGCTTCATTTGAAAACAAATGTTACAGAATGATATAGAAAACACATTGGACAGCAAGAAATGCCAATTAAGAAGTGCAACAAACATTAAAGATGGTAGCGGGCTGGTTCTTAAACAACATCATAAACATCAAACTAAGATTTTTAGTGGTATAAAGAGACCTAAACAGAACACAGAAAATGTGTGAGTTCATCCACACAAGCAATGATGACCATTTTTACATCAACATTTGAAAATCCAGTTAGAATTATGAGCATGGGTAATAGTTCATAGATGACTAATGATCAATATTTGAGCTGCAAATGTTCTGGGACAGTTCGGACATGGAATGACGACTAGGCGAAATTTGGTCTAACCGTGAATTTCTAGCTACTCTCCACTGTTGGGCTGCAGCATTTCTCCTCTTTTCACAAGATGATGCTCTCTTTATGACTGTAGAGGACCATATAAATCTATTTTGTTCAAGTTCTTCCCATGTGTCTTGGTCTATTTCAAATGATTTCAGTGAGGTCTTTAACAAGTCATTGTAGCGCATCATTTGGCCACCTTGAGATCGTTTACCTGTCTCCAGCTCACCATAGAGAATTATCTATGGCAGGCGATAGTCTGCATCAGGATAGTGTCAATGCTGGGGATACCAGATCTGTAAAGGACAGTGGTATCTGGAATCTTGTCTTGTCATCTGATATTCATGTAAGGAATGACCTGCTAGTATTGGAAAAGCTCACTCAAGATGATGATGTACAAGAGAAATCTTTATAGTTGCACCTGGATAAAGCAGGTTAACTTGTCAAAAATTGTGAGAAGTTCTGAGCAACTACAGTACACACATCCCTCCTCTGGAACAGTAGTTAAGCCAATCACTTTGTGTTCAAGAGGTCGTAGGTTCAAAGCCCACCCATTTGCAATAATCTTGTTTATAAAGCAGATTTTTGTCTCTGAGATCCCTAGGGATTATTGCTTGAAGCTACGGAGTTATGTGGTATAAGAGGTCATCTTGGCAGGAGTCATGTCACTTCCATGAGTTATGTGGTATAAGAGGTCACCTCAGCAGGAGTCATGCCACTTCCATGAGTTATGTGGTATAAGAGGTCATCTCAGCAGGAGTTATGTCACTTCCATGAGTTATGTGGTATAAGAGGTCATCTTGGCAGGAGTTATGTCACTTCCATGAGTTATTTTGTATAAGAGGTCATCTTGGCAGGAGTTATGTCACTTCCATGAGTTATTTGGTATAAGAGGTCATCTTGGCAATAGTTATGTCACTTCCACGAGTTATGTGGTATAAGAGGTCACCTCAGCAGGAGTTATGTCACTTCCATGAGTTATTTGGTATAAGAGGTCACCTCGGCAGGAGTTATGTCACTTCCATGAGTTATTTGGTATAAGAGGTCATCTTGGCAATAGTTATGTCACTTCCACGAGTTATGTGGTATAAGAGGTCATCTCAGCAGGAGTCATGTCACTTCCATGAGTTATGTGGTATAAGAGGTCACCTCGGCAGGAGTTATGTCACTTCCATGAGTTATTTGGTATAAGAGGTCATCTTGGCAATAGTTATGTCACTTCCACGAGTTATTTGGTATAAGAGGTCATCTTGGCAATAGTTATGTCACTTCCACGAGTTATGTGGTATAAGAGGTCACCTCAGCAGGAGTCATGTCACTTCCATGAGTTATGTGGTATAAGAGGTCATCTCAGCAGGAGTTATGCCGCTTCCATGAGAACGGGGTACATATTTGGTAACCTGAGAACAATTAAGTCAAGCCTCTATCCAGTTTCTATCCTTCCACAGATTTTCTTGGATGCAGCAGGTCAACTCATCCAGAACTGTGAGGAGAAGCTCAGAGCAGCATCCGTAAACACGATCTTCTGCAAAATATATTGTGATCTAAATAATAAATGATGGTGAAGAGATGTATGGAAACGCGATATGCATGATACAGGCAATGATACAGAATGATGAGAACAGGGTGCCAAGGGTCATGTTGCATGGATGAGAAAGATCATGAATGGTATAGGAACAAAGGAGAAAAGTGATAACAGATAGTTCAAGGGTTGCACGTCTAAGAAGACATACAACAGTACATGATGGTACAAGTGGGCCTGTGATGTCCTTGTGCATACTGTGGAAGACTTTCTGTGTCTCTTATGAGTCACATCCATTACTGCCACGGAACACAGATTATATTACTTATAGCAAAACAATAACATTATCTTCTAGAAAGATAAAATGATGTCACAAATTGAGTGAATACGAGACATCACAAAAAAACCCCAGGTACCAAACATATAGATAGATAATAATAATAAAATATTTAAACAGCATGCATAAAAGGTTTGACATAGAGCTTACAATAGAACGTTATCTTAACTTTATCGAATAAGTCTTCCGACTTATCTTGATAGATCTCTTCATCCAAACATCAATTTATCTGTTGTACTCTCTCTGTAAAACTTATTTGTATTTATTATTTTTTTTAAAATAACTACACTAACACAAACAGTGTTCTCTTTCTTTAACATGTCTATGTTTTTCTTGTCACTTTAATGCACTGTTTTAAATCTGCAAACCGTTTTGATCTATCAGGTCTGGATATCTAGAAAAATGCAATTGACATTTTTTTAACAACACCTACAGTATTACAACATCATTCGTAACAGAAGAAGAACAGTTATGTAGGCTTGAATTTCTTTGCAGTCGAGTTCAGTCTGTGAATGGTATGTGGTACATGATGATGAAGTATCCAACAATAATTGGTAACGCAAAATGAGGTAAACTTACTAAAACACTTACCTGGCCTACTAATAAAAATATATTTAAAAAAGTATATATTAAAAAACATACAATAAAACTGAACAGGACAATTCTCCACGTATCGGCTCAAATTGAACCTTTTTCAAGAGACAAACAACAGAAAACGACAAAATAAAAAATAAAATAGATGTCTATATTTCATCAAGCCCCGTCTCCATAGCGCAGGGTTGGCAACGCATCTAGTAAAAGTGGAAATGCGTGCATTCACTACAAACAAACCGAAAGTGGGAAATTAGAGACACTATAGATGAGTGCAAGAATAATAAAAGAAAAAGACAAGAAAAATACCCCTTTTGTCACCCTATCAGACAGGCAGGCCGTAAGAACATAGTCACAACAGGCAAGACCAAAGGGAACAGAGACAGATGGGGACGTGAGTAGTATAGCAACGAGGTTATGACCCTCCCCCTCAATTGAAGTTATATAACAACCCCTCAAATGGTATTTATATAGCTCCACCTCAATGAGTTGAGGTGGGAATCAATAAAGCGAACAATAAGCAGGGATGGGTAATAGTAGGTGATCGATTAAGCACGGTACATGACCAAACAATGCCGCATTATTTATGGTGGAGGAGATCGACATTTTAGTACGGATAACCATTCGATAGTGGGTGTAAGGTGTGTGGGGGTCACTATGAATAAATTATATTATGAGTGATATATCATACTCCAAATCATTCTCACCGGTTAACTTATCAAAAATAAATGACAAAATACGAAATATAATTATCATTTAGTGTCATATTTATTCAATATATGTTTATTACAGTTTACTATAACAATATGTATCCACATACACCATTAAATAGAAAGAGGCGATGTTACTATGTAAAAAGTATGAATCATGCATCAGTAATATATCTATCTTATTGATTATACACACGGTCGTGCTCATCGAGGCGTGGCTGGAAAAATCGGTTCACTTTGTTTTGTACCATCTCGCATTAAAAGAAGTTGTGCCATTGAGAGCAGACGTCGTTGCTCATCTAGATCTTCCTCAAGTTGTATATCTTCTAATAGAGGTAAGTAATGTTATATATTCCTAATATTTATGTATGTGTAATAGACATTAAATTTTCAATTAATAACAAAAGACCTTACAAAATATGCTATATGTAGACTAAGTTTCGGTGTGGCGACTCAGGTCTCAATCGATTGTCTCAGGTGTTCTTAGCAAGTTGTAAATTTTCAGATTTACAATGAATGTTCTCTCCACAGTGGTAGAAGAAAATTTCTTTTATGTAAAAGTATTAACTTGTTGTGTTTTTTTATATGTTACAAGTTAGAACATATGTCCATATGTAATAATAATTTTGAAACTAAGTTTGTAGTTTGTTTATTCGTGTAATGCCGAGCAATAATATTTACAAAAACCCGGTAATAGTGTCCCGCCTCAGGTAGATTTATATTCTTCAGTACGCATCATTGATTTTTTTTAACCCAAGATCAGGTTAACAAAGAAGAATTCTGACAACTCTTTTGATCGACCTTCATCAATTTTTACCTCAAGAGGTACGCTAGACTAAAAGAGATTTTGGTTTGTTTTAGTAATAGTAATAGCGGTAGTTGTAACATAAATAATGGTGGTGGGTGTTGTAGTGTTACTAGTAGTATTTTTAGTGGTGTTAATAGTAGCGAATATACAAACAGGTTAATTAATATAGTATACAAAAAAAAAAAAAAAAAAAAAAAAAAAAAATACATTATTTTGACCGTGTTATATTTTGTTATTCATGACAGAGTTAGGACATCTAATTCTGTAGTCTTTGACAACATCAATTGCGTACAGTGTCGTCTGTGGTATTGTCTCTTCATATGATCACAAAGAGCTGGCTCTGCGTTATCGAAAAAAAAAAAAATAATAATCTAAATACAGCATATTATCTTATCATCATCAAATGCCGTCTCCGCAACGAAGGTTGGCTGCATCAGGCCTCCAACATCCGCTGTATCCTGTGTTCGTGGTGCACTCTGCTAGATTGTAACCTGCCCAGCTTGTGATGTTACTCTCCCACTTGTATCTCTGCCTACCTCATGCTCGCTTCCTTCTGACTTTACCCTCAAGTAAGGTCTTCAATAGGGTGTAATGTCTTTTAAAGTGTCCAAAGTATTTTATTTGCCTGATCTTTATTTCTCTTAGTAGTTCTTTCTTCATATTAAGTGTCTTTAGCACCTCTTTATTTGTTTTCTTCTCTTTCCATGATGTTCTCCCTATTCTTCTATATACCCACATCTCAAAGGCATCAATTTTGTCTTCTAATTGTTTATTTAGTGTCCATGTTTCTGAGCTATACATTAATATGGAATAGATGTAGCATTTTATAATTCTCATTTTTAACTTGTTTGTAATTTGTTTAGATATTAATAATTTCCTCATGTCATTGAAAGTACTTTTAGCCATTCCTATTCTCCTTTTAACTTCTGTTTCACATCTGCCATCATTTGTGACTATGTGTCCAAGATATTGATACTGTTTTACTTGTTGTAGTTTCTCTCCCTGTATGTTTATGTTTACCTCCTGTTCTTCTGTGTCTTTGCTGATTATCATGGATTTTTTTGTTTTTTTAATGTTTATATCCAGTTCATATTCATTACTTGATTTATTGACGTGATCTATTAGTCTTTGTAGTTCATGTTCACTTTCTGCTAAAAGAACAGTGTCATCTGCATATCTCGGGTTGTTTATTATTTTCCCATTGATCTTGAGTCCTGGTATTTCTTCTATATTTTTAAAGATTTTTTCTGTGTAGATATTAAATAGACTTGGTGATAAAATGCATCCCTGTCTTACCCCTCTTCTTATTTCTATGTATGGTAAGTAGCTGTTTTCACACCTTATTGATGCAGTCTTGTTCCCGGTATATATTTCCATCTATGCCTATTTCTTGAAGACATTTTATTAATTTTTCATGTTGAACTCTGGCAAAGACCTTGCTGTAGTCTATTTAGCAAATGTAGATTCTTTTTTGGGCTTCTATATATTTATCTATCACTAGTCGGATGCTAAGATATTACTTCTAAGGTCTCCTTATTCTATCACGTGTGCATTCTGTTTCCAAGTAAATTTCAATACATGTTTTAATCAATCAATCAAGTGCAATGTCGAATGGCATAGGCGATCATGTTTCTCCACGACTCTCTGTGTCTGGTGATATCAATAAGCTCTGTTGGTGAGCTTCTACCGTGCCACAATACAAGTCAATCTAGTAACTTCTGCATATGTCGTCCCCTATCCCTTCCCCCCCTTGATCTTTCCAGTGGATATTAAGTGTTCAAGCTGTGTTCTTCTCAGCACATACCATATAAATTTTGATTGTCTGCCTCTAGTTTTTGCGATAACCTGTCTCTTTACTTCAGCATTAATGAGAACATCTACATTAGTTTTCTTGGCTGTCCATGGTATTTTCATCCTTCTTCTCAGAAACCACATTTCTGTAGCCTCTAATATCCCACTTTCCTGTCTGTTTACAGTTCATGCTTCACAACCATAAAAATGAAATGGTTCGATATAACATCTCAGCACTCGAAGTCGGATCTGCAATGATAGTCGTCCATTGCATAAATGGTTCTCAATTTATGGAATGCTGATATGGCTTGTGCTGTTCTGCTCTTTATCGCACTTCAGCATCTTACTTCTTATGTTAACAGGGTGCCAAAATATTTCACTTTTTCAACTTGTGATAATTTTGTGTCATTAATTATGTTGCATCTTGTTGATGTATGTCTCTTCGATACAAACATTATATCTGATATCTTCTTGTTTAAACTGAGACCTTTGTTTGTACTTTCTGTCACTACTTTATCTATTAGAGCGTGTAGTTCATGTTCGTTTCCTGCGATCAATACTGTGTCATCATCATATCTCTAGTTATTTATATTGCAGCCTCCCACTTGTATTCCTGGCATATCTTCTTTAGTTCGCTTAATGTATTCTGTATACAGGGAGAAAAGGTCCCGTAACATTACACAACCTGGCCTGACTCCCCTTTCTATCTTTTGAAATCGACCTATAGTGTTGTTAACTCTCATCGCAGCTGTTTGTTTCCAATAGATTACTAATATTAGATCTTTCCCATCAACGTTAAGATTTTCTAGCAATTTTATGATCTCTGAATGTTTCACCTTGTCAAAGGCTGTGATGTAATCTATGAAGCACAGATAAAAGTCTTTTTGTACTTATATGACCCTTTCCATTAATGTTCTTACTATATATAGGGCATTTCATGTGTCTTTTCCTTCTACGAATCCGCATTGTTCGTCTTCTATGTCTGGTTATATTTTTCCTCGTATACACCTCATTATTATTCGCAGTAGAATCTTGGTCAACTCATAAGGCTGATTGTTCTGTGGTCTTCGCAATCTACTGCACCAGGTTTCTTTGGTAGGGCTATGAAAAATTGATTGTAGCAAAATCCGAAGGAATATAGCCACTGTTGTAGATGTCATTTAGCATTTTGGTGATAACTTCAATGCCATAATCTCCCAGGGGCGTCTTTTGTAATCTTCTCCAGACCCGATGATTTGTTGTCTTTCAAGTGATGTATAGCTTCCTTTATATTTTAATATACATGGTCCTTTATTATTATAATTTAAAGTAGTATCATGTCTGTTATCTTCCTACAGTTCTGTAATATATTCTTCCCATCTGTGAATGATTTCATTTTCTCCTATTATTATGTGTCCCTGCTTAGAACTCAGACACCCAGGCATGTGAGCCTGCCCTCTGTCTGTTAATTACGTTATTTGTAAATGTGTATCACTCGTATTTCTATGATAATATCTTTCTATTTCACTGCACTGTGCGTTTAATTCTCTTCATCCTTGTTGAACTTATGTTTAATTTCTTTGTTCATCTTGATGTATTCGTCAATGTTGTTCGTCATCTGTCGTCCTTTTTTCATCCTGTTCAAAATATCGTATGTCATCTAGTCTTTCCTATTGTGATGTTTCTTGGGTCTCTTTAGCTGTTTAACTGCGATGATTCTTTTAACATCGTCCACTGTTCTTCAATGGTTTCTATTTTTTTTTTTTTTTTCTATCGCATTGTACCTATTTTGAAATATTATGTTATACTGTTCTTGTAATTATGTCTTCTCTGTCAGCATATTCACATTAAGTGTGTTATCTGTCCCTGTAGTTTTTAACTCTCTTTACCCTAATATTAATCTTTTCCACTACTGGAACAGGGTCACTGTTGCAATAATCACGTGGACATGTCTTAACAGACTTCAATGAGTTTCTGAATCTTTTATTTATTACGATGTAATCTATTTCATTGCGTGTCCTGCTATCTGGACTTTTGAATTTCCATAGATTTCTTGGGTGATGGGTAAAGAAGGTGTTCTCTAACACCATATTATTATTTATGGCCTAGTCTACCAGGACCTCCCCTCATCTAAGTCGTGTCGAAACATCACATAATCTAGGAATATTTGCAGCAGTTGTTTCTCCTGGCTATCTACCGGTTTATTTATGATGGTGTTCTCCACTAACATTTGACTTAATAGCCTGACCTACAAGGCAGCAGTTGATTTTAGAGTTGTCCTCTCTTAGATACTCCCATAAACTAACGAACTCCATCTATCCGGTATACACAATGAAAACCATCGCCGGTCATCATATTTCTAACTATTTTGTCATACTAACAAACGTTAACGCGTTATTGCAAGTAGAACTTGACAGTATCCATTATGTCAACGAAATATATCACAATAGCACAGGAAAAACAGCTTTAGATGACATTAGAGTTAGAGGGTGAAGAAATTTTCACTATCGTCCACTGCACTGTTGAGCATTTGATTCCCTCGTTAAGTTTTACTTAACACAATGTAAAACGTTCTCTTGGAGATAGAGCAAGACAATATGAAATCAATACCCTTTTTTCGCATCTCACACAAAAGCATGAAATTATTTTAGCAATAAAGTTAAATATAGCAAGATGGTAATCTTCTATCGATTAAAGGACATCACTATATATGAACGAACCATATTTATATATTACACGGCCAATACCATGTTCTTGACTATTATCAACGAATATATACCCCGCTTACTGTCCTGTGAGCGAAACGATCTGAAGCATAAAGCGATCTGAAGACTTATGGACTAAGAGAAAAACACACAAGGCAGAGGGGGGAGGGATAAAGATACGAACACACTTATGTCGGCATGTGTGGGGATACAGATAGATGATTGCTTTATCGCAGACAATATCAAGTATAGTTAAAATAGCAATTTTTTCTTTCCATAGATGGTTAATCATTATAGAATTCTAGTTCAATTACTTTATTATTTCTCTGTATCTTTTTATACATATTGAACATTGTCTACATGGAGAGATATGTATTTCACGTTTACTTTTTTTTTTTGTATTTCTGTTTTGTTCAGGCATAAGCTGAAGTATCTATTGAATCGTTAACGTATGTCCTCTAATAACTTGCGTCAAGACCTAGCTCGTTTTTCTCACTAGCCGGTTTAACAAATTTTGTATTGCCAAATAACAAAAGGCAATAGTTGTTAATCATCATTCTCTACTTATTTCGGCCACAACAAAATCGCATTATTACTCCCTCCTTCCAAGTATATACGTTTCAGAGAAAAGTACTAGTTAGTGTAGGGAGGGGTATCACACCCACCACGCGGAAAGTTTTTTAATTATTTTAAAAAAAATATTTAAATTTTTTTTTTCTCTAGCGGTCTCACTGTTTAGTAGGGGGCACACATGTCACCTCTTCAGGAGCTTCGCGATATATATAAACCCTATAATGTAAATGTTGTAAAACAGATCACGATGAGTGTAATAAAGAAAAAAAACCACGATAATTTAATATTTTATATTCCAAATGTATCGATAAAAGAAAACATATGACGACGATCGAGAAGCTATTCCATCTTAGGAATTTATCGTTGTTGACAAGGAAGGACGCATATCTTCCCACGTCATTCAGTCAAGATCCCAGCGCGTTCGACCTGTATGTTTCAACGACAGCCGAGAATGTTCGTCTGAAATGCATTATATCCGTGTCAACATTGCAAACGAAATCCGGAAGAGCTTAAGTTATGTAGTAGGCTAGTACAAAACTTAAGCTCTTCCGGATTTCGTTTGCAATGTTGACACGGATATAATGCATTTCAGACGAACATTCTCGGCTGTCGTTGAAACATACAGGTCGAACGCGCTGGGATCTTGACTGAATGACGTGGGAAGATATGCGTCCTTCCTTGTCAACAACGATAAATTCCTAAGATGGAATAGCTTCTCGATCGTCGTCATATGTTTTCTTTTATCGATACATTTGGAATATAAAATATTAAATTATCGTGGTTTTTTTTCTTTATTACACTCATCGTGATCTGTTTTACAACATTTACATTATAGGGTTTATATATATCGCGAAGCTCCTGAAGAGGTGACATGTGTGCCCCCTACTAAACAGTGAGACCGCTAGAGAAAAAAAAAATTTAAATATTTTTTTTAAAATAATTAAAAAACTTTCCGCGTGGTGGGTGTGATACCCCTCCCTACACTAACTAGTACTTTTCTCTGAAACGTATATACTTGGAAGGAGGGAGTAATAATGCGATTTTGTTGTGGCCGAAATAAGTAGAGAATGATGATTAACAACTATTGCCTTTTGTTATTTGGCAATACAAAATTTGTTAAACCGGCTAGTGAGAAAAACGAGCTAGGTCTTGACGCAAGTTATTAGAGGACATACGTTAACGATTCAATAGATACTTCAGCTTATGCCTGAACAAAACAGAAATACAAAAAAAAAAAGTAAACGTGAAATACATATCTCTCCATGTAGACAATGTTCAATATGTATAAAAAGATACAGAGAAATAATAAAGTAATTGAACTAGAATTCTATAATGATTAACCATCTATGGAAAGAAAAAATTGCTATTTTAACTATACTTGATATTGTCTGCGATAAAGCAATCATCTATCTGTATCCCCACACATGCCGACATAAGTGTGTTCGTATCTTTATCCCTCCCCCCTCTGCCTTGTGTGTTTTTCTCTTAGTCCATAAGTCTTCAGATCGCTTTATGCTTCAGATCGTTTCGCTCACAGGACAGTAAGCGGGGTATATATTCGTTGATAATAGTCAAGAACATGGTATTGGCCGTGTAATATATAAATATGGTTCGTTCATATATAGTGATGTCCTTTAATCGATAGAAGATTACCATCTTGCTATATTTAACTTTATTGCTAAAATAATTTCATGCTTTTGTGTGAGATGCGAAAAAAGGGTATTGATTTCATATTGTCTTGCTCTATCTCCAAGAGAACGTTTTACATTGTGTTAAGTAAAACTTAACGAGGGAATCAAATGCTCAACAGTGCAGTGGACGATAGTGAAAATTTCTTCACCCTCTAACTCTAATGTCATCTAAAGCTGTTTTTCCTGTGCTATTGTGATATATTTCGTTGACATAATGGATACTGTCAAGTTCTACTTGCAATAACGCGTTAACGTTTGTTAGTATGACAAAATAGTTAGAAATATGATGACCGGCGATGGTTTTCATTGTGTATACCGGATAGATGGAGTTCGTTAGTTTATGGGAGTATCTAAGAGAGGACAACTCTAAAATCAACTGCTGCCTTGTAGGTCAGGCTATTAAGTCAAATGTTAGTGGAGAACACCATCATAAATAAACCGGTAGATAGCCAGGAGAAACAACTGCTGCAAATATTCCTAGATTATGTGATGTTTCGACACGACTTAGATGAGGGGAGGTCCTGGTAGACTAGGCCATAAATAATAATATGGTGTTAGAGAACACCTTCTTTACCCATCACCCAAGAAATCTATGGAAATTCAAAAGTCCAGATAGCAGGACACGCAATGAAATAGATTACATCGTAATAAATAAAAGATTCAGAAACTCATTGAAGTCTGTTAAGACATGTCCACGTGATTATTGCAACAGTGACCCTGTTCCAGTAGTGGAAAAGATTAATATTAGGGTAAAGAGAGTTAAAAACTACAGGGACAGATAACACACTTAATGTGAATATGCTGACAGAGAAGACATAATTACAAGAACAGTATAACATAATATTTCAAAATAGGTACAATGCGATAGAAAAAAAAAAAAAAATAGAAACCATTGAAGAACAGTGGACGATGTTAAAAGAATCATCGCAGTTAAACAGCTAAAGAGACCCAAGAAACATCACAATAGGAAAGACTAGATGACATACGATATTTTGAACAGGATGAAAAAAGGACGACAGATGACGAACAACATTGACGAATACATCAAGATGAACAAAGAAATTAAACATAAGTTCAACAAGGATGAAGAGAATTAAACGCACAGTGCAGTGAAATAGAAAGATATTATCATAGAAATACGAGTGATACACATTTACAAATAACGTAATTAACAGACAGAGGGCAGGCTCACATGCCTGGGTGTCTGAGTTCTAAGCAGGGACACATAATAATAGGAGAAAATGAAATCATTCACAGATGGGAAGAATATATTACAGAACTGTAGGAAGATAACAGACATGATACTACTTTAAATTATAATAATAAAGGACCATGTATATTAAAATATAAAGGAAGCTATACATCACTTGAAAGACAACAAATCATCGGGTCTGGAGAAGATTACAAAAGACGCCCCTGGGAGATTATGGCATTGAAGTTATCACCAAAATGCTAAATGACATCTACAACAGTGGCTATATTCCTTCGGATTTTGCTACAATCAATTTTTCATAGCCCTACCAAAGAAACCTGGTGCAGTAGATTGCGAAGACCACAGAACAATCAGCCTTATGAGTTGACCAAGATTCTACTGCGAATAATAATGAGGTGTATACGAGGAAAAATATAACCAGACATAGAAGACGAACAATGCGGATTCGTAGAAGGAAAAGACACATGAAATGCCCTATATATAGTAAGAACATTAATGGAAAGGGTCATATAAGTACAAAAAGACTTTTATCTGTGCTTCATAGATTACATCACAGCCTTTGACAAGGTGAAACATTCAGAGATCATAAAATTGCTAGAAAATCTTAACGTTGATGGGAAAGATCTAATATTAGTAATCTATTGGAAACAAACAGCTGCGATGAGAGTTAACAACACTATAGGTCGATTTCAAAAGATAGAAAGGGGAGTCAGGCCAGGTTGTGTAATGTTACGGGACCTTTTCTCCCTGTATACAGAATACATTAAGCGAACTAAAGAAGATATGCCAGGAATACAAGTGGGAGGCTGCAATATAAATAACTAGAGATATGATGATGACACAGTATTGATCGCAGGAAACGAACATGAACTACACGCTCTAATAGATAAAGTAGTGACAGAAAGTACAAACAAAGGTCTCAGTTTAAACAAGAAGATATCAGATATAATGTTTGTATCGAAGAGACATACATCAACAAGATGCAACATAATTAATGACACAAAATTATCACAAGTTGAAAAAGTGAAATATTTTGGCACCCTGTTAACATAAGAAGTAAGATGCTGAAGTGCGATAAAGAGCAGAACAGCACAAGCCATATCAGCATTCCATAAATTGAGAACCATTTATGCAATGGACGACTATCATTGCAGATCCGACTTCGAGTGCTGAGATGTTATATCGAACCATTTCATTTTTATGGTTGTGAAGCATGAACTGTAAACAGACAGGAAAGTGGGATATTAGAGGCTACAGAAATGTGGTTTCTGAGAAGAAGGATGAAAATACCATGGACAGCCAAGAAAACTAATGTAGATGTTCTCATTAATGCTGAAGTAAAGAGACAGGTTATCGCAAAAACTAGAGGCAGACAATCAAAATTTATATGGTATGTGCTGAGAAGAACACAGCTTGAACACTTAATATCCACTGGAAAGATCAAGGGGGGGAAGGGATAGGGGACGACATATGCAGAAGTTACTAGATTGACTTGTATTGTGGCACGGTAGAAGCTCACCAACAGAGCTTATTGATATCACCAGACACAGAGAGTCGTGGAGAAACATGATCGCCTATGCCATTCGACATTGCACTTGATTGATTGATTAAAACATGTATTGAAATTTACTTGGAAACAGAATGCACACGTGATAGAATAAGGAGACCTTAGAAGTAATATCTTAGCATCCGACTAGTGATAGATAAATATATAGAAGCCCAAAAAAGAATCTACATTTGCTAAATAGACTACAGCAAGGTCTTTGCCAGAGTTCAACATGAAAAATTAATAAAATGTCTTCAAGAAATAGGCATAGATGGAAATATATACCGGGAACAAGACTGCATCAATAAGGTGTGAAAACAGCTACTTACCATACATAGAAATAAGAAGAGGGGTAAGACAGGGATGCATTTTATCACCAAGTCTATTTAATATCTACACAGAAAAAATCTTTAAAAATATAGAAGAAATACCAGGACTCAAGATCAATGGGAAAATAATAAACAACCCGAGATATGCAGATGACACTGTTCTTTTAGCAGAAAGTGAACATGAACTACAAAGACTAATAGATCACGTCAATAAATCAAGTAATGAATATGAACTGGATATAAACATTAAAAAAACAAAAAAATCCATGATAATCAGCAAAGACACAGAAGAACAGGAGGTAAACATAAACATACAGGGAGAGAAACTACAACAAGTAAAACAGTATCAATATCTTGGACACATAGTCACAAATGATGGCAGATGTGAAACAGAAGTTAAAAGGAGAATAGGAATGGCTAAAAGTACTTTCAATGACATGAGGAAATTATTAATATCTAAACAAATTACAAACAAGTTAAAAATGAGAATTATAAAATGCTACATCTATTCCATATTAATGTATAGCTCAGAAACATGGACACTAAATAAACAATTAGAAGACAAAATTGATGCCTTTGAGATGTGGGTATATAGAAGAATAGGGAGAACATCATGGAAAGAGAAGAAAACAAATAAAGAGGTGCTAAAGACACTTAATATGAAGAAAGAACTACTAAGAGAAATAAAGATCAGGCAAATAAAATACTTTGGACACTTTAAAAGACATTACACCCTATTGAAGACCTTACTTGAGGGTAAAGTCAGAAGGAAGCGAGCATGAGGTAGGCAGAGATACAAGTGGGAGAGTAACATCACAAGCTGGGCAGGTTACAATCTAGCAGAGTGCACCACGAACACAGGATACAGCGGATGTTGGAGGCCTGATGCAGCCAACCTTCGTTGCGGAGACGGCATTTGATGATGATAAGATAATATGCTGTATTTAGATTATTATATTTTTTTTTTTCGATAACGCAGAGCCAGCTCTTTGTGATCATATGAAGAGACAATACCACAGACGACACTGTACGCAATTGATGTTGTCAAAGACTACAGAATTAGATGTCCTAACTCTGTCATGAATAACAAAATATAACACGGTCAAAATAATGTTTTTTTTTTTTTTTTTTTTTTTTTTTTTTTTTTTTTTTTTTTTTTTTTTTTTTTTGTATACTATATTAATTAACCTGTTTGTATATTCGCTACTATTAACACCACTAAAAATACTACTAGTAACACTACAACACCCACCACCATTATTTATGTTACAACTACCGCTATTACTATTACTAAAACAAACCAAAATCTCTTTTAGTCTAGCGTACCTCTTGAGGTAAAAATTGATGAAGGTCGATCAAAAGAGTTGTCAGAATTCTTCTTTGTTAACCTGATCTTGGGTTAAAAAAAATCAATGATGCGTACTGAAGAATATAAATCTACCTGAGGCGGGACACTATTACCGGGTTTTTGTAAATATTATTGCTCGGCATTACACGAATAAACAAACTACAAACTTAGTTTCAAAATTATTATTACATATGGACATATGTTCTAACTTGTAACATATAAAAAAACACAACAAGTTAATACTTTTACATAAAAGAAATTTTCTTCTACCACTGTGGAGAGAACATTCATTGTAAATCTGAAAATTTACAACTTGCTAAGAACACCTGAGACAATCGATTGAGACCTGAGTCGCCACACCGAAACTTAGTCTACATATAGCATATTTTGTAAGGTCTTTTGTTATTAATTGAAAATTTAATGTCTATTACACATACATAAATATTAGGAATATATAACATTACTTACCTCTATTAGAAGATATACAACTTGAGGAAGATCTAGATGAGCAACGACGTCTGCTCTCAATGGCACAACTTCTTTTAATGCGAGATGGTACAAAACAAAGTGAACCGATTTTTCCAGCCACGCCTCGATGAGCACGACCGTGTGTATAATCAATAAGATAGATATATTACTGATGCATGATTCATACTTTTTACATAGTAACATCGCCTCTTTCTATTTAATGGTGTATGTGGATACATATTGTTATAGTAAACTGTAATAAACATATATTGAATAAATATGACACTAAATGATAATTATATTTCGTATTTTGTCATTTATTTTTGATAAGTTAACCGGTGAGAATGATTTGGAGTATGATATATCACTCATAATATAATTTATTCATAGTGACCCCCACACACCTTACACCCACTATCGAATGGTTATCCGTACTAAAATGTCGATCTCCTCCACCATAAATAATGCGGCATTGTTTGGTCATGTACCGTGCTTAATCGATCACCTACTATTACCCATCCCTGCTTATTGTTCGCTTTATTGATTCCCACCTCAACTCATTGAGGTGGAGCTATATAAATACCATTTGAGGGGTTGTTATATAACTTCAATTGAGGGGGAGGGTCATAACCTCGTTGCTATACTACTGACGTGAGAAAATATTCATGTGACAACCTAGCAAGGCCTGGAAACAACGATCCTGACAACAATACTGTGAACAGAGAACCATGGTCACCTATGCCAACAAGAATGGCATATGACAATGAAAGATGAGCAACGATGAGGCTGTGTGGTGGTGGGGTGAGTGGGTTTGGGGAAGGAAGGACACAAGAAGAATCAACATTTGAAAACGCATGGAATGAATGTGAAACCAAACACAGACATAAACATATATATAAAACCAAACCTAAACACACATAGAAATGTATACACACACCAAGAGTCAAGAAACAAACACACAACAAGATGGACACAGATGTGTGAAGGATACCCACACAAAATGCACAGTCATGTAAATGTATCCACACACAGGAAAGGGCTCACACCAGAATAGACATACACATTGACACAGAATAGAGATACGTGCATTAACATAAGAAGCGCTCACATAAATATACATATATGTATGTATACATAAATATGAACATTCATGCACATAAACACTTTCTCACATAAATAATAACATGAACATTCGTACACATAGAAACATATACATATATTAATGTAAATATAAATGTTCGTTCACATAAAGATAATGCTATAACAACTGCATATGTATACATACAAATGTGTGGCCCAAAGTAATTGTGTGGATACATAGAACCATGTAAAACGAAATTCATATACAAATAACTATATATGTGTGGGCACCCATCGAAGAGACAACTGCAATAAAAATGAGGAAATCAAAATCTAAATATGTAAATGATTTAACAATAACAAAATGGCAGAGTACACAATAATAATCACATATTGACATACACAAACGAAAGAAGACATAAAGGAATTATATAGAAGAACGGCAAACACAAAAATAATAATTACTCACGAAAGTGTACAAAGACAAATAATTACAAGAATCAGTGCAATACGGGAGTAGAGGGTATAAAGAAAATGTGGGTAACTCAAACAAAACGGTGATTAAAACCCTCTACTCCCGTATTGCACTGATTCTTGTAATTATTTGTCTTTGTACACTTTCTTGAATAATTATTATTTTTGTGTTTGCCGTTCTTCTATATAATTCCATTATGTCTTCTTTCGTTTGTGTATGTCAATATGTGATTATTGTGTACTCTGCCATTTTGTTATTGTTAAATCATTTACATATTTAGATTTTGATTTCCTCGTTTTTATTGCAGTTGTCTCTTCGATGGGTGCCCACACATGTATAGTTATTTGTATATGCATTTCGTTTTACATGGTTCTATGTATCCACACAATTACTTTGGGCCACACATTTGTATGTATACATATGCAGTTGTTATAGCATTATCTTTATGTGAACGAACATTTATATTTACATTAATATATGTATATGTTTCTATGTGTACGAATGTTCATGTTATTATTTATGTGAGAAAGTGTTTATGTGCATGAATGTTCATATTTATGTATACATACATATATGTATATTTATGTGAGCGCTTCTTATGTTAATGCACGTATCTCCATTCTGTGTCAATGTGTATGCCTATTCTGGTGTGAGCCCTTTCCTGTGTGTGGATACATTTACATGACTGTGCATTTTGTGTGGGTATCCTTCACACATCTGTGTCCATCTTGTTGTGTGTTTGTTTCTTGACTCTTGGTGTGTGTATACATTTCTATGTGTGTTTAGGTTTGGTTTTATATATATGTTTATGTCTGTGTTTGGTTTCACATTCATTCCATGCGTTTTCAAATGTTGATTCTTCTTGTGTCCTTCCTTCCCCAAACCCACTCACCCCACCACCACACAGCCTCATCGTTGCTCATCTTTCATTGTCATATGCCATTCTTGTTGGCATAGGTGACCATGGTTCTCTGTTCACAGTATTGTTGTCAGGATCGTTGTTTCCAGGCCTTGCTAGGTTGTCACATGAATATTTTCTCACGTCCCCATCTGTCTCTGTTCCCTTTGGTCTTGCCTGTTGTGACTATGTTCTTACGGCCTGCCTGTCTGATAGGGTGACAAAAGGGGTATTTTTCTTGTCTTTTTCTTTTATTATTCTTGCACTCATCTATAGTGTCTCTAATTTCCCACTTTCGGTTTGTTTGTAGTGAATGCACGCATTTTCACTTTTACTAGATGCGTTGCCAACCCTGCGCTATGGAGCGTGGCTTGATGAAATATAGACATCTATTTTATTTTTTATTTTGTCGTTTTCTGTTGTTTGTCTCTTGAAAAAGGTTCAATTTGAGCCGATACGTGGAGAATTGTCCTGTTCAGTTTTATTGTATGTTTTTTAATATATACTTTTTTAAATATATTTTTATTAGTAGGCCAGGTAAGTGTTTTAGTAACCTGTTTACCTCATTTTGCGTTACTATTTGTTCATTAGGTTACTGCGGCACCATCCACTTTGTCGGACACCCTCTGACCATTTGGTTATTTACAACAATAATTGGCAAGCATGGTCACACTCCACTGTGTTTGATAACGTGACTCCATGAGGACGATATCTTGATGGACTCGTTCTTCGCTGACTTCGCCAAGATTGTTAGCGAAAGAAAAAGTCAAGATGCTAATCGAGCATATGGGTTTTGAAGGACATGTTACAACCCATAATTGTGTATGCATCTATGCACTGCTTGACAATATGCACATTTTATAGATTTATGATTTCCCAGAAAGTTAGAGACAATAGATGTGAACCCCATCCATGCGCAAAGTTCACAACCATGTAAAAAATTCTCGAATTGTCTGTCTGCAATAATTTTCCTAATCTGCGATCCTACAAAGATATCTTCCTTTATCCTTCCATCACTAACTTTAGGAAACTTTTCTCAAAGATAAGTGAAAGCTTTGTTCATTTCATCTAACGCTTTAACAAAATTCTTCAAGAGTCCCCATTTTATATGTAACAGTGGTAAAATTATGATGTCTTTGTTAACTAATGGTTGGTGGATTACATTTTTATGCCCCAAGCTGCACACAATCCCTGATAGGCCACACCTTTCTTGCATAATGCTCCTGTCTGTTGCGATTGTCCCGTTCACATAGGTAGTAACAACATGTAGTATACCCAGTCTGCATGCCCGTGAGATGCAGTGACTTTTATGTCTCCACAAATCCGCCATTGGTAGCCACTATACTTTCTTTTTGCCCAAAGTGTAACCATATTGTCATGTTTTTTTTCATTTGAATAGAGTAGGTAACTGAGTTGATGAAAATAAATTTCCGTTATGCAATAATGCAGCTTTTAGACTACCTAGTTTTAGAAGAGTCAATAATCTGCACATCACAAAGGAATAGGCATTAAACATAAAAATACACGGACAGATACTACAACAAGTAGATCATTATCAATATCTTGGACACATAATCCCAACGAATGACATGTGAAACAGAGATTAAAAGAATAGGAATGACATGATGAAAATAATAACACTTTCAATAGCATCAGGAAAACATTAACGCTTTCAATGGCATCAGGAAAATATTAACATTTCAAACAAATGACAAACTCAAAATGAGAATTATAAAATATTACATCATCTCTACATTAATCTATGACTCAGAAACATGGACAATCAGTAAAATAGAAGACACAATTAATACCGTTGAGATTTGGATATATATGAGAGCGTGAGGAAATTCAATCACAATCACACGTGTTTCAGAAATGTTATACTCAATCACCTTCACACAACAAGTATCAGAAATGTTATACTCAATCACCTTCACACAACATGTCTCAGAAATGTTATACTCAATCACCTTCACACAACATGTCTCAGAAATGTTATACTCAATCACCTTCACTCGTGTCTCAGAAATGTTATACTCAATCACCTTCACATGTCTTAGACATGTTATACCCAATCGCCTTCACACATGTCTCAGAAATGTTATACTCAATCACCTTCACACATGTCTCAGTAGTGTTATACTCAATCACCTTCACACATGTCTCAGTAGTGTTATACTCAATCACCTTCACACCTGTCTCAGTAGTGTTATTCTCAATCACCTTCACACATGTCTCACTAGTGTTATACTCAATCACCTTCACACATGTTTCAGTAGTGTTATACTCAATCACCTTCACACGTCTTAAAAAAGTTATTCTCAATCACCTTCACACAATATGTTTCAGAAAAGTTATACTCAATAACCACATGTATCTAAGAAATGTTACACTTAATCACCTTCACACAACGTGTCTCAGTAAAGTTATACTCAATCACCTTCACACAACATGTCTCAGAAAACTGATGAACATCAGATGGCAAGACAAGATTCATGATACCGTTGTCCTTGACAGATCCAGTATCCCTAGAATTGACACTATTCTAATGCAGAAATGGATTAGTTGGTCTTTCTTTTGGTACATATACCAGACCGTTGCCTGACAGAGATACTTCTCTATGGTGAGCTGGAGAAGGGTACACAATCTCAAGGTGGCTGAAAGAAGCGCTACAAGGACTCATTAAAATCCTCACTTAAATAGAGGAATCCGTAATTTCAAATCCGTATGAAATAGACCAAGTAACATGGGAGGAACTTCCACGAAATATATCTACACTGCGCTCTACAGTAAGGTGATGATAACTTTATGTACATCCTTGAATCTCTGTCCTTTTATTACCAATGTCAATCAAGGGAATAAGAAAAAATCAGCCAGTACAAAGTCAGGAGAATATGAATGCTATTCTAATGTCACAATTTATTCTTTGCATGATACTGCTTTTCCAGTAGGGATTGATGTGCAGCATAATCTAACTGTTTGTTCTACATTTTTATGGTTGTTTTCTTCTGAATACAACTTCTGTCACAACTATTATCTTTTGATTGTATTTCTTAGATGACGGAGGATATTTGTGATTTCTTCATTACAGTATCACCGTATTCATTATTAAAAAATGTTAGTGTCCCTGTGTGTGATTTCGCAAACAAAACAAAATATTTAGCATTTGTACATTATTCACTTAAGGACATTTTCAACTCCGACGCAGCAACTAGTGCTACACACAAACATCTGTACCCTCTCTTCGAAAGTATATGTGAAGTCATTTTGTCATGATCATTAACAACTGCTAAACATATAATCTCCATAACATAATCTTTCACTCAACACTTGCGGAATATTCCGGGAAATTTTTCAACCTACCTCATAGAGCAAGACAACAGGACATCATGTAGTCTCATATAAACTAGCACAAAAAGACATACGATTATAGCAAGGAAGTGCAATATTACAACTACCTGATGTATTACGGGATACAATTAAAACATAAAATAAAAAACAATATTATACCGTAATTAATAATAATTGTATCAGCCTTGCTGACAATTTCTGAGCTATATGGTCTAGTTATAACTAATGAGCAAATGTGATATATTGTCTGATCTTTGTAATTGAGCAAATATGGCGGTTCATTACTGTGAGCAGCGGCCAGATTAAACGTTTCTAATATTATGCGTAATTTCATTAAGCTTGTTCCTCGCTGAACTCAGACTAAAATTTCCATGGGTCTGCATCAATCTGTGTGCTTTGCAGAGCCCCTACTGTCGCCCAGGGTCATTCAGTGGAACGGGGGCCTCTTAGTATGTATTGGGAAGATGGTTGGATTCACCAGTAGTTTTAGTTACTGTGAAATGCGTCTTTATTGATAATTCATTTCGTTAAATAATATACGTATTTGTTTCATTAAGAATGTGAAGACTACTTCCCATAATGTACCAATATGACACATAATGGACTGCTTACCGTAATGTACTAAAAAAATAAAAGAATATCTGAGATATTCTATCGAGCAAACATGGTCTACTTTCTGATATATTTAATTCATTTTTAAATGCTTTCCGTAAATATATGATACATAGTGTACTGCTTACAGTAATGTATCAAACAAAATCAGATAAAGAATAGGTATAATACCTTGTACAAATTACATAGAAAGATAGCAGATCAAGTTTTTTGGCCACATTATGAGAATGCATCATAAGTTGCCAGTACAGGCATATAACTAAATGAGATCAGGGTACAAAGCAAAAGGAAGACCACGGAAAAGATGGATAGAAAATGTCAGGGACATCCTAAACAGACACTGTCATAGCACAGGTAACACATCTGGCTTTAGAATGCAAGCGTGAGTTCCAATCACCCCCTACGCTTAATGGTGGAGTGAACAAACCACCTGGGGAAAGACAATCGACCAAAAGAGACAATTATCTCAGATATTTGATCTAGCAAATATGGTCTACTATCTGATGATTCATTAAACATGGTCTACTTTCTGATCTACTTAATTCAACAAACATTGTCTACTATCTAATATATTTAATTCATCGAATATTGTCTACTATCTAATCTATTGTTTACAGTCTGTCCTCAGGTGAGTGATGGTTGAGCGTATTCACATTTGCCATAAAGCGTAGGGGTGGGAGCTTAAGCTGATGTTCCAAGGCCTGATGTGGTTGCACTTAGTCCATGTTTGTACAAGGCTACTTTGATGTTTTCTATCTACAGTTTCTCATCTATTTAATTCATGAAACGTTGTCCACTATCTAATATATTTAATTCAGCAAACATGGTCTATTATCTATGGGAAACATCATCCAATTTTTAATCTATTTATTCAGAAAAACAAGTCCATTATATGATGTATTTAATTCAGCAACCATGGTCTACTGTCTGAGCTATACTGTCTGAGCTATACTGTCTGAGCTATACTGTCTGAGCTATACTGTCTGAGCTATCTGAATATTAGAATATACAAACTTATAGTCAAGGACATAGTTTTGAATGAATTTCAAATATGGATGCAATAAATTGTTGTCATCGTAAGTTGGATGGAAGATAAATAAACATTTGTATGTGTATTATGTCTGTTTAAGTTTTGAATTTCATGTCAATATGATGTCACAACTACTTCTAATGATGAATGTCATAAGTAAACTACCATGTGTATGAATGTCATAAGTAAACTACCATGTGTATGAATGTCATAAGTAAACTACCATGTGTATGAATGTCATAAGTAAACTACCATTTGTATGAATGTCAATATGATGTCACAACTATTTCTAATGATGAATGTCATAAGTAAACTAGCATTTGTATGAATGTAATTTTCTGTTTGATTATCATGCAGTAGTTGATTAATTTCAAGCAGAAAATGTTATGTGCTTCTCAAAATGTCTGTTTCTAATGGATGATGTTGACATCAGCAGCTGGGATATATAACTATTTCTAGCTTCTATAGCATCACATGGATCTGCAGTCATTTGCAGTAGTCAGAGAGATAAAACACACTTGCATTAAATACATAAATAGATGGGTTAGATAATGGCCAGTACTGATGCTGCTACAATAGTGCCTGCTAGTGAAGACACATGTTTGATGACACATCAAAGCTGAGACTTGCAAAATTTCATATTAAATGGGAAACCAGTAAAACTGAATGCATGCATGATTAAATAAAGAGAGAACCACAGGAACAACCAGTGTAAATTCCCTTTGGCGTGTGCTGGGTAAGAATGTGCACCTGTCGGTTTGCCAAGAGTACAATGATATCAGTTTACAAATTATAACTCTACATTTTTATACAAGACATGAAGTAATTAATCAAGCATGAAGCATAGGTACAACATTGATTTAAATATAGCGAAATATCTTGGCACCCTGTTAACATCAGAATTTAGATGTTCAAGTGAGATAAGGAGCCGAATAGCACAAGCCAAATCAGCATTCCAAAATATGAGAACCATTTTGTGCAATGGAAGACTACCAATGCAGACCCGAATTCAAGTTGCTGAGATATTCTTCTATAATATAATATTATAATATAATATATATAATATTAAAGATATTATTATATTAATTCTTTTTTATGGATGTAAACAAAAAAATTCAAAGCAAATTAGAGGCTACAGAGATGTGGTTTCTGAGAAGAATTATTAAAATACCATGGACAGCCAAGAAATATAATGCAGAGGTTCTCATTGATGCTGGAGTAAAAATATCAATCATATCAAACATTAGGGGCAGACACTCAAGGTTTCTAGGGCATGTGCTGATAAGAACACAGCTTGAACACTGAAGAACACTTAATAACCACTGGAAATATCAAGGTGAGAAGAGATAGGAGACAATAAAGAGAAAAGTTGTTAGATGGACTAGTATTGTGACACGGTAGAAGTTCACCATCTGAGCTTATTGACAACACAAGAGACAGAGAGTCATGAAGAAACATGATTACCTACACCATTCGGCGTAGAACTGTTTTCTTAATAAATGCTGCTGTATTTGAAAGCTCCTCAGTGCTCCCATATGGCGATTGATTGATTCACACACAATACACATGTATACAGAGGCATCCCTACAGACTCACGAACATACACATGCATGTCAATACATATAGGAATGACTAAACAATTTGTTGTCACACACATGCTTAAGGGTAACAACTTCAATCTCATTTGCGAACACAATGTTTGAGTTAATTAAGTCTATATTTGCCTTACATTTCTTCCTGAGAACAATCCCGATGACAACAAGTGCAGCAGTGACCAGTACAGCTGTAACACTGCCTCCTACAATAGCCCCAATATTAAAGTCTGAATCACCATCATCACGAGCATCTAACCAAATGAAATCATACAATGAATAAATCTCGGGAATAAATTGTGCGGAATATGAGGCATATATACGATTAATAATAATAATAAAACACATAACCAGTCACGGTCATAGGTTGTCACATTGAGACATTTGATACAGAAATATCTCTATTCTATACCAACCTTATCAGATGGAAACTTCGCACCCTGTCCATTGGATATTATTTTTTTCTCGCCACCATGTCTTTTCCGCCCAGTACAGAAATGTTAGAGCATCTTTTCTCATCGAGGAATGTTAATCATGTCGCTGTAAACTTGTACAGGACGTTCATTGTTGTTGTAATTGCCCTTGTCTTGATTGGTACATTCTCAGTGACTTGAGTACACAGTTTGAATGTCTTAACAAAATTGCATCTTTTTTTGGAGATGTGGTTAATCAAGTATGAAAAAACCTCTTTACTCTAGTTGCCAGGTGATTCGGTGCTATTGGAACGGACTGGTTAAATTCCCATTAATCTCAAAATTTCATAGTTAAAGGTCTCCTTTCTTTGGCTAGGGTATGTATAATGACTCTTTCCATTCTTCTGACAATATTGCACTTTTCCATATCTTGCAGCATTAAATGGTATATTTGAACACTAGAATCTCCACAGGCTTGTATCATTTCTGATACTAATCCATTTTAACTTACTAAAACTTTTCCAATTTCAAAATGATTGTATGACCTCTACCATTATAGGTTCTGATTCTATTTCATTAATTCTCTCGTTTGCTTGACTGGACTGAAGGCTTATATATGTCTTGACAATATTCCTTCCATCCATGTAGATCTTCATCTTCTTCTCGTTCGAGTTTGACATGTCTATACAGCAAGTACTGTTTTCTTAATAAATGCTGCTGTATTTGAAAGCTCCTCAGTGCTCCCATACATCTTTCTGTGGATATCCATCTCTGTGGGCCAGTGTTCTTCCCTTAACTGGTTTAGTGTATTGCAGTCTTGCAGGATATGTTCAGCTGTCTGTGCTGCCTGCCCACAAAGACACAGTGGTGATGGTACCAATCTTAGTCTATTTAAGTGGCAGTTTAATCTGTTGTGTCCTGTTCTGAGGCAGAAGACAATAACCTGCTCTGCTCTGTTGAGATAGTGGTAATTGTCTTTTGGGTGGTTGACTTTCCTGATGGCTTTGATGAGGGTCTTCTTTTCTTGGTAGGTGATTTCTTGGTCTTTTTGTTCCTGTGTTTGCCAGTCTGTCTGCCTCTTCATTTCCTGGTATGCCACAGTGGGATGGTATCCACTGTAGTACTACCCTTCTTTGAATGCTCACTTATCTCATGGCTTTCTTCAGGTCTGGCAGTTTATTGCTGTCAAGGGCTTGTAGGACAGACATAGCATCAGTAAGAAATACCACCTGCTGACATTGACTTGTGTTTTTAATTATTTCTGCAGCAATGTTTAAAGCCTGTACTTCTGCAGAGTAGTTGTAGCAGAATATTCCAGTTGGTGAACATGTGGATTCATTTTCTTTTTCTGGATATTTTATGTACACGCCAGCACCTCCATTCTTTACTGCTCTGGTTGCTGATCCATCGGTATAAAATTGTATCCATGCTTCTCTGGGGTACATATCTTCAATCATGTTGCATACTATTGTTTTATTTTGAAGATTATTCAGTTCTATCATAGTGTGGTAGTTGTTTATGGTGGTTCTGATAGCGAGATTTGGGTATTGCTCTCATGGAACTGGAAAAAGTGTTGGTGATATCTCTCTTGTTATGTCTGGTAGTTCATCCTTATATTTTCTGTTTAGTTTTTTTGGATCAGTGTATAAAACTGCTCCTCTTCAGTCTTCCACTGGCTAGGTCACTGTGTCTGGCCCTCATTGGATGTGCTGACATGCTCTTGTACTTCTCTGCATGTACCATGGTCTTAGTGTCTCGCCTGTATGGTAAGGGGGTGATGCCTATAATTTTTTCCATTTCATTTATGGGAGAGGTCTTCATGGCACCTGTGATAAGGTGAAGTGCTTGATTTTTTACCTTGTTCAGGGCTTGTAGATGGGAGTTGGCTGCTGAAGTCCATGCTATTACTCCATATTCTAGTACTGGTCTAATTGCACCAGTGTATACCTTCTTCAAAGTAACTTCATTGCCCCCCCACACCAGTTTATTCCTGCCAATTTCCTCAGGAAGGCAAGATTCTTTCTTGCCTTTGCTTCTATTTTCTCAATATGAGGCCTCAATGTCAGTCTCTTATCTAGCGTAGTGCCCAAGTACACTGGCTCAAGTATTTCCGAGTTTTATCTCTCCTGCTTTGTCCTTATTTGAGAGTGTGAAGAGTGTTGTTGAAGACTTTTCAGCATTTATCTTTACCATCCATTTATGTTGTCTGCTGCTTTTTGTATTTTTTTGTTGGCGATCTTTAAAATGTTCTTCTGCACACCACACCACCAAGTCATCAGCGTACATTGCAGCTCTTACACATTGTGGCAATTCATAAATTATATCATTTATGAAGACAAGAAACAGAGTTGGAGACAATACTGAGCCTTGAGGAACTCCAAGTTTTAGGATAACTTTTTTGCTGTTGTATCCTTCCATGGTGACTCTTGCTTTCCTATTGTGTAGGAAGGAACGGATCCACTTGCACATGTTGCCCCCTATTCCGTTTCTTTGCAGCTTTATTATCAGTCCATCTTTCCAGACCTTGTCAAAAGCATCTATCCATAGATTGAAAACTTTTTTCTTTCCTTGAAATGTGTCTTCTATGATCTGGGACAAGAATGTTATTTGGTCTTCTGTGCTGTTACACTCTCTAAACCCAGCTTGTTCTGGCACCAATAGCTTCTCAGATTCTAGGTACCACTTTAGTCTTCCGTTGACCATCCTTTCCATTGTCTTGCAGACACAACTCGTTAGACTTATTGGTCTATAACTGTAAGGCTTCTGTTTGTCCTTGCCTTTTTTTAATAATAGGACACATAAACGCTTCTCTCCACGACTGTGGTATATTGCCTGTTTCCCAACTAGAGTTGTATATCTGTAATAATTTGTACATTGCTGCCTATCCTAGGTTCCTAAGCATTTATTTAGTGACACCGTCTGGTCCTTTTCTATCCTTTAGCTTTCCTATAGATGCCTTTAGTTCTTCTATTGTGAATAATTTGGACAGTCTGGGCAGTTTGTGTTGTTATCATTATTCATTCTTTGATGAATGCTTCGCTGTCTACATGTATTGATGGTAATTGTGCTTTCTTTTCTGTAAGATTCCACAAGCTTGTCTGCTACCTGTTTGCCAGAGTGGAATTTACCTGAATCTTCCAGTATAATTTTTTTCGCTGGGTATTGCTATCATCATTTATTTGCTTGGTTAGTTTTCACAGCTTTCTCCCTTCCTTTTCAAAATTTAATTTTTGAGTTTTTTCCCTCCAACACCTCTGTGTTTCTACCTTTTCTTTAGTGAACTTTGCTTTGGTTTTTTGTAGAGCGATGTGATTCTGTTGTGATGGTTGCTTCTCTGCCATATTACGTGCTTCAGTCAATTCTTCCTGTAGTTTTTGAAGTGTATTGGTCCAATATGGTACATAATTCTTTCGTGCTCCTCTTGGTATTGTCTCCTTAGATGTCTGAAGCATTCCTTTATTAAACTGCATGATAATAATATTTATATATGTGCCAGTTTGCTTTCTTGTAGTTCCTTCTTGGCTTAGTTGGTTTTGTAATTGTTGATTTGTTCACTTGGATGATAACTGAATGCCAGGT
Source organism: Meghimatium bilineatum (assembly GCA_034231615.1). Classification (NCBI taxonomy): domain Eukaryota; kingdom Metazoa; phylum Mollusca; class Gastropoda; order Stylommatophora; family Philomycidae; genus Meghimatium; species Meghimatium bilineatum. The sequence continues at coordinate 10,903,986 of CM067300.1, forward strand.
CTGGGGTTGAGGTGCTATGCCATCTTACTGAGTAGAACGTTGGTGGATCCTGTGGATTGTTCAGGAGGATTAGGTTGTTATCATCTTGCCAACTTTCTATCTCTTCTCCCCTTCTGTCTAAATTGTTATATCCCCAGATTTCAGAGTGGCTGTTAAAGTCTCCTACTGCCAGAAAGTGTTTGTTTGGGATGTTAATACTGGTCATGTTTAGTGGGATGTCATTTGGGCAGTAGAAGTTTAGTATGTTCAGTTCAAGGAAGTTGTCTTTTACATGAATCATCTGGTATTCGGCATCTTCCTCTTGTGTTTTCGTTTCTATGGTGTTGATGTTATCCTTGACCAGAGTTAGTATGCCGCCTTTCCTCCGATCTTTCCTGTCTAATCTAAAGCATTGGTACCCTCGTATTTTGAATGTTATTTTTTCGTTGAGATGGGTTTCCTGTATGAAGCAAATACTAATTTCTTTCTGGTGCAAGGTGTTTTCGAGTTCGGTTTTTTTATTTCTAACTCCCACTGCATTCCAGTGCATAATATTCAGAGGGGTTTTCATCCTGTCTGGTTGGCCAGTCGCTTTCATCTTCTGCCTCCTGGCTCACGAGGTAGACTAGAGGGACCTCCAGTAGCTGGGGGTGGATTCTGTCGAGGTTCAGAATCCGGCACTGCTCCTGCCTGGGGGAACTTCACAGGGCGAGCACCAGGACGATTTTTATAATTTTGTCATGCAGACATGTCAACTATTTGGTTTGCATGATACCATGGTTGCTGGTGCGCATCTCTGCCTGGCATTTCTGACTTCAGCACCTGTACTTGTTTGGGCAGGATTGTGACCCTGTTCGATATTGGGTTGGCCCGACCAATCTTAGTTTCCAGCCTCTGTTGGCTGGACTAAGCCACATCTCCACGTCAAGGAGTTGGCCTCGATGGGGATCCATGTAGATTAACAGTTTTCTCTGCTAGGGAATTCCCTATTTTGTCCTTTAGTACTCGAAGTGCTGGCTTGAAGTTATTCTGTTGTAATTCTCTTTAAGCATTGAATAAATTGTATATATATCTATATAATTATATAAACAACGTACATGGTTTGTCATGTATGACAACATGATTCTTTATCAAAAATTATTTTACATGGTACAGTTGAATATGGATGCAGAGGGGGTAAACAAAGTTCATGGGCAATCAGTATCAAATACTAGACAGCTCAAACGTTATCTCCACTCATCAGAATCGATGATCATAGAAATCGCTGGAGGAATCTGTGTTTTGGTGCATCCAAATGTAATAGTACTATGACTCTGACAAGTTATTAGTTTACGGATGGGTTGATTCTTCTCTCATGACGTATTACTAGTATCATGTTATATTATTATAATTAATCATGTTATATTACTATAATTAATCATGCTATATTACTATAATTAATCATGTTATAATACTATAATTAATCATGCTATATTACTATAATTAATCATGTTATATTACTATAATTAAACAATTTATATTACTATAATTAAACATGTTATATTACTATAATTAAACAATTTATATTACTATAATTAAACATGCCATATTTATTATAAATAAATATGCTATATTTACTATAAGTAAACATGTTATATTTACATGTCATTTAAAATGTACCAAAGATCATGTTAAAAGCGAAGATAAATGGATGGCGGATGAAATATTGGAGCTGATGGAGAAACGATGCAATCATAAATAAGATAAAGAAAAATATACAACAATTCATAAAGAAATAGAGAACAAATGTCTAGAGGCAAAGGAAAAGTGGTTAAATCTAAGCTGTCAAGAAATAGAACATAAACACAAAAGTGACATAAAAAATATGCACAGAAGAATAAATGTACTTATTAGCAAAAGGTCAACAGCATTCATTGGTTGTCAGAAATCTAAAGATGGTTCAGTTTTAATAGGACAAGAACTTATAATGAAAAGAATATTTAAAAAAAATTATACGATGACAATAGCCCAACAAGTCAGAATACATATGAAGGTCCACCTATACTAAAATTGGAGGTAGAACTAACAAATCAACAAATTAAAAAAGGGAAAATCACCTGGATAAGATAATATAACAATAGAACAGATTGATTCAATAGGTGATTTTTACACAGAAGTAATAACAAAGCTATTGAATGATATTTACAACAACGGTTATTTACCAGGTGATTTATTAAAATCCATATTCATAACATTACCTAAAAAAACCAGGAGCTATTGAATGTGATGACCATCACACCAAAAGTTTAATGTGTATTATGACTAAAATTTTACTTAGAATCATGATGAGAGTAAGAAAAAAACTAGGGCCAGAAATCGGCGAAGAACAAAATGGATTTGTAAAGGGAAAATGGACAAATAATGTCATCTATATTATTAGAATGTTGATAGAAAGATCAATTGAAGTGAAGACAGATTTATTTGTGTGCTTCATAGACTATACGAAAGCATTTGACAAAGTGAAACATAAGGAAATCATCAGTATGTTAAAGGATATCAACATTAATAGTAAAGATCTTAGAATAATAGAGAACATATATGGCAACAAACAGCTGCAATCAAAATTAACAACCAAATAGGGGAATTTCATCCAATAAGACAAGGGAGTCCGACAAGTGAGTGTGCTATCACCTGATCTGTGATTCAGGAATTGGTGGTGGCGGTGGTAGAGTACGCACTGGCAATTCTGACACTGAGTCAGACTCAAACAGAAAGATTGGATAGAATCCAGAATGATGCAATGCGAATCATTTTGGGGTGTACGAGAGATATGTCGGCTCAGACTATGCGATACCTACTTGATTTCCCAACTGTAGAGCAAAGAATACAAATGTGCAGGGCGCGGGACTAACTACAAATCACCGCTGATAAAGAGCACCCTCTACACCCAGAAATTATCAAAGTGAAAGGCAATCGACTTAAGAGAGGATAGTTGTGAATGGGGCTCGCAGAGGATGTTATATAGAGCGTGTGCAGATTAGAGGATGTACTACCTGGTGCTGAATGGAGTCTGGCGCCCTCGGATTGTCTGACAGCCTTCGAAGGATTAATAACACTCAATAGAGAGTGCAGGGAATGGTGTCCGACAGTTGTCGAGTTGGAGGAACTTGCTTTGATCAGTGAGAATTCCAGGGAAGGTGATATGATTATATATAAAGATGGGTCAGTTGAGAGACACATCAGGAGTGTCTGGGCCCTCACGGCTCAAAGGTGAAGGGAGACCATCAGAGAGGAAAATGGTACATTCGCTCAATGGACAATGGAGATTTTGGCAATAACCAAAGCTTTGAAATGGCTGTTCTCACAGACTGTCTATGAGCATGCCTGTATACTCAGTGACTCCATGAGCATGATTGTGAAAGTTCAGGCGAAGTACGTTCAGGAACAGTAACTGGATGCAGTGAATAGGTGCATCCAGCCACTGAACAGTGACTGGATGGACAGCTAAAAAGAGTAATGTTATAATTCTACAACTGGTCAACTCAAATAGAGAACTTATTAACTGTATTAGAAGACGACAATCACAGTTTCTGTGTGCATAATGACTTTTATTTTTTGTGCCAGGACATGTGGGAGTCCGGGGTAATGAGAGTGCTGATAGGTTGGCCACCCACGCTGCTACTACGGCTATTAGTGGAGCGATGGATCGGGTATTTTGAATGCCCCATGGGGAAACGCACGAACAAATGACTGTACAAGTGACGATGACTCTTGTTCCATGACTAAAATAAAGGATCTTGTGTCGCTAGAAAGGAGCAGTTTCGTGGGCGAGACAGAATTATTGTCAATCAATGGTGTACTGGGACTGTCAGTCAACATGTAATGGTGGATACACAATGGGAAAGATCTGAGCACCTATGGACTTGTCTGGAGTGCAATGACGATGATCCAACGACTAACTAACTAAATAACCTGATCTGTTTAACTTATACGGTGAAATGATTTTTAGGTCTATAGAAATTATGCCCAGAATAGCTGTTGGTGGGTATAATGTAAATAACCTGAGATATGCTGACGACACAGTTCTGGTAGCAAAGAGTGTAAAAGAACTACAACAATTGATTACAACTATAGTAGAAGAAAGCACAAACAAAGGTCTCAGCTTGAACACAAGAAAACAGAGGTAATGGTTACATCTAAAACATCTAACCCTCCTAAATATAACATCAAGGTCAACAGGAGAGTTCTTAAACAAGTAGACAAATTTAAATATTTGGGCACAATTATTACTTCAGATGGTAGATGCGTCACTGAGATAAAACGTCGAAAAGCACAGGCAAAAGCAGCATTCTAGAGGATGAGAAACATCTTGTGTAATAATTCATTATCGATAGAAGTAAGAAAGAACATGCTAAAATGTTACATAGAGCTCATTCTGTTATAAGGTAGGGAAGCATGGACAATTGACAATATTGCAAGAAAACATTTGGAGGCCACAAAGATGTGGTTTTTTAGAAGAATGTTGAAAATATCATGGACAGCAAAAAATAGTAATGCTATAATTCTATAACTGGTCAACTCAAATAGAGAACTTATTAACTGTATTAGAAGACAACAATCACAGTTTCTGGTTCATGTCATGAAAAGAGGTGGGACGGAGAACATTGTAACAAAACTGGAAAGATCGAGGGTAAGAGGGACAGAGGAAGTCAACGTGAGAAAATGTTGAATGGCTTGAAAGCCCGGCATGATGCAGAATCATCAGAAACTATATTTAAATGTATAACAAACAGAAAACTGTGGAGAGACATGATCGCCTACGCCGGAAGGCATGGTACCAAAGAATGAATTAATATTTACTATAATTAAACATGTTATATTACTATAATTCATCATCATCATCATCAGGTGACATGCCGGGTGGCGTAAGCGGTCATGGCTCTCCACAGCTCTCTATCCACAGTATTATGTATCAAAGTCGTGGTTGTTTCCTTGCCGTACCAGGTTGTCAAACTGTCAAAAATATTTTATCACGTTGACGCCCTCTGTCTCTGGTGCCTTCAATCTTGCCTGTTGTGATTATGTTCTCTAAACCTGCCTGTCTCATGAAGTGGCCAAAATAAGAAGATTGCCTTTTTCTTATATTGTTGATTAAGGTCTGTTTCGCATTTAACTCATTCAACACCTCTACATTAGTTTTTCTGGCAGTCCATGGTATTCTCAGCATTCTTCTGTAGAACCACATCTCTGTTGCCTCCATTCTCCCACTTTCTAGTTTGTTTATTGTCCAAGACTCGCACCCATATGTTAGTATAGGGGTTATATAGCACTGCAGAAATCTCTTTCTCAGCTCTAATGACAAGGTCTTATTACACCGTATATTTTTCACATTTCTGAATGTTGTTTTTGCCTGTCCTATTCTGCATTTTATTTCTGTTGAACTTCTTCCATCTGCTGTAATTATTGTACCTAGATATTTGAAGTGGTGGACCTGTTTTAATACTATATCATTCACTATGATCTTGCAAGGTGTGTTATTTTCTTTCTTTGAAATAACCATTACTTCTGTTTTCTTGATATTTAGGAAGAGGCCTTTCTCTTTACTTTCTGTGACTACTACTTTAATTAAATTTTGAAGGTCTTCCTCACTTGTTGCAATCAGAACAGTGTCATCCGCATATCTCAAATTATTTATGTTATGTCCTCCCACTGATATTCCTGGGATATCTACTATTGCACGCAATATGTTTTCACTGTATAAACATCATGAACTACTATAATTAAACATGTTATTTTACTATTTCTACTTGTAGTCTTTTCATTTCTTTCGTTATAATGTGTATTTTGTCATGATACATGCTTCTCACATTCCATTTTCCTAACTTGACACTGTCTTTATTCTTGATAAGGCCTACTATGTTACATGTATTACTACTACATTGGTCATGGTTGCTTTTGCTGGTTGTAACCAGACTTGTTAGATTGTGATCTGACATGATGGTAATACTGAATTAACACTCACTAATTCCAATACGAATTATTCACCACATCCATAGAACATTTCTTGGCACAATACTCCTGTAGTTTGCCGTTGCTTTCAGGAGGAACATCCGATTTAAACTGACACAGAGGAAAACACATACATTCTCACTCGCCATTTTGTCCGGAAGAACGAAGAGGAAATAATGGCAACTGACAAAACTAAATCAAGACCCAAAATTACTATTGAGAACTGCAATTTAGAAGAAGTGACACATTTTGATTATTTAGGAACTAATATAAACAATTGCGGGGACTGCGCAGTTGAGATAAAGAGAAGAACGGCAATGGCAAAATTAAAACAGATAAAGAAACTATGGCAAGGTACTAACATACGAACCAAATTGTGTTTACTACGAACATGTGTATTTCCTGTGGCGACATATGGATGTGAAGCATGGACACTAAATAAAACAGTGGCCAAGAGAATAAAATCATTTGAATTAAAGTGTTATAGAAGAGTTTTGAGAATACCATGGACAGCGAAGAAAACAAACCAGGTGTTACGAACAATTAACTTCCAGGAAGGCTGGCTTCTGAACACTATATTAAAGAAAAAGCTAGTTTTTTCGGTCATATTAAGAGACACGACGGCATAGAGAGAGTGTTAATGGAGGGGATGATAGAAGGCAACAGGGGCAAAGGCCGACCAAGATGGAGTTGGACATAATACATTCAAGAATGCCTGCGCATGCCACTGGAGGATGCAGAGCAACTTGTTCAAGACCTCGGAGAATTCAAGAGATCCATAGGAAAGACTATGTTCTGGAAAGGATAGGCCCCCTATGTCACTTGATGATGATTTTGCTATAATTAAACATGCTATATTGTTACAATTTAATATGTTATATTACTACATTAAACGTGTTATTTTACTATGATTAAACATGTTATATTAACATTTTATGACACTTTATGACACAAGATGCCTGGAGAACATAGTTAAAACGTGAAAATAAAAGACAAGAGATACAGAGGAAGTTAACTTGAATGTATCAGATAGTCTGACATCATTTCACAGCAATTTGTCAGTAATGATCATAATAAAACATACTGGAAATAGAGAGCTGTAGAGATCCATGCTTACTTATGCCAGCTGGCACCTGATGATGATATTGTAACATATATATAAGAGACCTAACTATTTACTCATGTCACTGTTACATTTTGTATCTCATGGAGGATACTTACTTATTGTTATCGCAGATGTCAGGCTACTGTTTTTCCCGTATAATGTGTCATTATTTTGTCCCGTTACATTTGGATATGCAAGTACTCTAAACTGATGTGATCCAATACCCAAGTTCTTCACTGAAAGTGTTAAATTACAAGTTGTGTAGAAATATGGAGGATCTCCTGATGGAGATAAGTTCTGGTAGTCTATATATTGTGTAATACTCTTCTCCGTGCCCTGTTAGAGTTAGAAAAAGTCAGAAAAATGAATATATATATATATATATATATATATATATATATATAAAACACAAGGCAAATATATTTGTCTAGCATCAAGTAAAATCTTGCAGTTTATCAAGAACAACTTTCGGTATTGGTGAAATGGTGCAAACTTGTTTGGTTTGGACGTGTAACGAGACACGACTCACTTTCTAAAATTATTTTGCAAGGAACAGTTGAGGGTTTAAGAACATGAGTCAGGGAAAGAAAATACTGGATTTATAGCATTAGAGAATGGTCTGAGTATGATTTTTCTACATACACCCAAAATGGCTGAAGACAGGGAAGTTTGGGAGACTATTTGTGCTGTCTTCAGTGTGGTACCCCTACGACCATAATGGGTTATGGGAAATATTATTAATGTTGGTGTTAAAGATAAACTCAAAAGGAAGTAGATAAGATTTAAACTATGTTGATTCAATGGGCACTTATTCACCTGGCAGCATGATACAACACATTTTTCCTAATTTGACCAATCCGCATTCCGTAAATTATGAAACATTACCAGGGTATTAAATAACAGAAGATGTTCTTTAAAATACGCTGTAAGGGAGATGGGGAGAGACAACAAATTTTCCAGTAGAAAATGTATGGCTGGATAAGTATCAAAGACTGGGCAGGGTGTGAAGTTTCCAAACTCATCAAGAAGGTAGGAGCTAGGGATTTGTGGAGATAGTTTGCATCAAATGTATCATTGTGACAACCCTATGCCACTGATGAGTTATTGGTATTATTATTCATTTATTAGATGCCATACCGGTGATCATGGCTCTCCACAGCTATCTCCTGTATTATGTATAAAGTATGTTGCTGCTTCTCTGCCGTGTAAGGTTGTTAAACTGTCTATTTTCTCATGCTGTTGCCTTCTGTTTCTGTTGCCTTCAATCTTGCCTGTTTTGACTATGTTCTCCAAACCTCCTTGTCTAATAACGTGGCAAAAAAAAAATGAAGATTGTCTTTTTCTTATATTATTGATTAAGCTCTGTTTGGCATTTGACTATTTCAACAGGTCTATATTAGTTTTCCTTGTAGTCTATGGTATTCTCAACATTCTTCTAAGAAAACCACATCTCTATTGCTATTTTAAAATTATTATATATCTCTAAAATAAAAAGGAGGGGTTTTAATCAAGATTTTCAACGTATCTATTTTCAAGTAACTATGAATATGGACCCACTAATCGAAACACAGACAACACACACACTGCACAGGTATGTAAATTCTGAAAGTACCACAACAATGTAGCGCTAGTATGTACCATCAAAACTCAGTACTAAATGGGGCATGAGGTCTACTTGTAGACATAAATAACATAAACAGAATCACGAAGGTTGCTTCAGATGTAACATTGGTAAATACATAATATAAATTGGAAGCATTGAGGTGGTATAGAATAAATAATAATGTTTAACTAGGTTGTAGGATCCATATTTCTGTATGTATAATCCAGAATGAAAGGTAACAACATATATATAGCAACATGGAATGTAAAAACCCTATTCCAGAAAAATTAGATAAAATTAAAAAATTATTTTTCTATTCCAGACAGAAAAATTAGAGAATGCCAAGAAAGAACTGGAGAGGATGAAAATGACTATACTGGGAATGAGTGAAGGTAGATGGACAGGAACAGGAACGATGAAATCAGATAAACAGACATTCATATACGCAGGAGGAGACAAACACAAAAAAGGAGTAGGATTAATGTTTGATAAAGAAACAGAAAAACAATCACAGGCTATTTAGGCATATCAGATAGAATCCTAATAGTAAAAATAAAAGGAAAACAAATAGATATAAATATAATACAAGTATATGCTCCGACATCAGACAGCCCTGAAGAAGATATACAATTATTTTATAATGATTTGGAAAATGCGATGAAACACACAAAATCACATGGATATATTCTTGTCATCGGAGATTTAAATGCAAAAATTGTAAAAGGACAAGAAACAGATGTAACTGGTGAATATGGATTAGATGAAAAAAATGAGAGAGGCAACAAGTTACTGGAATGGGCAAAAATGCATAATATGATCATAAGAAACACATTGTTTAAACAACACCCTAGATGATTGATACCATGGAGTAGCTCAGACCATACGACTTTCAACCAGACAGACTATATATTAATCAACAGATGATTCCGAACGGCACTATTAACAACTAAAACAATGGCAGAAGCTGATTGTAATAGTGACCATGACCCACTTTTTGGAAAAATCAGAATAAAATTAAACAAGGAGAAAAATGAAAAACATAAGACTCAACACAGACATTCTTAAAAATAATCAAGAACTGAGAGACCAATACCAAATAATAATAAAGAATAGATACGATGCAATAGTCAAAATAATTAGTGTAAATGAACAATGGGCAATGTTGAGAGACTCCATACATCAAACGGGACAAGAAGTGCTTCTATCTAAAATAGAAAAAAACAAGAATAAATGGACAACAGAAGATATTCTGAACATAATGGATAAATGAAGGAAAAACAAACATAATAAAGAGAAATATAAGAAGATAAATAAAAAAGTAAAACATAAATGCAATGAAGCAAAAGAGAAATGGTTTAATGAACAATGTAAACAAATAGAAACATCTTATAAGAAAGACACAAAAACAATACACAAAAAGATTAGTGAACTTACTGGTAGAAAAACAAAATATAACACAGGATGCTTGAAATTTTAATTAAAATGGCAAAATGCTCCAGAAGAAAGAAAACATTGTAAAAAGATGGACAGAATACATAGAAGAGCTTTATGGAGAAGGAAGACCAGAATTAATAGAAAATACAAAAAATTGTGAGGGACCACCAATACTAGAAGAGGAAATTATAGATGCTATAAAACACATGAAAAAAAGGGAAAGCTACAGGCCCTGATATTTTGATAATATTTCCATGGAAGAACTAGAGGCAATGAAAGACACCGGAATAATTGTAATATAATTATTTAATGATGTTTATGACAGTGGTCACATACCTGATGACTTTCTAAAATCAACATTTATAGCGTTACCAAAGAAATAGGGAGCAGTAGAATGTGAAGAATATAGAACAATTAATCTTTTCTGTCACATAACAAAAACTTTGTTAAGGATTATTATAAAAAGAACAAGAAAGAAATAGTGGATGAACAGTTTAGATTTGTTGAAGGGAAAGGAACACCATATAGCTATACATTAAGAAGTTTAATTGAAAGATTATTAGAAGTTTAGAAAGATATATACGTTTGCTTTATTGATTACACTAAAGCATTCGACAAAGTAAAACACGACCAGATTATCAAAATGCTAGAAGATATTTATATGGACAGTAAAGATCTTAGAATTGTTCACAATATATACTGGCAACAAGAAGCAGTCATAAAAGTGGATAATATAACTGGAAAGTATACACAAATAAAACAAGGTGTACGCCAGGGATGTGTATTGTCTCCAGATTTATTTTCTCTTTACAGCGAGAATATTTTGAGATCAATTAAGAATATGCCAGACATTAAAATAGGAGGACACAATATCAATAATCTATGATATCCAGATGATACTGTGTTGACAGCAGAAAGACAAGAACATCTCTATGATCTGTTAGACAGGACGGTGATAGAAAGTGAACAAAAAGGTCTTAGTTTAAACATAAAAAAGACAGAAACAATGATAATAGCAGGAAATGATACCCCACCAAATAGTAAAATAGTATTAAATGAGAGAAACAGGTGAATAGTTTCAAATATTTGGAAACATTAATAGCTTCAGATAGTAAATGCAAGACTGAAATTATAAGCAGAATAGGACAAGCAAAAGCAGCATTCAATAAAATAAAAAAATATCCTGTGTAATAATTCCATATCGATGGATACTAGAAAATGTGTCCTCAAATGCTACACTGAACCAGTGCTACTCTATGGAAGTAAAGCATAAACAATAAATAAGACATCACAAAAATCATTGGAGGCAGTAGAAATGTGGTTTATTCGAAGAATGGTACGCATTTCTTGGACAGCAAAGATTACTAATGAAGAATGTCTTAGAAGGATGGATGTAAAAATGATGCATTATTGCTAATATAAGAAAAAGGCAGTCAACATTTATTGGGCACATAATGAGAAGAGGAGGCATTGAGAATATAGTGACAATAGGAAAGATGGAAGAGAAAAGATCAAGGGGAAGACCTAGAGAAAAGATATTGGACAGTTTGACTAAATGGCTTCGATTGACGACACAAACAGATATGATGCCATATATGGGAGATGGATGTACATGGAGAAATTGATAAAATATGGGATGTTGATTTAGTTGGTATGTCTTCTTACGCTAAACAACATAAAGGTTTTAAATATATTCGTGTTGCTATAGATATCTTTAGTAAACATGGTTGGAAGATTCCATTAAAAAATAAAAGTGGAATATCTGTTGATGAAGCTTTCGAAAAAAATATAAAGGATAGAAAACCATAAAAATAATGGGTTGATAAAGGGACTGAATTTTATAATAAAAATGTTAAGAGTCTTTTTAAAGATTCACAAAATGATGCGTTGATTCTACAGAGAACGAAGAGAAAAGTAGTGTTGTTGAAAGATGGAATAGATCTATGAAAGAAAAAATGTTAAAGTATTTCACTGCTAACAGTACCACAAAATATTACCAAAATATTGCGGTAGATTATTTAGTTCACGATTATAATCCATTTTATGGTGAGATCCATTTTATAGGAAGAAAGAAAATACAAAGTTTGAGAATCCATGAAATCATAATGAAGGAATGGATTTCACCATAATTGCTAGTATAGAAATCAAGCGCTTACATAGCTAGTTATTGATTCGTTCAAACATAACTTACCTACTGGCATATTCCTATTATAAAATTATTATATTTATACAAACATTAAACAACCCAACTTATCCGCTCATGGAGGAGCCCTGTTTTCATGTGCTGTCATGCGTGAGGAAACCTCATGCAGCTGAATTTTTTATACGAGTGTGTTTTCCGACCTACTTTGGCAACCGTTCATGTAGGAGCGCTAAAGTAACATAATTATAAATGAAATAAAACAAATAACAGCCTGCTCAAGTTTGCTCACACTCGCTACAACATGTTTCATAAGTGATTACTTTTGTTTTTAATTTCTTGATTAAATATATCATCACTTTCTCCTTTTTCAAGCATATCTAATTGTTCATAATATAAACATAAACTTCATCACAACCATCTATTGATCTTATAATATATGGATCTTTGTAAAACTTTGTTTCATAGGCTAAAGGAGTATTAAATTTTATTGTTATCACTAGTTTAATTTTTTTTAAAGCAATTCTGCTAGTTCAGCTATTTCTCTTACAGCGCTTCTAATACATTAAAAATATAATTCTATTTTATTTTCTTGGATACCATCAACAACAAAATTAAATTTTCTTTGGGGATTTTGATCGCTAATTTTGTTAGGAAACATTTATTTCGCGTTCAACAAGTAACATAACTCATTGGGACAAGAAATTCCTATTGGGACAAGAAATTCTTTTTGGGACAAAAAATCCTATTAGGACAAGAAATTCCATTAAAGGGGAAAGATATAAATAACTCCCACATAGTGCTTTGTTTAATTCATTGTTTCAAAATATGAAGGTCACGCTTAGTATTGCATCATACATGCTTTTTGTCTTTTATAATTTTTTAAATAATCAAAATTTCATTAAAAAAATTCTTCAAACGGTTATATTTTTCTTTATTTTCTTGATAATGTTTTTGTTTTCGATCTTTACATCTTCCTCTACTCTATGTCCATCGAGAGATGTTTTTTTCTTTAGCTAATAAATTAGGAGGTTTATTAATAAAAGATATATATAAGCAAGATTTACTCATTTTAAATAATAAATAATTGTTGTATCTGTTTATACATTAATTTTACATACAAAATGAATACACTACTGTGGGCCATTTTTTGCATTGTGGCGTAAGTTCGTAAAGAGGTAGAAGTTCTCTGGCTCTGGAGATGTCAGATGGCCTTCTTGTGTGCTGTTTGTAAGCTTGTTCCTGTGGCTTCTTTGCTTTCTGTGATCCATCTTTTACACATGGTCTGCTTCTGGCTTTATAGACGTTACCAACGGTTATATCTGCCTAATGTTATTTTTCTGAGAACTTTACCTCCACCATTATTATTGACAAAATTTTCAAAATGGGTTTACAGCATTATAAATACCACAGTAAACTAAATGAAGAACTAGCAGTATTAAAACTTAGGAAATCACCTGGCCCTGATGACATACCAAATGAACTGCTAATTCACATTGGACCATCAGCAAAAAAGAAATTAATAAACAATTTTAACAACTGTTGGGATAGAGGTCTAGTGCCACAGGTGAGGAAAACAGCCATAATGATACCCATACACAAGAAAGGCAAGCCAAAAAATAAGGTGGACAGCTATCGCCCAATAAGTCTGACCAGCTGTGTTTGCAAATTAATGGAGCGTCTGGTAAACAAAAGAATGATGTGGTTCCTAGAAAAAAAAATTTCTACTAAATCAGCAAGCTGGCTTCAGAAAGTGTAGATCAACTGAAGACCAGATTACACTAATTGCCCAGGAAGTAGAGAATGCTTTCCAGGAAAAAAAGCAGACATCAGTGGTATGGGTAGATATGGAAAAAGCCTTTGATTGTGTATGGAAAGATGGACTCCTCCTTAAACTACAACAAAACAAAGTGACAGGGCGCATGTATTACTGGATAAAACACTACCTGCACAACCAAAAAGCAGCAGTGAAGCTTGAAATGAAGCACAGCAGAAAGAAACTCTTTAAGCATGGAGTACCACAGGGAGGTGTTCTATCCCCAACTCTATTCCTTAAATTCATGAATGACATTGACCAAATTCTCTCGCGTAAAGTAAATGCTGCAATATATGCAGACGATCTGGCGATATGGTGCAGTGAAGAGAGCGTAGGCACAACAAAAATAAGGTTGCAAGAAACTATGGACAATTTGGCCAAGTGGACAGACCAATGGGCCATGTCTATCAATGCCCAAAAAACTACCTATACCATCTTCAGCATTTCCACCAAACCACAGAAAATCCTACTAACCACAAATGGTCAAACATTGCCAAAAGATGAGACACCTACATACCTTGGAGTCACTTTTGATCCAAGACTTACATGGAAACAGCACATAGACAAGTGCCAAACAAAAGGTAAAATGAGGACAGCACTCCTTAAAAAGTTGGCTGGAACAGATTGGGGTGCAAATGGAAAAATTCGAAGTAGAGCATATAAGGTTATGTAAGACCAGCTTTGGAATATGGAATGTCAGCATGGGGGGACTGCAGCCAAGAGTAACACTCAAAAGATCTCAAAGATACAAAGCCGCAATCTCTGAATTATAACAGGAGGTATGAATACTACCCCAATCACAGAAATGGAAACATGCACAGGTTTGCGATCAATGGAACAAAGAAGAAATGAAAAAATCCTCACACAGTATGCAAAGTTCAAATGTTTGGAGAGTCATCAAATGAACCAAAGACTAAGCAGATATACAAAAGAGCGACTCAAAAGAGGTAGCTTTCTACACTCCGCTAAACAGCTTCAGAAATCACTCACAGATAAGGACCTACAAAACCTAAAACCACTAAACACCTTTAGCACATACCCAACACGGTACAGTAAAAACTTCCCAAGAATTATGGACAATATACCAAGCATTATTTCGAAAACAGAAACTACTATACACGTACTAAAGGAGACAACTAAGAATCACATACAAAAAGCATACCCAAAGGATATATGGACACATGTATATACAGATGGATCAGCGAAAGAGGCAGTATTAGATGAAGGATCAGGAATATATATAGTAACACCAGATGGAAAAGAAATAGAGAAATCCATACCCACAGGCAAACATTCCACAAATTTCAAAGCAGAAATGGAAGCCATAATAGAGGCAGCCAAAATGATCATGAATTGCGTGCCGAGTCACAACAGACATGTAGTATTTCTAACGGATGCAAAATCAGTATTGCAGGCATTGATAGATCCAAAAAAGTTAGCATGAATGAACTTACGGCCTGCTTACTACACCTCAGCAGTACCATCAAAGAAACAGTACCGCAGTGGATCCCAGGTCACTGTGGCATACCTGGAAATGAAAAAGCTGATCTCCTGGCAAGGAAAGGGGGATCACTGGAACAAATAGAAAATGATAATACGTACTATGAAAGTAAGACCATGTTAAAAGCAGAATATAAGAAAAAGTGGAAGCAAATGCACCCAACTGCAGAACCAAATGACCCCTACCACCAAATGTCACGCAAGGAACAAACCATCATTTTCAGACTACGAACTGGTCACAACAGACTGAGAAGTCATATGTTCCGAAAGCTGAAAATTGGTGAGACAGACCTGTGCAACTGTGGACTGAGCCCAAAGACTGCAGAACACATTCTTCATGCCTGTCAACTCTACCAAGAAGATGTAATATACTTCCCATTGCAGTATAATGGAGTACCTTATGGACTAAAATGGAGTAATGTAATATACTTGGATTGCCATTGCAATTTTATTTGCCATTGCTGTCATAACGAAATCATTTAATTGATTAATATATATATATATATATATATATATATATATATATATATATATATATATATATATATATATAAAACAATCATGATCACAGGTCCATTTGAACACATCTTCCAACATTTGGTTAATTTTTCTATTATATCTATTATATTTTCCACAAATGCTGTTAGGCGTCGATGTAAGTTTTCTGCCTTTGACCATCTTTCCTGCATTATCATGGTTAGGCCGTGATCTCGTACTAACCAATTTCTTTGAATCTTTCTATCTTGTTCTTGGTCTTCCTCTTGCTCTGTAGCTGTTCGTTCTGTTGATGTATGCCTGGATGGTTGGTTGTGATGTTCCATTCACATAATGTAGCTGAACTAGTTGATCTGTTATCATAACCATTTGACTGTTGCAATAACTAAATGGCTGGTTAGTTATTAATAGGAATTAATACCTAAAATCGAAGAAATGATCAGTCTTTACGGTTGAATGGTGGTTGGTAGTTGGTGGTTGGTTGGTAATGGTTGTTAATAGACGATAGTAAACTAGTCATAATAACAGGATATTAGCACATTCATGTCATTTATATCAAACCTTATATATGGTGGGTGTGTGTATATATTTGCCCAGACATTTATTTAATATTTTAGACTGTTATTTAGAAGTTTGCGTTGTGTCTATAATTTTAGTTGTAGATTATAAAAGTCACTGTTGATTTGCTTTGATGTTTGATTGATGTGTATGTCGTTTATCTCCTAGCCTATCCCTTACAAGTATTTCAAATATTTCTGTACCTTTGCACCTTGCTAACATCCATGTACCACATTCCTCCACCACCATTTCCCTGGAATTTAGTGTATATATATTATATATATATATATATATATATATATATATATATATATATATATATATATATATATATATATATAAACAAACGAAGATCAATTATTTATTTCATTTAATTGCATCATATGTAACAGTTCTATGTTTGGTTTGTTAAAAAAAATACAATAAGTATTTGCAAAATCTATAGTATAAATGTTTAGCAGCTGTAGAAATTCTGATAAACGTTGAAGCACATGTCATGCAAAGAATTTCACACATATCTCAGCAGCCAACCTAAATTGTTGAAGGCCATCAGTTCTTCGGAGAAAGAAAGTTCATCAGCAAGAGCAAGAATATATCAACTTCTAAACTGAGGAATGAGTATTAAACTGCTGAACACGATCATGTGCAGTATGATGATGATAGTGAATCACCATCCACAACTGAGAAAGAATTATCAGGCATTGCTCTTTTCAGAGATATTTTGAGCAAAGAGTAGTTTCAAATGTATTTCCAGCGAAGAGGTATGTGCAGAGGTATTTCTAACAAACTATGTAAAACTGTAGCTGTAACTCTTTGGTGGCGTATACTAAGAAAAAAACTTTGCAAGACGGGTTGTGATGGGAATAAATCAAACGTTTGTCAGAATTTCTACAACTGCTAAACATTTATACTATAGATTTTGCAAATACTTAATGTATTTTTTTTAACAAACCAAACATAGAAACTGTTACATATGATGCTATTAAATGAAATAAATAATTGATCTTCGTTTGTTTATATATATATATATATATATATATATATATATATATATATATATATATATATATATATATATATATATATATAATATACATACACTAAATTCCAGGGAAATGGTGGTGGAGGAATGTGGTACATGGATGTTAACAAGGTGCAAAGGTACAGAAATATTTGAAATACTTGTAAGGGATAGGCTAGGGCATAAACGACATACACATCAATCAAACATCAAAGCAAATCAACAGTGACTTTTATAATCTACAACTAAAATTATAGACACACGCAAACTTCTAAATAATAGTCTAAAATATTAAATAAATGTCTGGGCAAATATATACACACACCCACCATATATAAGGTTTGATATAAATGGCATGAATGTGCTAATATCCTGTTATTATGACTGGGTTACTATCGTCTATTGACAACCATCACCAACCAACCACCAACTACCAACCACCATTCAACCGTAAACGCTGATCACTTCTTCGATTTTAGGTATTAATTCCTATTAATAACTAACCAGCCATTTAGTTATTGTAACAGTTAAATGGTTATGATAACAGATCAACTGGTTCAGCTACATTATGTGAATGGAACATCACAACCAACCATCCAGGCATACATCGACAGAACAAACAGCTACAGAGCAAGAGGAAGACCAAGAACAAGATAGAAAGATTCAAAGAAATTGGTTAGTAATCACGGCCAAACCATGATAATGCAGGAAAGATGGTCAAAGACAGAAAACTTACAACGACGCCTAACAGCATTTGTGGAAAATATAATAGATATAATAGAAAAAATTAACCAAATGTTGGAAGATGTGTTCAAATGGGCCTGTGATCATGATTGTTTTATATATATATATATAAATTAATCAAATGATTTCCTTATGACGCAATGGCAAACTACAGAGGTATTGAGAATTCTGAATATATGATGTGGTTAATATTTGGATGCAAGCATAAAAACAGTTCAGGGAATCGTGCAACTGAAACAAGAGAAAAATTTCAATCACAACTTTAAAATTATTACGAGTGAAATTTTTTTGGCTAGGCACAAGATATAAAGCTAAATTACATCTGATTATAACTACAATATTTCCGTTATATATTTACGGCTGGGAAATATGGACACAATAAATCAGTGGCAATGAGATAACTGCATTTGAAATAAGATGTTACAGAAATATTTGGAGAATATCATGAACAACAAGAAAGACAACTCAAGAAATGATAAGTACATTAAAATGGAGTTGGCTCCTAAATAACACTATAAAAGAAAGCTAAGGTGTTTTGGCGATATAGAGAGACACAACTGAAGTAATAATGCACGGTATGTTTGTTTGTAACAGGGTAAGTCTCGTCAAGACAACGATGAATAAAAGTCATCTCATAGGCCATATTGTTTAAACATGACCTTGGCTACGACAGGACGTGATCAGTTTATGGGATTCATAAAGAAGACTACGTTCTGGAAAGAGATTGACCGAACAAAACAAATTAAAGACCAGTTTGACATACATTTAATGATTTATATTGTCTTTCGCCAACTGAATGTTGGTTCTAAACATATCGATGTCAGCTTAATTTTCAATTCCAAGGTCAGAAGTGTCATCTTGGCTAAGAGTCAGTGCATTGTCAGATTGTTTTGCTGCTGTCTGTTGACAGTTTCATTGGTCTACCTTTCACTCTCCAAACTGATCTTCTTTTATTATGTGTTCCTATTTATATTTTAAAGATTGACAACATTTCTTTGTGTTCGGGATGTCACTGGCTCCAGTGCAGACAATTTGGTCTTTTTTGAAAACTGTTTGACACTCTACTCTGTCGGATATTCTTCTGACAGTTTGGTTTTTTTATACTTGAATCCAGATCGTGACATTTTTAAACAAGGAATTATTTAGGAGATTCTTAGGGATAATCGTTTGACAATATGGAGTTATGTGATATGAGTCGTACTCTCGGACGGTGGTGTACAACTAACTTCGTTGATAGGACAAAGTACATATAGGGTACACAGGGTACAATAAAGGCAATTATGTACACATTTTTAAATATCTTTGTGAATATTTTTACTACACACAAACCCCTTTCATTACACACATATCCCTTATTTTTTTACTTGTGCCTTCTGTGTTACTTAATAACTCAATGTGCTACAGGTGAACACGGAAGTGACTCAGGCTAAGTGAGTGAACCTATTACATAAAATCTAGATGGGAGAACCTAAAGTAGTCGACAGTGTTCAAACCATCTTATGCCATCTGCAGTAATGATGGTTTCCAAGCGTATTGGCATTGCCTTTCCGTTGTAATAAATCAATAGAGTTGACAGGGGTGGGGGGGGGGGGGGGTTGTAGTGCAAAAGAGCAAGATACTTTCGCTACGAAACATGCCCAGGCTACCATACAATCATGTGTGATATAACCTTCCCAGGCTACCATACAATCATGTGTGATATAACCTGCAAAGGCATGCAATCTTGTGTGATATAATCTGCCCAGGCTACCATACAAACATGTGTGATATAACCTGCCCTGGCATGCAATAATGTGCCATATAACCTGTTCACGCATACAAACGTGTGAAATATAGATACAATGCGTTTCGGTAATTGTTAATTTAGACTGACTTGTCCAGACTGTTTATAAAGAAACAATGTGATAATCTATTATATTAGTGTATATATTTAACAAGATAGGATACACTTTGTCTTCACTGGTCCGTATCGTAAGATAGAAATCACTGGAGGATGACTGCGTGCTAAAACATCCAATGTGGTACCCCTACGATCCTGACGGATTACTTGTTTTTAGGTAGATAAATATCTATTTAACAATCCAACTCAACTTATTAAATGACATGCATTACAAGACTAAGGAGGATTTGATGGTGTGGTTTTGCTATCCCACCCCACATAGGATTAAAATGGCTCAGAAGATATGCTGAAGTTTGATTTCCCAGGCCGATAGATTCAGATATCGCACCCAAACTATAAACCATGACACAATGAAATATTTTTTCAGGATTAACATCCTGTTAATCTGCCGGAGTTTGATATTGTAAGAAGATAAACGATAACAGAAAATGTTACTCTGTTGGAAAATATATGTATATCAAATAAATTCTAGTCAAATACAAACCCAGGATACAGACTCAAGATACAGACTCAAGATACAGACTCAAGATACAGACTCAAGATACAGACTCAAGATACAATCAGAGCATTTTAGCACTATTCTAAACGATATATTCCAATTGTAGCAACAAGTTTAGTCATAATCCTAATCCTACCCATAAACTTATACAACATCTTAACTTAAAATAAGTATCTGAATCTAATCCTAAACATACACATAAGCCTACACAAACATCTAAGCATAAACCTAACTTAATAACTACACCTACACCATAATCCTGACATGATCCTCCACACACATCTAAACATAAATTTAATTCTAACAAAAATTACAATCAAACAAGTAACAGTAATTTAAAGTTGAACCTAAATTGAACTCTAAATCTATACCTAACTTTAACCGATACATCTAAAACTAACACTAGTCTAAATCTAATCCTAACCATATATAGAATAAGCATCATAAACCTACTGTTATTGACATTCATTGAGTTAATGCGCTTCACAACACACATGTACACATATTACACCACACATGTACACATATCACACCACATGTGTACGCATATCACACTACACATTAACACATCACACCACACATGTACACATATACCACATGTGTACACATATCACACCACACATGTACACATACTGAATCAACTTTGTTCCACTTACCTCACTTACAGGACTTTTTTTCCCCCTTCAGCGACATAATTTAGGTAAACATGCTTTGGAGAAAACCAACGGCATTTTGTTTTCTGCAACCCCAGGACTTGATGAACATGATCAGAAAATACACATTCGAGAACAGTGGCTTGAGAAAAATGAGAGGTCAAAGTTCGCATGTGTCACATTCATTTTCGTGCCTGGTCATGTGGGTGTTCAAGGCAATTAAAAAAGCAGATCAGTTGGTTAGCATCGCTTCCATCGGTGAAAGAGCAATAGATCATGAGGACATATTGAATTAATTACGAGAAACTGCATCAGCAAATTCCATTAGTGAGGCGATGATTATTTTTTCCATGTCCAGAATACATGAACTAGGATTGAAATGTGCTGTTAGAGTGGTGGGTTTGCAAGAATGTGTTTCAACTAACACAGACCTGGAACTGCCAGTCATCGTGTGATGGTGGATACACTCATACACACAACTGAAATCAGAACACAAATGTGTGTGTGTACAGAGTGCTGTGATGATACCCAGACAACTTACTAATAAATGACATGTTTTGAATTTAATTACCACAACGGGACTATTGCTGTAAGCACCCAGAAATAAACGGATATGTGGACATTTTCAAATAATGAATGGAGATTTTCCACCCAATATTAGAAACCATCCTGTCCGCGTATTGCCAAGGTCCGAAAGGGGAACAATGAACAGCAACACTGTTTACATTTCATGCAAGTCGCGACTAATGAGTTCATGGGGTTAAGTTGAGTTATGTCCCATCATATCTATAATTAAAGTGAACAAAAGTCATGCTGACATCGGGTGTGTCAGGCCGAAAAGCGCGATCATCGCAGCAAAGCTGTAAACCTTGACACAGTGAATTCCATTCTTTGAACTATATCATTTTAATGTGCAGGAGTATGAAAACGAACGCAGAAGAAGAATTAGAGACCGTATGTACAAAAGAGCAGACACAATCTAAATTGTATATGTGAAATCTACTTACATTATGAAACCATGAAAATCTGCAGATTGGTTTCGGATATGTTTTTTTTACACTACAAACAAGAGTCACGTTGTTTGTACCGTCTGCAACTTTTGGTGTCAAACATGAAACTTCTTCTGGACGTGCTGAGAATGACAACATTCATAACATAAATGATAACATACATTTAGTAGAATGATTAGTACACTGATGTATGTATATGTACGGCTTTTTGTGTCTTGCCGACAGTCATTTAGCAATAAGAAAAAGCAAATCTGTCAAATATTTTCTCACGAATGGGGACTTTTCAAGCGATCATATCACAGCAACGGAAGATTTTTGCTTGCGTCTTTCTGGTTTTTTCCCCACATATCTTTAAACATATTATTTCTGAGCAATGCTGCTTCCGCACGCAGATTCTGCTTCCAGACATCCCGAGTTTCGACCTTGTTTTCCCAGTTTCTGGATTCTTTGTGGAAGACTTTCACTGAGAATTTACAGATGTCTTTCAACCTCAGCATTGGTCTACAGCGGGATTGATGACCTTCAACCAGGTCTTTGAATAGAACTTGTTTTGGGATGCGATAGTTTATTATTTTTCGGACGTGACCCAGCCAATGCTATCTATTCATATTGAGTGTTTTCATTGCAGATGGTAGTTAAGTGTGGCGCAATACTACCATGTTGGTTACTTTGTCGTGCAATTTGATGTTTAAGATCTTGTGGACACATCTTAGATGACAGATGTTAATTCTCCTCTCATGTTTGGTGTAGGTAGTCCATGAAAAGTTAGTTTATTAGTTAGTCGTCGGGTCATCATCACTGCAAACTGGATACGCCCATTGTTGCTCTGATCTCTCCCTGAGTGTACCCATCATTATATTTCTGCTGACAGTACCCGTCCTATGCTGGTTGTCCATCATTCTTCTGTGCCCTTCAAAATGTTCACCTCTAGCAACACCGCATTTCAATCCCTGATCTTTAATCCTGGCCATTAATAAGAAATAATCATCCACATTAGTCTCACTCTCGCGTGCTATATCTCTTAAGAAGTTCAAAACGTCAGCTCGATTCATTGCCCCATCGCTCTGTGCCACAATCGAACATAACGCCAGTTGCTCTGTTCTTTCATTGTCTCGAAAACCCACATGTCCCGGCACGAAAATAAATGTAGCAACTTTCAGCTTCGCCTTTCTCAAGGCCTCAATACACTGTTCGCGAACGAGACCCACTTGTACCTTTCTAATCATATTCATAGAGTCATTCATGATGCAGACCTGCGTTACCTTCTGTGTGCATACCCACTCAAATGCCCTGGTCACCGCCAAAGTCTCCATGGTCATGCAACTCGTAGTAACCGCAAAGGCATCACTCTCCTCCCTAATTGTTTTACCTGTGCACTGAGATGTGAAGGCCCAAGCACTGCGAACATGTCTAATCATAGAACCATCAATATATATAATCCACCCCTCTTTGGCATTCTCACTGACCAAAGCCTGCATTTCTTTCTCCACAGCTGTGATACACCATTCTCTGCATTCCCAACTAAGTGATATTACTACTCTAAAACAAGTTTCGAAATATGTGGGTAGACTTATCCACTCCGCACCTGCTGCCACATCTTGCAATCTGACAAGCTTTGCATTACATCCTCAGCATTTCCCAGCCACCACTTCCCTCTCTTAAATCTTCTGCCATTAACTTTCTATATTTCAGAATGCAACGGGCGTTTCTTATATTCATGTATTTTAATGTACTGCAATGTGCACGGCAATGCTGTAATCTGTGCTCTACTGTTGGACAGTCAAGTAGGTACCGCATAGCTCTAGTGGATGTGTTTCTTGTGTACCCAAGTATGATACGCATTGCTGCATTCTGGATTCTATCCAGTCTTTCGATCTAAGTTCGGCTAAGAGTCAAAATTGGCAGTGCGTATTCCACCGCAGCCACCACCAAACCCTGGTACAATAGAATAACAACATCTGCTCACAATGCAGATCAGCAGCCATAACGTTATTGCTGTCAAGCCTTTGCCTGCCCTTATGATAACGTGGTCAACCTTTTCTCTGAAACTCAGACACCTGTCAAAAAACAAACCCAGATATCACATCGTGCTGGTTCTTTCTAAACTTTTCCTGGACAATGAAACATGTGCCAGGGGTGTCTTTACCAAATGATTGTTCAAGAAAAAAACATGTCACGAATGCCTTAGAAGGATTTACCGCTACAAAGTATGGAAATACTTCAAGCTAACGGAGCATAAATGACAGGATACCCCCACTGTCTAGCAGGTTAGCACGGGAATGTCTAATGCTGAGGAGAATAACCCCTATTTGAAACCGGGAGGGACCCCTAATGCAGTTGATGGTTGCATTCGACCTGGTCGCATCCAAGCAGTCCTACTTGATTCAAGGCGTATCGACTTTTTCTTGGTCTTCAACGGAGCCGAGAGGACGTTTGTGCAGAAGGGGCAGGAACTTTCTTCATACAAACCGCCCGGGCTTAATCGTCAGGAGGGAAGCAGAAACCAAACAACAACAGCCTCTCAAATTTGGCACATGGAATGTTAGAACCATGTGCACTAGACTCGACAGCACAGACCTCACAGCAACAACTGACATTAGAAAAACAGCACTCATTGATAGAAGAACTCATGAGGCTCAACATCAACATCGCTGCCTGCATGAAACTCGTCTTCCGGATCAAGGATCGTTTACAGAAAGGAAATATACATTTCTTCTGACAGGGTTTAAACAAAGATCAACCTAGACTGTACGGAGTCAGTTTCTCTGTTAAAATAGTCTTATGCACTTTATCAATACACCAAACCGCAGTGTCCGAGCGCATAATATCACTACAGCTGAGTGCAAAACGAGACCCTAACAATATCATTAGGTCATATGCACTGACTATTGCCACCACTGCAGAAGACAGAGATAAATTATGTGACGCCATGCATGACTCACTCTTGGCAAAAGAAAAATTGTTTGTACTGGGCAATCAGAACATCAGTGTGGGTACTGACAATCGCACATGGCATTGCTTCTTGAGTCATCATGATACTGGTAACATAAACGAAAATGAGCAGAGACTACTCGAATTCTGCACATTAAACCACATGCGAGTAGCAAACAGTTTCCTTGCCACCAAGCTCATTCACAAGACCTCATAGCGTCATCCCAGATCAGGGCAATGACACCAGCTGAACCTAATTCTCACACGAATGAAAGATCTTGACTCAGTAAGAATCACACAAACTCTGCACAGTGATGACTGTAATGCAGACAATGTACTAGTCATCAGCAAAATAAATATAAATCCAAAGACATTCTACTCACCATGTCAACCAGCAAGATCCAAAATAAACGTCTTCGGATACAAACTCCAAAAATGAAATAATTATTTTGTAAAGAATTCGCTACGCCTTTGAACATAGAAGAATAAATATGTACAGAGAATTAGGTAAACTTAGAAAACTTCTGGAACAACGTGAAAAAAAACACATATATGACAGCGCCGTATCGTCGTACGGAAAACAAACATTCTCTAACAAAGACTGAGTTGAAGAAAATAAAGCATAACTCCTTCTCTTTATAGAAATTTAAAAAAAAACATTCTTGAAGTTCAAAAATAACCCGTCCAAAAGCGCACATGGACACCTCAAGCACACATAATAAAAAAAACTAGTGAAACAAGAATACAGAAAATGTGCAAACAAATATTGGTTAGATCTGTGCACTAAAATACAATCTGCTGCTGATATGGGAAACTCCACAATAATGTACGAATACATCAGAGCAGCTCTAGGGCCAAAGATCTAAACAACTGCCACACTAAAGTTCAAAGCAAGATATCCTATAATGGACACAACCAAACAACTTGAAAGATGGTTCGAACACTACTCAACTCTGTATTCCGAAGACAGACTTGCAGACCCACAACTAGATCAAATACTTGAGAATAAACATGAAGTAGAGCTGGATGAACCTACAGAAACCGACCCCATTGATGCTATAAATAAACTAGCAAGCGGCAAGGCAACAGGAGCAGACAACATTCTCGCTGAAATCCTAAAGGAAAACAGAAATGTCTTCGTTCCTCTCCTGTACCTCCTACAGAGAGAAAATCGCATAAGATATACGGGACGCAAAGATAGTAACTCTCAACAAGAACAAGAGTGTGTGCAACAACTACAGAGGAATCTCTCTTCTCAACATCACATGGAAAAAGGTTTTTGCACGTATCCTTTTAAAGTGATTCCAACTGCTTGCCGAACGTGTTCTGCTAGAGTCACAGTGTGGTTTCATAGCCAAAAGATCCACTACCGACATATTCTTTACCCTTTGTCAACTACTGGAATATTTTCGTCAACAGGGGAAGCCAGTCTTTGTGGCTTAGTGGATCTAAGACTTTTGACACTGTTAGTAGACCAGCTCTATATAAGATCATAAAATGTACTGGTTGTCCACCAAAATTACTGGACTTGGTTATTTCCTTTCATAAAGAAAAACGGTCAAATGTATCATTCGAGGACAATAAGTCTGATAGCTTTGCAGTAAAGACTGAAGTAAAACAGAAGAGTGTTCTAGCCCTCACCCTGTTTGGAATCTTCTTCGCAGCGCTTCTCAAACATGATCTTGCAGATACAGCAGGTGACGTTTTCATCCACACCCGTTACGATGGATCACTGTTCAACGTAGCGCGTCTCAGAGCAAAGACGAAAACATCAGAAATACTCATTAGAAAACCTCTCGTCGCCGATGACACTGCATTGGTGGCACACTCGATTTCACTGCAGTCTCCAATTGACAACATGACAAAGTTTTGCGTGCTTTTCTCTATGACAATACGTATAACTAAAACTGTGACAATGTATCAGCGATATAAAGTACCAACAGACACCACCTTAAACTTTTGCTACCTAGGATCCACAATTGCAACCACCCTTACTCTGGAAAAGGAAATAAAATCACTTATAGGGAAAGCGGCTACCATTTTTGACGTACAATAAGAGCGAACTTGGAAAAACAATAAGCTACAATTGAAAGCACTCATCACAAACAAAAAATTATGGACTTCACCAATTCACCTAACGTAATTACTTTACATGGACAACAGTTGAAAAGGTACACACATTCTCCTATCTAGGAAGCAAATTAACACTCGACGGTGATGTCATGTAAGAAATTACAATTCGCACTGCACTAGCATCAAGTGCCTTTAACAGACTGTATAATATCTGGAAGTCAAAGTCAATCAGCACACGAACGAAAATACGTTTATTTAAGTCCTGCATTGTTCCAATGCTCTCACATGAATGTGAGAGCTGGAAAAGCTCTTTATCTTCAGAAAAGAATTTACTGAGTTTCGAGAACAAATGTCTTCATATGATAACTAACACCCATTGGAGTGAATTCAAATTTAATGATAAAATCAGAGAAGAGACACATCAAATTTTCATCACATATGTTATCAGAAAACGCTGTTGGTCCTAAATCGGGCATGTCCTACGCGCAGACACCAACAGAACGCACCACAAATCTCTTGAATGGATACCTACAGGCAAAAGAGTTAAGTGTAGACCAAAATAAACACTCAGAAGAATAATACTTAGAGAAAGTAAAACAATCAATATCCATACTATTCAAGAACTGCACAGAATAACTTTGAACAGACAGAATTGGAGAGATCTGACCTCTGCCCTATGCAAAAATAAATGAATGCGCAAAAGGAAATGAATGGAATGAATGAAAATTGAAAACAAATTGAATACAGATCTATGAAACATGTGTGCTGAGTACCATATACTACGGATCTGTAACATTGACAACCTACACTAAACATAAGTAAGACTTAACGTCTTTCATCTAAGAGGTCTCTGCAAGATCTTAAACATTAAATGACACGACAAAATCACAAACATTGAAGTGCTTTGCCGCAATAAGTGCTACCATCTGCCATGGAAACACACAATATAAATAGCATGCGGTGGCTGGGTCAAATCCGCAGAATACCATACTGCCGTATCACAAAACAAGTACTATTCGAAGAACTGTCTGAAGGACGCTGAGCCCACGGTAGACCAATGTTGAAATATAAAGACATCTGCAAATCTTCAATGAAAGGCTTCCAAGTATAATCCAAAATCTGCGAAAACACGGCCGAAACTCGGGATGTCTGGAGGCAGAACCTGCTCGTGGGAGCAGCATTATTCAGAAATAATATGTTTAAAGATATGGAAGAAATAAAGAGAAAGACGCAAACAAAAGTCTTCCGCTGCTGTGATATGATCGATTGAAAAGTGGCATTAATGTCTGAGAAAATATCCGAGGGATTGATTTTTCTTATTGCTAAACGAACGTCTGCATGACATAAAAAATCATACATACATTAAAAAATAATGTGAAAAGAACCCCCCCCCCCTCCACCCCAAAAAATTAAAATAAATTAAAGCTTCTCTTTCTTTCTGTGCAGCGTCAGGGTTTCAAGAGTTCTCTGGAGCCGACCTTTTTGTGTGATTCATATAGTTTCTGTTATCATTGACTCTGTTATTTCTGTAATCCATCTATTGCATTGTCAGCCCATGGCTGCGTATAGATCGTGTCTGTATACCTTGCGTTTTGAAGGGTATTATCCGATAGTAGTCTGGAAGCATGTGAAAACCACTTAATATGTTGTCTTCTAAGTAATCCATGATTGTCGCTGTTTCTGATAGTCTATTGTTGATTTCATTCCTGGTTTTCTCCATTATTGTTACTCCGAGAATTCTACATAGACAAGTAATTTATGTTGTAACAATACAAAGCAATCACAAAAACTTTGGGCATATAAAGACTACACAATAGTGTCCACAATCGATGTCATCCTATGTCACAATGCTAGATTGCCAAGCATCTTCTCTATTGAACTTCGCCTACCATACTTGCTCTTCAATCATTGCTTCTCAACATTCTACTATAAAACTACATCCCTGATGTTTCAATGTAATTTTTCAATATAATAAAGTCTCAATAAAATTGAGCAATGGCAAATGTTAAAATAATATATTCTACAAGCATCACAAAATATAATACCATAAAAAAGAGGACATCAAAGAAGAAATGGATGACAGAGGAAATGTGTCACCTGATTGACACAAGAAGATAAAGCAAATATAATATATATAAACATACACGCACACACACTCACTCACGAACGCAGACACACTCACACACACACACACACACACACACACATATATATATATATATATATATATATTTATATATATTTATATATATTTATATATATACATATATAATTAAACGAATATGTGAAATGTAAAATGGCTAAAGAAGCCTGGTTGAATGTTAATTGCAAGGAGCTTGAGGAACAAAGAAAAGACACCGTATACATACACTAAAATATATGAACTAACAGGAATTAGAAAACAGTCAACAAATAGTTGTTTGAAATCAAAAGACGGTAAAATAGTAATGGAAAAAAAGAGAAAATAATAGACAGATGATCAGAGTATATAGGCATACAAGAATTGTAGGATGACAGCAGCAGATCAGAAATAAACACGCATGATCAATGTGAGGGAATATCAATATTAACAGCAGAAGTAGAGGAAGCAATACAACATTTGAAGAAAAATAAATCCACAGGGCCAGATAACATCACCCGTGAAGAATTTAAAACTGTTGGTAAATTTGATATAGATGTCATAACATAATTGCTGAATGGGCATCTATAAAAAATGTATATATACCTGAAGATCTCTTGAAATATATCTACCAAAGCAACCTGGTACCATAGATTGTAGAGAACATCGCACAATTAGCTTAATTAGCCATGTAACAAAAATTAGATGCGAATAGTTATGAAAAGAACAGGAAGTAAAATCAAATTAGAAATTGTAGATGTCAATGTGGATTTCGTAGAGGCAGAGACACAAATACCGGCATATACATCTTGAGAACATTAATAGAAAGAATGTCGGAAGTTAACAGAATTCTGGAACGTGCTTTATTGACTATAATAATGAATTTAATAATTTGAAATATGAATAAATAATTAGAGTATTGGAGATTTTAAACATTGATGGTAAAGATCTGAGAATAATAATGATATATATTTGCACCATAGAGCAGTCATTAGAATCGATAAACAGTAGCATTTCCACACATCAAATAAGGGGTCAGACAAGGTTGTGTGCTGTGACCCGATCTGTTCAGTGTATACAGTGAGAAATATGTAGGAAGAGATGAAATAGAAAAGAAACATCATAAGAAACACTACAAGTCTAGCAGAATGCACCACAAAGTCAAGAGAACAGAAAGAGTAGGAGATCCATTGAATTCAACATTTGTTACCAGAAATTTCTACACTTCATGATAATTTGTACATTTCTGTAGCTGATCATGTGGCCTATTTTATTTTTATTCATGTAAATGTAGGCATGAGCCAGATTTCTGCAAAAATGCAAGTCACATGGTAATTTACATAATAATTAAGAAGAAAAAAGACTTGAATCTCAGATGGGATTTGCCCATGAAATCGCTATTGAGTCTCTCATGGGATTTTCTCATGAAATCACTATTGAGTCTCACATGGGATTTGCTCATGAAATCACTATTGAATCTCAGATGGGATTTGTCCATTAAATCACTATTGAGTCTCAGGCGGGATTTACCCATGAAATTGCTAAAGAATCTCACATGGGATTGCATCTCAGTTGGAGTGTTATGTCTTTGGTCATTTGAGTCACATTGGGCATGGTCAGCTCATGTCTCTTTAATGTTTCCTTGGCTGTCACCACTCATCTAGTTCTTGATCTTCCTCGTGCATTATAGCCATATATTCTGCTGTTGTATGCATGTAGGGCTGGTTGCGTAGTTTCCATTCTCATAATGTGGTCGAACCACCTCGTTTACTGTATCTCGATGTAATTCTGATTTGAAATGGCCTTTGTTTCTTGCCAGATATCTTCATTTCTCTGTCACTCTCTTCTGGTGTTACATTTCTCGATTTCCCAAAACATTTCACACAATGTGATCGGTATCGCTTGTAGCTTTGTCAAGGGTCATGTTTGACATTTCTAACACAGAGTTGGTATAACAATATTATTTATCAATTGTCATTTTGTAGCATTGCAGATTGTTGTGTGTTTGAGTATTAACGACAGCTGGTCAGTCACAGCATTAGTTTTCTGACATCATGTTTGGAGCTCTCTATCGAGTTTACCATCGTGGTAGATATAATACACTGAAGGTACATCTATATTGTCTGTAGTAAGGGTATATTTGAAAGCATATGTATAAGCACCAAATTGCTTGACTTCTGTATGTTAATATACAATATATCATATATATATATAATATATATATAATATACTCATATATATATATGAGTGGTCCTGGGTTCATTCCCCAGTTGAGGCGGAAATGTTTTCAGATCGCAACGGCTCCCAGGTCGACCCAGCCTTAAATGGGTACCGGATTAATCCGGGAAGTAAAGACTGCGAGGGAGAGGAGATGGCTACCGCCCTCATTTGCAGAGCCTGTGAAATGTGAGATCGCTAACATCTCACACCCCTACAGCATTAATAAATGATATGGGTTAATTTACGTTTTACTTTATACAATATATGTAGATAAAATCATATACAATCTTTTTGTGTGTGTTTTTTTAACTGGCAGTCACAGACCTTATTGAGTTATGCATGAAATCAAAAGAAAGCAAAATGAAAAAAATTCTACATACCATATACTTTGAGATTACACACACCAGCATCAGCAGGAGCATTAACAACATCACATGTGTACGTGTCTTCGTCATGTTTGTTGATATTTAGAATTGTTAGTATGTATGACTGATTTATATATGATGGGTTGTATCTTGAGCTGTTGTATGATACACAGTTTTGTGGAGAACATGAAGCAAGTGTCTTGTCATTAAAGCTTTTCCATGTGATACGTCCAGTGTAACCATCAGGAAAACCATCGCAAGTAAAGTTGTATGGTTTGTGTATCTGAGCATTATCGCATGATAATCTCAGAGCTGCAAACAAATAACTTAAAATAGAGACTAAATTATGTCTGAGACAAGTTCGTAACTAATAATGGTAATAATAAATTGTATCAGAGACAAGTTCATGACTAACAATGGTAATTATAAATTATGTCTACGTCAAGTTCACAACTAACAATGGTAATTATAAATTATATCTGAGACAAGTTCATAACTAACAATGGTAATTATAAATTAATATCTGAGACAAGTTCATAACTAACAATGGTAATTATAAATTATACCTGAGACAAGTTCATAACTAACAATGGTAATTATAAATTATATCTGAGACAAGTTCATAACTAACAATGGTAATTATAAATTACTACATTTACTTTATAGTATTGATTGACTAAAAAATATTGATAACGAAAATAAAATAAAATAAATTCTTTTCAGATTTGGATATATTGAAGGCGAGAGAGAACTTCATGGAAAGAGAATAAAAATACAACAAAAGTTTATGAAACAATAACTATCAAAAGAGCAAAAAATCAAACAAATAAAATATTTTGGGCATAATAAAAGGCTTACCCAAGCCAAGCAACGTACAGACAACAATTTAAGGCTAGAAAGAAACATGTTAGAGTAGGCATGTGAAATAGAACACTACGCCAGGAAGGGAAGCTAGAAATCGTAATATTAGAGACAAAAACTATAAATGTATATATTCTAGGAGTAGTAGATATGATATAGAAATATGCTGGTCACACAAGAAAGGAAGAACTTCTTTCGACATTGAAGGGGAGATTTTCATGAAAGGGGATAGGGGAATAGGAATGCTGATCAGGAAAGAATTAGGAAAATAAGAATTAGGAAAATACGTCAACAGTACTGAGCAAACAATGATAGAATTGTGATGCTAAAGATCAAAGCAAGCAAAACCTTTGATCTAGCCAGTATCAAACATATGCACCAACTACAGACAACGATGAAAAAGAAATTGAAAACTAGTACGAAGACTTACAATACCTATACAAGCATGTAGAATTAAGAGGTATTCTCAATGTCATTGGAGACATGAATGCAAAAATAGGCAAAGAAAGACATACGAACATTGCAGAACAATTTGTACTTCAGGCAAGAAACGACAAAGGAGAAAGACATACAATTATGTGAAGAGAAGGCAATGACCATATACAATACATTCGTTGAACATAAATATAGAAGATTAAATACAGTGAAAAGCATGGAGACAGAAAGAAAAACCAAATACATTAAAAGATCATCAACAACAGATATAGAAATATTGATATATATTAGAAATATATATACAAAAACATATCAAAGAGCTGATATCAACTCCGACAACAATTCACTGTTCTGCAAAATTCATGCAAAACCTAAAAAGACAGAGCATATGCGAAGCAAGACCCACAGGTAAACACATCAGCACTGAAACAAACAGATATAGGTCTACAGCAAAAATACCTTCCAGAAGTAAAGAGTAGATGAACATCTAATTATAAAATGCAGGAAACAATACAGTAGGGAGAATCCAGAAGTTAAAATAGCCAATAAATATGATAGCCTAAGTAGAAACATTCAAACAAAAAATGCAAAATTATGAATAAGAAAAGACAAGAAGAAACATGGATGACCAATGAAATACTAGATAAATGTCCGAAAAAAGTTAAATAAATACCCCAAAATATTCACTTATAGACAAAGAGATCAAGTTGTTTGGCCAAATTATGAGAATGCATCACAGAAAGCTGCCCGTACAGGCATATAACCAAATGAGATCAGGGTACAAAGCCCGAGGAAGATCACGGAAAAGATGGATAGAAAACGTCAGGGACATTCTGAACAGACACGATCATAGTACAGCCGATGCTACACATCTGGCTTTAGAACACAAGCTAGAACTCCAATCACCCCTACGCTTAACTGCAAGAGTGGATAACAAACCACCTAGGGAAAGACAATAGACAAAGAGGACAAAGAGATACGCAACATGTCAGAGCAGCAAATTAACAATAGCTGTAAACAAAATGCAGAGAATTAGAGATTTCACTACAACAGAAAAGCAAATAAATTTACAAGGAAATAAGACCGATCACAAAAAAGAAAGTCAAGAAAATGAAGGTTTCTGCATTAAAGATAAAAATGGAACAATTATATTTGATGGAACAGAAGTACTTACAAGATGGACAGATTGTGTGACAACTGTTTGATTACCAACGGAACAAAAAACCTACAAGAAAACAATGATGGACCAGCAATACTGAAATAAATAGAAAAGTAATAACAACAATAAATTGTGGAAAGACTGCAGGCGCTGAAAACATAACAGTAGAAATAATAAAAACAAGATGAATTTGGTGTGAAAACTATCACAGAACTTTACAATGACATCTGTATCTGAAACAAGCATCACACATACAGACCTAAAATCATTTCTATTCATACCACTATCTAAGAATCCCAGGCCTGTAGACTGTACGGAATAAAGACAAATTAATTTGATAAGATAGATAACCAAAATACTTCGTTCATTATCTGTTATGCCGGCTGGTGTAGGCTATCATGGCTCTCCACAGCTTTCTATCTCTAGTATTATGTATCAAGATCGTTGTTGTTTCGCTGCCGTTCCATGTTGTTATACTGTCTAATATTCTCTCACGTTGTCGCCCTCTGTCTCTGTTGCCTTCAATCTTACCTGTTGTAGCTACGTTATCCACACCTCCTTGTCTCATAACGTGGCCAAGAAATAAAGATTATCTTATTTGTATATTATTACCAAAACAATAATAACTCAATAAAGTATATCAACGAATTAATAACAAGATTGACATTGAATTCGGTAAAGAAGAAATTAGTTTTAGGAAAAACAAAGGAACCAATGAAGCTATAATGTTCGTCCGTCGTGATCGACGATGACCAAAAACTCAACCATAATAATAATAACAATAAATAATAAAATAATAAAGTTAATAGTGCGTTTTTAAATGACTAGCAAGTCCAATGCGCGCACAAAATGTTCTTTTACAGAATTGACAACAATAGAAGGTATCTGTGTGAGGTTGAGATGTTTTTTCTTTTCTACGTGTCCGCTTCTGTCTTGCAGTTTCTTGTCTGAATTCTTCTGCCGCTAGTGCTCCCGTTCTAATGCTGTAACGCCATGCTGTCCTATCCTGAGCGAGGCTCTCCCAAGCGCCTACGTCAATGTTAAGATGTTTCAAGGATGACTTGAGCGTATCTTTGAAACGCTTTTTCTGTCCACCAGCTTTTCGAAATCCTGCCTTGAGTTCTCCATAATATATTTGTTTTGGCAAACGCGAGTTCTCCATACGCACAAGATGGCCTGCCCAGCGTGCCTGCGCCTTCATAAGTATTGTGTGGATGCTTATTGATGTATAAATGGGTTGAGAAATGACTAGCGCTGAAGTTGGTTTATAGTGTGGAAGAGTTGCGCTAATCGTCAACCACACTCTCTCTCCTGAGTTTTATCTTGGTCCAGTGGCAAGACAAAGTCGAGACAACTGGGAGAAAATCAGGTGCAGTGGATGGCCAGAGCGTACTATGTGTCTAACTGTGCCCTATGCTGTCCACATAGCTCTGCTGTTAGCGCCTATGTACCCGTTGAGTTACCTGCCAACTTCTTCCGCGTATTTCGCCGCAAACAGACTTTTTTAAGACTAGGTAGACAAAGCCTTTGTTAACAATGCTAGGCTGACTTATTTCTTAACACTGTGAGTGTCCATAATAGCTACAGTGTGTCGCCCAATATCACATCGACTGTAACAGGTTGACACCGTGTAAAAATAGGGCAGACCATTTTGACACGGTCAGTGAACCCGCCCCAGCGGCGAGAATAGGTCACCAATGAAGCTATACTTAGTATTCGGTTAGAGATAGATACAAACAAAGAACTATAAAAAAAGTGTACAGGCATATATGTGCTTCATAGAAATGTCTGTGACATGAGTCAAACATGAAAAATTAATAGAATGTCTTCAAGATATAGGTATAGTTATTTAGGTATAGACATCAGACTGATTACAAATATATATTGAGAACAATATGCATCAATGACGTGTGAAAACCGATACTCACCATATATAGAAATATAAAGAGTGATAAGACAAGGATGAATGTTATAGTTCTGTCAAGTGGACACATGACGCTGGTCGATACATTACTAATGTCTTCGTTGTTCTGATGTGAAATTGAACGCATCATAGGCCAAAGAAATAAGGTTCATATTGCACTGCAAGTCATTCAGACTGGTAGCGTTTAGTGTACAATCGTCGGCAAACAAGAGGTCGCGGTATTGGTTTCATTGTACTAAGATTGAATATTTCTACATCAGTTCGACAGCGAAAGCAAATTCCTGCATTATTATTCCGGAAGGCATCATATAACGTGGCAGAAAACGACATTCTGAAGAGTGTCGGAGTCAAGACGCAACCCTGTTTGACACCGTTAGTTACTGGAAATGGATTTGAATGTACGCCGTCATCTTGCATAGAGGCTGTCATGCCATCAAGGAACTGGCCAAATATGTTGGTGAATTTTCGGGACATCCAAATTTTGCCATGCTCTTCCATAGTCCTATGCGATCTGCAGTGCCGAATGCCTTAGTTAGGTCGACAAATGTGGTGTCGAGACCAATGTTCTGTTCACGAAACGTTTTCTGTAGTTGTTTGGTATTAAATTTAATGTCAAAAGTACCTCTGCCAGGTCGGAAGCCACATTGGCTCTCTGGGAGGAGACTTGCCTCAGGATGGGTTTGCAGTCTGTTTAAAAGGACACTAGAAAGGAAGGATCTTGAGTGATATAGAGAGCATATAGAGATGCCTCGGTGGTTGCGGCAAGCTAGACAATTTACTTGTCTCTTTTACAGATGTATAATGGAAGCATCCTTAAATTCGTGTGCAATTGTTTCCAGGTTATACATTGTTTGAAAGAGCTATGTAAGTTTAACGGTCATAACAGGACTACTGACGGTTTAAGCTTCGGCAGTATACTTCGGACCTGGCGCCTTTCCTATGGACAATTTTTAAATTGTTTTCTCCACCTCCTCAATGCAGGGATAATGAATTATTGATTGGTATTAGCTTGATGCGCGCAACTGCTTCGTCGTTGATGTTGGAGGGACATTTCAGTAAATTTTCAAAATATTCGGTCCAGCGTTTGAGAATTTCCTCTCTGTCAGTGATGGTATGCTTTCCATCTGCAATGAGAAAGGATTTGGAAAATGTTGTTATATTTTATGTTCCCAATGTCGGTTCAACTCTTTGAAACTGTTTCAATTATCCGCTATCCAGCGAGAAGCTTGGTTTACTTGGAGAACTTATACCGTATCCCAGCTTAGAGTTATTCAATTTATCACTCTAACAACTTCTATCTAAAATCTTATAGAAACCAAATCATTATCAAGTGCCGTGCCGAATGGCGTTGGCGATCGTATTTTTCCATGTACATCGATCTCTCATATATGACATCATCTCTGTTGGTGTCGTCAATCGAAGTCATTTAGTCAAACTGTCCAATATCTTTTCTCTGGGTCTTCCCTTTGATCTTTTCCCTTCTATCTTTCCTGTTGTCACTATATTCTTAATACCTTCTCATTATGTGCCCATTAAATGCTAACTGTCTTTTTCGTATATTATCAATAATGCATTTTTTCACATCCATCCTTCTAAGACATTCTTCATTAGTAATCTTTGCTGTCCAAGGAATACGTAACATTCTTCGAATAAACCACATTTCTGCTGTCTCTAATGATTTTTGTGACATCTTATGTATTGTCCATGCTTCACCTCCATAGAGTAGCACTGGCTCAATGTAGAATTTGAGGTCACGTTTTCTAGTATCTATCGATATTGAATTATTGCATAGGTTATTTTTAATTTTATGGAATGCTGCTTTTGCTTGTCCCATTCTGCTTATAATATCGGTCTTGCATTTACCATCTGAAGTTATTAATGTTCCTAAATATTTGAAACTATTCACCTGTTTTAAGTTTTTCTAATTTAATACTAGTTTACTATTTGGTGGGATACTATTTCTTGATATTACCATTGTCTCAGTCTTTTTTATGTTTAAACTAGGACTTTTTTTGTTTAACAGATCTTGGAGATGTTCTTGTCTTTCTGCTATCAACGCAGTTTCATCTGCATATCGTACATTTATTGATATTCTGTCTTCCTATTTTAATGCTAAATTTCAATTTGAAACCAAATAGAATGCCCAATTTCCAAGTTCTCTCCAAATTAGCAAAAACTTCAGACCAATCAAAATACTTCACACTTCTCACATCTTGACATTATTGTCACTATTCCTTCCCATTACATCAGCACATCGTTTTACCATAAACATACTGATGCACATGGTTTCTGCTCTACACTTCTCATACTCCAGCTTTTCGTAACTTTCTGTCACCCCCTAGCATCTTCGCCTTTGTCATCTTGTGATGATGACGACTTTCTTCATAAATTCTCTGAAATAATTGATTGATTTCCTAGACGTTCTCTCCCTCACAGTGTCCTTTCATCGGCATGGTTTTGTATCAGCAAGTTATCTCGACGTGATATCTTGACTGATACTCAGAGTACTTCATCTTCCTCTGATAGAGTTAAACTTATCCTTACTTTTCATCCCCATAACTCTTCTCTGCGTTGAATCTTGTTCACGAATTATTTCCTTTTCCAGTCTGGTTCTGAAACTAGTGCCACTTTCCAGAGCTTTCCGTTAGTTGCCTTATATGCGTGACAAAAATCTTAATATCGTAGTTCACAGTTATCACAAGTCTTGTGTTACTGTTCACTTTGGCACTATTCGTTACAAATGGAGCCGTTGCTACACGTGTCCCTATGCAGTACAAATCCGCTCTGTTTTATTTCCTAAGGTCACTTTCACTATCGATGATGCATTTATATGTGAATCCCGTAGTGTCATTTACATTATCATACGTAAACGTTGTGACAAGAAGTATATAGGTGAAACTGGCTTACGATTGAGTGACCGCTCCGTAGGCATCTTCATGCCATAAAATTCAGAGAACCTACCCCTGTCACCATTCATTTCAATGGTGTGGTCATCATGGTGCCCTCGATGTGATGTCCAGGTCACTGCCCTAAGATCCTGCACCACGGATAACAGATCTATGTACGCTCTTGAAAATATATATTATATTTTTTATTTTGATACCATCAAGCCTTTTGGACGTAACTCCAAACATTCATTTGTTTAAATTTGCGTTGGCGTGGTCTTTATTGTATTGCTATCTATGTCGTATTTGGTAGTAATTTGTTATATCTGTAATCATATACCTTCCAATTTTCAATAAAACCCGCTTCCATGCATATATGGTTCCACATACATCATTTCCATCTTGATATTATTTACACGTCAATAGAGTATCTAGTGCTTCTGTGGTGATACCATTGTTTTTACTGTTTTTATTTCTTTTAACCTTTTCGTTCTATATATTCTTGAGAAAGATCTAACGGTTCGAAAAGTTGAAAATGTCTTGCCATTAAACAGCCATTCCTGGCATATTTTCTATAGATCTAAAAATTATTTCACTGTATAAGTTGAACAGATCAGATGTAGCATACACCATTGTCGGACTCCTTGTCTTATTGGATGAAATTCCCCTATTTAGTTGTTGTTTTTTATTGCTGTTGTTTGTTGCCAATATATGTTCTCTATTATTCTAATGTCTTTACTATCAATGTTGATATCCTTTACCACACTGAAGATTTCTTTATGTTTCACTTTGTCAAATGCTTTCGTATAGTCTATGAAGCACACAAATAAATCTATCTTCACTTCATTTGATCTTTCTATCAACATTCTAATAATATATATGCCATTATTTGTTCATTTTCCCGTTACACAACCATTTTGTTCTTCGCTGATTTCTGGCCTTTGATTTCCGTCTTACTCTCATCATGATGATTCTAAGTAAAATTGTAGTCATAACAACAATAAACTTTTGGTGTGACGGTCATCACATTCAATAGCTCCTGGTTTTTTTAGGTAATGTTATGAATATGGATTTTAATAAATCCTCTGGTAAATAACAAGTGTTGTAAATATCATATATATATATATATATATATATATATATATATATATATATATTTACCACCAAACCCTTCCATCACCGGAATATATATATATATATATATATATACTTAATTACTTATCTGTACCCGGAATTGCAAGCTTGTACTCTTTGTTCCCTGTTCCAGGTGGTGCAGGTGCATGTCTTCTTCAGCTGTGTTGTCTCTACATAATCGGTGTTGGTGTTGTAGGGGTTTGGCGGTAACAGTTGTTTTGATTTCGTAGGTCTTGTAGTGCAGGGCATTCAATAAGCTTATGTTTTACTGTTTCCTCCTCTTGTCTGTTGCAGTATTTGTAGTATGGTGAATGGTCCTTGGTAATTCTTTGTTAAGTTGCACATGTGTTGTTCGCAGCATATATATTGTGGTTTTATCTTTGTGCTTTTGTATTTTTATACTGTCGTATGGATTTGGCTGATACATGTCTGCATATATCACACTTCCTTTTGAACTAGTGACACAGCAGTCCATCTATAGTTGTTTACAGTTGCTACAGATAATGTGTTGAGCTGAACTAAGGTTGGTGGGAATTCTTGGTTATGACGTATTTACTTCCATTTTTGCCAATTTTTCATCACTTTCATTCGCACTGGTACCTGTGTGTCCTGGTATCTACCGTAGTTTAGTTATTGATGCCATATGATGTAAGTATATTTGTATCTTGAAGTATGGTGCTTATGGCTTTCTCTGATGTTGGATTATAGTTTTCAATGGCTTGTAGAACGTGTCCATGAATATTACTAGGTTTTTCTGACGTGTTGTATCATTTTTATATTTTTATTGACATTCATTGAGATAATGCACTTCCCAACACACATGTACACATATCATACCACATGTGTACACATATCACACCACACATGTGCACAGACTGAATCAACTTTGTTCCACTTACTTTGTCCTCACTTACAGGACTTTTTCCCCTGCAGTGACATAATTTAGGTAAACATGTTTTGGAGAAAACCAATGACATTTTGTTTTCTGTAACCCCAGGACTCGATAAACATGATCAGAAAATATACATTTGAGAACAGTGGCTTGAGACAAATGAGAGGTCAAAGTTCACCTGTGTCACATTCATTTTCGTGGCTGGTCATGTGGGTGTTCAAGGCAACGGAAAAAGAAGATCAGCTGATAAGCATCGCTTCCAGCGGTGAAAGGTATCGTGCGAAGGTATCAGGCTGATAAAGAAAGAAGGTGCTGAAGAGAAGGGCACAAGAGTAGGAGAGAAAAAGGAAGCCATGTCAGATGGAGGCAGACCCAGAACTACAGCCAAAGCATGTGAGGTGGTGGGGAGTCGTATGTGATGAAGTCGGGGTCATCAGTCCACAATGTCGTTGTAAGTGGAGGTCGGTGTAACAGAGGTTCCGATAAAATAAATTCGTTGTACCGTTGTCTTTCGTTTGTCCTGATGAAGGCTTAATAGTCGAAACGTCGTCTGTCCCTGTATCTCGTTGTTAGGTTGTGTTATGTTTTATTTTGAATTGTTCCCAGTCTGCTCGTTTGTATTTCCAGCGAGGTGTTATTTGGTTTCTTGTTTGTGAGATTTGGAGGAGTATTGGTCAGTCTATGTCACCAATGACTCTCAGGGTAGAGCCATTTTGGAGGTCTGCGGATATGATGCAAGGTCAGATCTAAATGTTGACCCGCCGGCTCTATGGAGAAGTGTGGATGTGGTTGAGGAATCTTGTAATATTATTAGTTGCTGGTGTTGCATAGTTCCTCTATGTTGTTTCCCATGAAATGTATGTCCTTGTATCCAAGTATGTGTGCATTAAAATCTCCGCAATGATAGTTCTCTTGGCATCTGTGGTGCTGATGTCTATTTGTTTCTCTGAGTTGAGTGGGAAGTATGCAGTGAACAGTGTATACCGCAAGTCATGGTGCCATATATTTATTTTTTGCATATCGTTTCCGTTGTTTTTCATGTTTATGACATCTTACATGTCATTTCTTACGAGTGTTGCAATGACTCTGCACTTCTGACATTTACATTTGTATATGGGTGTGCCTGGTATTGAGTGTTCTTTCTTTGTAAGTTGTGTTTCCTGTTCCTGCAATAGTTCGATGTGTGTATCATGTTTGTGTATTGTTTTACTCAGTTCCAAGGAATTTTTTCTGAGTCCAGATATGTTCAGTTGTAGTATGTTTAGTATGCCACTCGTTACTGATTGTTCGCTCAAGGTGGGGGGGGGGGGGGGGGGTTACCTGGCACGGAACTTTTATGAGATGACGTCCCAGCTCGTATTATATTTTCTGTTTACGCATTTTCATGTTGGGGTTATGTTTCTAGAGCTTGTTTTCAAACTCAGAGGGATGATCCAATAAAGTAGGCCCTGGGCCAGGAACACCATTTTCATGTTGGGGTTATGTTTCTAGAGCTTGTTTTCAAACTCAGAGGGCTGATCCAATAAAGTAGGCCCTGGGCCAGGAACACCATTTTCATGTTGGTGTTATGTTTCTAGAGCTTGTTTTCAAACTCAGAGGGCTCATCCAATAAAGTAGGCCCTGGGCCAGGAACACCATTTTCATGTTGGGGTTATGTTACTAGAGCTTGTTTTCAAACTCAGAGGACTGATCCAATAAAGTAGGCCCTGGGCCAGGAACACCATTTTCATGTTGGGGTTATGTTTCTAGAGCTTGTTTTCAAACTCAGAGGGCTGATCCAATAAAGTAGGCCCTGGGCCAGGAACACCATTTTCATGTTGGGGTTATGTTTCTAGAGCTTATTTTCAAACTCAGAGGGCTGATCTAATAAAGTAGACCCTGTGCCAGGAACACCATTTTCATGTTGGGGTTATGTTTCTAGAGTTTGTTTTCAAACTCAGAGGGCTGATCCAATAAAGTAGGCCCTGGGCCGGGAACACCATTTTCATGTAATGGGTTATGTTTCTAGAGCTTGTTTTCAAACTCAGAGGGCTGATCCAATAAAGTAGGCCCTGGGCCAGGAACACCATTTTCATGTTGGGGTTATGTTTCTAGAGCTTGTTTTGAAACTCAGAGGGCTGATCCAATAAAGTAGGCCCTGGGCCAGGAACACCATTTTCATGTTGGGGTTATGTTTCTAGAG
The DNA here is from genome assembly GCA_034231615.1 of Meghimatium bilineatum. Taxonomy (NCBI): domain Eukaryota; kingdom Metazoa; phylum Mollusca; class Gastropoda; order Stylommatophora; family Philomycidae; genus Meghimatium; species Meghimatium bilineatum. The sequence continues at coordinate 10,947,611 of CM067300.1, forward strand.
CTTTCTTTCAAACTCAGAGGGCTGATCCAATAAAGTAGGCCCTGGGCCAGGAACACCATTTTCGACTAGCATGATGCTGCTTTGACTTTATTCTTCCCAGACTTCCATCTATTGGTAGTGGATCTAATGTGTGTTTCATCATTCTCCATTACCCGCCACCTACAGTCTGCCGGTACACAAGACGTGTGCCGTGTCTGCCAAATTAGGAAAGACATGTAGCATCGTCACATCCTGGATTGAATGGTTTCTCCTCAGGTTTTCCTTTCCTCCAGTTGGATTCTGTGTATCAGTTCGACATACAACATTAAAGCACCAATGAGATATTGACAGTCCAGGTCACATGATCTAGATATGACGGAGCGTAATGCCACAATTTGACGGCCCTTTACTCCAGGGTGTGGAGGGAATTATTTACAACAGGACATTACGAAAAATAAAACTGTAAAGAAAGAATGCTAGTGTGGATTTCAGTTAAAAAAGAATCTCACTATACAGTCACATCACCTTCTACAATGCAGTATGGTGTTTGGTCTTGTGAACTACTAGTGGTTTTAATATGTTGTTAGGAGGTCCTGGTCAGTTTTAGTTACCAGCCCCTGGTGGCTGGACTAAGCCCCATCTCCACGACAGGGAACTGTCCTGGAAGGGTTTTATATATATATATATATAGATATATATTATAAACATGAAATATATATATATATATATATATATATATATATATATATATATATATATATATATATATATATATATATATATATATATAAAGAAAAAGCGGAAAAGTGGAAAACAGGAAAAAGTATTTCCTTAGTACGTCACATGATGCACACGCTCAGAAGTTATAACAACTCGCAACTACCCAGGAGAAGCCTGCACAAAGCGAATTGAACCAGCATGGATCCAGAACCGGTCAATGCGGTTAAAACTATATAACCCAGGAGGCCTGACAGAACTATCCAGAGCCAGCAGAGATTCAGAACTAGTTAGTTCAGTCAACACCAGTTTAGGTCATTCTTGGACTAGATCCCACTCCTCTCCAAAATGCATTTCCTTATAAGGACACACATACCTCAGATCAAACTACTAGTCCCCCATAGGACAATCAAGTGTCATTTTGTCACACAATACATCCATATTTTACCAAAAGGAGTAATCGAATGTTGAAAAAGCGTGTCTTTCACTACTAAGACATATCTCCAGCTAACAAACAGTCACTACACCAGACTTCTAATTAATAAGACAGACAACATACCTGAAGCTGTACAGGCAACAGCCAGCAGTATTTGGAGATAAATCAAGCCAGTCATGTTAACTCTATCTGTTAATAATAAAAAAATGGCAATTTTACATCCAGCACAACGTGGAATCTCTCTTTTCTATTCATGTTTGCTAATCTCTCTCTTCTATTCATGTTTGCTAATCTCTCTGTTCTATTCATGTTTGCTAATCTCTCTCTTCTATTTATGTTTTCTAATCTCTCTCTTCTATTCATGTTTGCTAATCTCTCTGATCTATTTATGTTTTCTAATCTCTCTTTTCTATTTATGTTTTCTAATCTCTCTTTTCTATTTATGTTTTCTAATCTCTCTTTTCTATTTATGTTTTCTAATCTCTCTGTTCTATTCATGTTTGATAATCTCTCTTTTCTATTTATGTTTTCTAATCTCTCTTTTCTATTTATGTTTTCTAATCTCTCTTTTCTATTTATGTTTTCTAATCTCTCTGTTCTATTCATGTTTGCTAATCTCTCTCTTCTATTCATGTTTGCTAATCTCTCTCTTCTATTTATGTTTTCTAATCTCTCTCTTCTATTCATGTTTGCTAATCTCTCTGATCTATTTATGTTTTCTAATCTCTCTTTTCTATTTATGTTTTCTAATCTCTCTTTTCTATTTATGTTTTCTAATCTCTCTGTTCTATTCATGTTTGATAATCTCTCTTTTCTATTTATGTTTTCTAATCTCTCTGTTCTATTTATGTTTTCTAATCTCTCTGTTCTATTTATGTTTTATAATCTCTCTGTTCTATTCATGTTTGATAATCTCTCTGTTCTATTTATGTTTTCTAATCTCTCTTTTCTATTTATGTTTTCTAATCTCTCTGTTCTATTCATGTTTGATAATCTCTCTGTTCTATTTATGTTTTCTAATCTCTCTGTTCTATTTATGTTTGATAATCTCTCTGTTCTATTTATGTTTGCTTCTTCTTGTTTTCTTTCGTTCACTTGAAACATGTCTATATCTGTAATTCTGTCTCCTGAATAAAATTCACTTTCTATTGTAGTTCATACAGTGGCCCTTAGAGCTTGGATTCCAGTGTTGTTTCCTCTGGCCAATATGTCTGCCTCTTTTATTTCGGTGTTCCATCGTTTTCGAGATAGGCCTCTAGGTCTGCCTTCACTGTATCTGTGTAGCATAGCTTGCTGTGGTTTGCTGTCTGGTGGTAGTCTGCCGATGTGTGCAAACCGTTTGATCTGTTGGCTTTTAATATAATCCAAGATTGGGGCGGTGCCGGTTCTTTGTCTAATGTATTCATTCTCACTCTGCCCCTTATCGAATTTCCAAGGATTCTGTATAAGCATACAACTTCAGCTGTCACAAGTTTACGTTTGTCTTGTTTTTCGTTTTCCATGTTTGAAATTGATAGCATTGCGTTGGTATTATAATCGTTTTGAACCGTGTTATTTCGGTGTTTAAATCTACATTTCTGTTCCTGAATATTGGAATCATGACTTCTTATGCTTTACTACATCTGTTGTGTATTTCTTTGCTGATCTTGCTGTCTGTTGTTACATTGCTTCCTCGGTATGTGAATTCTGCTACTTATTTAAGTCTGCTGTTTCCAATATATATGTTGGTGTATCTTTCTGTTCTACCTATATTTCAATACTTCGGCCTATTCTATACTTTACTTCATGTTGAAGGTTTGTCATGTTTAATGCAATCTGTCTTTTTTTATTGTAGTTCTCTTCTGATGATGCTACTAGTACTTGGTTGTCTGCAAATAGCAATTCGTTCAAGTTATCCTTCCGATGTTGGGGAACTCTATACTTCTGTAGCGCTAACCATAGTTGTGCTCTATCTACTCTGTCAAAAGCTTTCTCTTGGTCCACGAAAGCCAAATGTAATTCTTGGTTATGTCTGTCGCTCTTTATGCTAATTGTTTGAGAGCGAATATTGCATCTGTACAGCTTTTATTTTTCCGAGAGTCCAAGTGTGTTTTGTTGAGCGGTGGTTATTTATATGCGCGCACCTGGAAGAAATATGCATTAAGATGTATTGCACTAAGTATAGAGGCATATCACTCTTAAACCACATAGGAACAATTTTTAGCAAGATACTAGAGAGAAGGATGCGCTCATATATAAAACCACAACTCAACAACACACAATTGGGCTTTAGAAAAAATAAAAGTTGTACAGATGCAATCTTCGCTCTCAAACAATTTTCAGAAAAAGCGAAAGAACATAACCAAGATTTATATATGACTTTCATGGACCAAGAGAAAGCTCTTTACAGAGTGTATAGAGCACAACTATGTCAGAGCATACACATTAATAGTCATTGCGCATTAACAAAAAGCACAGGTACATCTGATAATTTTCAAATTAACTCGAGAGTGAGGCAGGGATGCGTACTATCCCCCTATTGTTCATAACACACATAGATCACATTTGCATGATCAGGTACTAGTGACATCAGAAGAGCAACTACATAGACAAATAATATATATATTGAAAACAACAGACTTAAGTGACAGAATTCACATTTCCAGGAAGCAACAAAGAACAGATGGAAAAAACAGCAAGGAAATAGACAATAGATATAGTAAAGCATACCGTGACCTAGGGCAAATGACACCAATTTTCAGAAACAAAAATGTAGATTTAAACACCAAAATAACAATATTCAAAACGATTATTATGCCAACGTTGTGCTACCAATGCTAAACATGGACAACGACAGCACAAGACAACAGATCAAATGTTTTACACACATCAGAGGACTATCATCAGACATCATACTACAGCAAGCTATGTTACTCAGGTACAGTGAAGGCAGACCTAGTGGCCGATAGAGCAGCACGAAAACGATAGAGCAGCAAAATAAAAGAGGCGACAAATTCCACAATATTTTGATGTAAATTTTCCACTCTCAAAGCGCTGCCTTTCGTCATGTCCTAATTCATCACCTTCCTCTTCACTAATCTGATCCCGAGATGCGGGAAGTGTTCTGTGACCCCCCCCCCCCTTCTTGTTGCTTACAGACGTGGTAAGAACCTCAGGGATCTACTGGTCCAGAGTCACCTCCAGCCTAACGTTCCTAATCATTTCGGCACCATCAGCTGCAAACACAGCAAATGCGACACCTGTGTCTATGTCACCCAGACCCAATCTGTCATATTCCCTAAAGACACCTTAACCATTGAAAAGAGCGTCTCATGTGTGTCCCGCAACGTCATCTATGCCATCATATGCAAGCATTGGGCCATGGCATATATAAGTGAAACTGGAAGAAGGCTCGCATGCTAATTCTTTAACACCTGTACAGCATAAAAAAACCGTTCGGGTTATTCTTTAGACGTCCACTTCAATGGTACTGGTCATCGGGGCGCCCAGGACATTCAGGTTACGGTCATTAAGTCTTGCTTATCTGATGACCGGATCCTTCTTGCGCTTGAGAACAGCTACATTTACCTATATGGTACTCTTAAACCCGACGGTATAAATGAGCGCATTCCTCACGTATGATTCTAGTTATTCCATAGCTTCTGTTTGTTTCGTGTCACATGTTTGTAGTAATTTTTATATATTTCTTTCCCGGTGTCGTTTTACTTCTTCCGGTTAGTCTATATTACACATGCCGATGAGAAAGTCCATATCCTTACTGTCTGTTTTCTGTTGTATGTTTTAATTTTGTGTTAATTTTTTACTTGATAAGGTCTTTTGGTCGAAACGTCGATTTATGTGTGTCTTGAGTTGTTAGCCAAACGTAATTATTCTATTCCTGGATTTACCCCAGAGAAACATGGATGCAAGTATATACCGACGAATCTATAGAAACTATAGCAGTGAAGAATAGAGACGCTGGAGTGTACATCAAATATACAGAAAAAGAAAATGAATCCACATGTTCACCAACTGAAATCTTCTGCCCCAATTACTCTGCAGACGTACATGGTCTAAATATTTCTACAGAAAATATTAAAACACAACAAGCCAATGTCAATAGATGGTGTTTCTTACGGATACAAATATTTGTCCTACAAGCCCTTGAAAGCGACAAACTCACAGTCACACGATAGTCATACGAGAAGTGCACATCCAATGAATGCTAATACTCAGTACTATTCCACTGTGGCATATCAGGAAATGAAGATGCAGATATGCTAGCAGAATATGGAGCAACACAGGAACAAGAAAGACAAATTAATGAACTACCAGGAAAAAAGGACCGTCATCAAAGTTATTAGGAAGGCCGACCACCTAAAAGACAACTATCAATATCTTGAGAGAGATGAGCGGGTTATTACCTTCCGCCACATAACAGGGCACAACAGGCTAAACAGCCACCTAAGGAAATCTTGGTCCATAGCCAACTTAAGTTTTCTCTTCCCACCCATTATGGTACTTTTCGTTGCTCATGTGGCCGTTGCTATACATGTTCTTATGTGGTTCAGATGCGCTCCATTTCTATTTCCAAGGTCAATTTCTCCATCGATGAGGCCATTACATGTGAATCCTGTAATGTTATTGACGTGGTCATATGTAAACGCTGTGACCAGCAGTACATCGGGGAAATCAGCTTAAGATTGAGGGACCCCTTCTCTAATCTTCATGCCATCAAGCACAGAACACCACTCCTGTTGCCCCACACTTCAACGATGATGGCCATCATGGTGCTTTTGATATTCAGGTCACTGCCATCAGATCTTGTACCACCGATGAAAGATCTAAGTACGCTCTAGAAAATCGTCTTATTTTTTAGTTGGTTACCCTCAAGCTTTTTGGACTACATTCGGACCACTCCTTTGTCTAGTTCTCGGTTGGTGTGGTCTTTGTCTTTCTTCATTTTGTTTCGTCATTTACACCATCTTTTTGTTCGTGTCAATTCCACCTTTATTCATGTTTTGTAATTACTTCCTGTTCCTTCCTTCCTGCTTCTCACTTCCATATTTTGGTTGGATACATTTGTGTGTTGTGATCATTTCTATTCGTCGTCTTTTGATGGTTTGTTGTTATCTAGATTGATTTTGGTAGAAACGTTGAACATGTTTTGTGTATTGTAATTTGTATGTTTTCTTGTATGCACACCATAAATCCCTAGTTTTAGTGATAGTCCGTCATGTCTGTGTGAAACGTATTAAAAACATGTGTTTTACGTAATAACAATTATATATTTATATCAGGTGTGCTTTCAAAACTCTGATCCCAGAACGAAATACTTCAGCATTGTCCCAGGAAAACACGGCTAGGTTGTTCAATGATGTGTTCCTCCTTCGCAAGCGAAGATGAGCGTGGCATCTTAAAAAAAAACCCAATAAAAATGTGATGAAAAAGTAGAAAAAAAAAACATATTTATAGTAGTTTAATTTGGCTTGGTTTTGTGAGTGTGCTCGATGAGTCCGATTCGTGCCAGGAAAGATGTATTGCAGTGCATGCAGGAGTACAGAGGGTCCCGAGCAGTAAAGCTTTCTGATTTTTCCTTCCGCTCTGTCGCTTGCAAATTTCCCGCAGTCTTCTTTCTTTTTCAAATTTAGTGATGCCAGCAGTAGTCTGGGCATGTCATGCCGAGCGATCAAGGGCTGTAGTCTCCAAAGAGCTAAGAACGATGCTGAAGTGTCGAGAGAGAGTTTTTAAAGTGAACATTGAAGCGTCTTTTGTGGTTTACTCTTGAACATTTGCCGTCGCATAGTCTCCCATAGAATAATATATTTAGAAAGCCTTTATTTGGCATAAGGACGATGTGGAAAGTCCAGCGGATTTGGAACCTAATCAACAGGGTATAGATACTTTGCATACGGGATTTTTGTAGTATTTCTGCGTCTGGTAAATGATCCTGTCAACGTACTCCCATGAGGTTTCTTAGGTACCGAAGGTGGAAATAGTTAAGCTGCCGAGCGTGTCACGCATTGACAGTCAAGAATGACGCAGCATATAGCAGTGTTTGTTAGAACCACTGCGCGGTAGACATCCAATTTAGTTGTAAAACTGATACCACGCCTGATCCAGGAGTTGGCACGAAGGTTCACTTGGGCCGCACTGGTGCTAGCAATACGAAGACAAACCCCTCACCAATTGTGGAAGTTTGTGTTTAATAAGATTAATACGCATGTTGTTTAATACGAATTTGAAGTCTGTAATACTTTATTGTTCTTTTTCTCGTGCACAGTTTAATATTTTTACCCACGAATTATTTCAGCCTCTGAAACATGGCGTGTAACACACACAACTCACATCAAAACTTTGGATATTTATCAATACACATCCACAGCATGTGTTTCACATTAGATGTCCAGTGTTGATATCAATTTTGGAGAAGAGAATACAACAGCGCCAGTGAAGGTAGAGATAACAAGTAGAAAATATAGATGAATAAGACATATCCTCAAAATGAAGCCTGAAACATATACATACAGACTATGTGCTGGAACCAACAAAGAAAGAGGAGAGTTGGAAGACTGAGGAACGACTGGGCTTCAGTATAAAGACAATTGTATGGAAAGGTCTACATAACCCTTGAGGTTGATGTTTAATTATTTCCGCGTAATTGGTTGGTTACTCATAACGTTTTTGGTATGCAGCTACCAAGTATATAAATAGTGACCAGCGAAGATCACGACAATAATAATAAACGTAACGAAAAAACACTTGTTTTATTTTTTTATGGTGAGTTGCAGAAGGACATACAACGTAATGGTGGTCAAAAGAATCACTACAATGGCACATTAAAGATCTCACTGAAAGTCAGTGAAATAGACTGTGATACATGCGTAAAACGTGCACACAAAAGAGCTACAATAGAAGAATATTGAGAGAAAAAAGGAGAAATGAAGCAGATCAACAGCGCATAGTAGATAGAAAGTCACTGGTAGACCAAACACAATATACGGTGGTCATTCAATGCCAGAACTGTACACTGACATTTGCGGTAAGAATGGACGAAAATATGTTTTGTTTATATAATTTTTATTTCTTCAAAAATATGCGTTGAAAGAAATACTCACCGTTGTAATTTATTAAGAAGATTTATTGCTATAGCTTCCTTTGTTCTTGCCTCTTCGTTAAGAATCAGAATGAAGAAAATCATACGAATGTCAATCTATTTTAAACTGTTCGCGCGATTCCGGTATCACACGATTATGATTTGTCTAGAAATGTATTCAGTCACACTGCTTGCATTGATTTGATGAAGCAATGTCGGCACGTCTCCCTAATCCATTGTTAATTCCCATTATACCATTTCCATTTTTTAATCAGCGTTACCACTACTCCTGTGCGTTTTTCTCAGATCTGGGATTTTTCTATCAGAACTAGGAGTCGTGAATACTTTTTTAAGAATTTTGACTTTTTTGTGGTTATTTTTAAATTAGAAAGTTAGACCATCAATATTTGATTAATCGCTGCTACATGATTCACAAGTTTACAAGGCAGCGGCATGAAGTTTGATATCGTTACAGACGCTCTAAAATGGCGGTTAAATGTTTTAGACTATCAATCCATGTTTTTACGTATCAACAATTAGCGGTATTGGAATGAGTAATGGAATTTACAGCTCAATTTAGTTTCAAGTGTAACAAATATGTTTATTGACTTATATGATGACTATGAAATAATCAGATTTAGACAGACTTACATCTACAACTATAGACAGATTGTTAACAGAAGTTACAGTCAGACTTACATGTACATCTATAGACAAAGAGTTAACAGAAGTTACTGACAGACTTACATCTACAGAGAGAGAATTAACAGAAGTTACAGACAGTCTTAAATCTACAGACAGAGAATTAACAAAAGTTACAGACTTACATCTACAGACAAAGAATTAACATAAGTTACAGACAGACTTGTATCTACATCTATAGACAAAAGAGTTAACAGAAGTTAGAGACAGACTTACATCTACAGACATAGAGTTAACAGAAGTTACAGACAGACTTACATCTACAGACAGAGAGTTAACAGAAGTTAGAGACAGACTTGCATCTACAGACAGAGAATTAACAGAAGTTACAGACAGACTTACATCTAAATCTACAGACAGAGAGTTAACAGAAGTTAGAGACAGACTTGCATCTACAGACAGAGAGTTAACAGAGGTTACAGACAGACTTACATCTACATCTACAGACAGAAAGTTAACAGAAGTTACAGACAGACTTGCATCTACAGACAGAGAGTTAACAGAAGTTACAGACATACTTACATCTACATCTACAGACAGAGAGTTAACAGAAGTTACAGACAGACTTACATCTACATCTACAGACAGAGAGTTAACAGAAGTTACAGACAGACTTGCATCTACAGACAGAGAGTTAACAGAAGTTACAGACAGACTTACATCTACATACAGAGAGTTAACAGAAGTTACAGACAGACTTACATCTACATCTACAGACAGAGAGTTAACAGAAGTTACAGACAGACTTACATCTACACCTACAGACAGAGAATTAACAGAAGTTAGAGACAGACTTACATCTACATCTACAGACAGAGAATTAACAGAAGTTACAGACAGACTTGCATCTACATCTACAGACAGAGAATTAACAGAAGTTAGAGACAGACTTACATCTACATCTACAGACAGAGAATTAACAGAAGTTAGAGACAGACTTACATCTACATCTACAGACAGAGAATTAACAGAAGTTACAGACTTGCATCTACAGACAGAGAATTAACAGAAGTTACAGACAGACTTACATCTACAGACAGAGTTAACAGAAGTTACAGACAGACTTACATCTACAGACAGAGAGTTAACAGAAGTTACAGACAGACTTGCATCTACAGACAGAGAGTTAACAGAAGTTACAGACAGACTTACATCTACATCTACAGACAGAGAGTTAACAGAAGTTACAGACAGACTTACATCTACATCTACAGACAGAGAGTTAACAGAAGTTACAGACAGACTTGCATCTACAGACAGAGAGTTAACAGAAGTTACAGACAGACTTACATCTACATACAGAGAGTTAACAGAAGTTACAGACAGACTTACATCTACATCTACAGACAGAGAGTTAACAGAAGTTAGAGACAGACTTACATCTACATCTACAGACAGAGAATTAACAGAAGTTACAGACAGACTTACATCTACATCTACAGACAGAGAACACAAGGCAACACACAAAAATCATCACAGATAATTTTATATGGGTTTTGTAGTATTTGGTTAGCTGATTTCAAATCTGTCTTTAGTTTTTTTCTACCACGTAACATTTTTTTGTAATAGCTAATTATAATATCTTTCAACAGTGGTTATGACCACAAATCGAGTACAATGTTTTATTTAGATTGGTATCGATACTTTATTACTGGCTGTTACAATTTTGTTCAGTTTCGGGTCACGTGATTTAGTATCGATGCTACCATTTGTGTGTATTCGATAGGATAGTAAATCCATTTATACACGTGTGGTGTTTGCTTAAAGTAATTACGACAAGTATATTATGAGATTTCGTTGTTTTGTACTTTCTTTTATTTTAAAGGTTGCAAAAACCTTGCATTTGTGTACTTGATAACTTATTTTGTGTACTTATTAACTTATTATCATGCCTAGAAGATGCATCAATCATCAAAACTGTTTCTGTTTTGTGTGTGGTTCATTTGTGACGAAATCACAGCGGCGCACAATTTCAGATGATCTAAAGAAGATATACATATTGTATTTTGGCTGTCCACTGGGTGATTAGGATAAATCTTGGGCTCCACATATCATATGTACCAGTTGTTCAAGCGGACTACGTGACTGGCTAAATGGCCGCAAGGCAGCTATGCCATTTGCAATTCCAATGTTATGGAGGGAACCGCGAGACCATGTCAATGATTGCTACTTTTGTCTGGTGAACACAAATGGATTCTCTGCTAAAAATAAACAGAACATTGTATATCCTAGCTTAGATTCTGCCATCAGGCCTGTTCCACATGACGATTCATTGCCTATTCCTTTACCTCCTTCTGGTGGACTCGTATCTATGCAAGATGGGGAGGAATGCAGTGAAAACACAGCTGTTCACAATGCAGACTCAACTGATCCAGATTATACTGTTGATGAATGTTTAGAACCTAAGACTTTTACACAGGCAGAGCTGAATGATCTTATTCGAGATCTAAATCTGTCTAAAGATAAAGCAGAATTTCTTGCTTCAAGGCTTAAGCAAAAGCATTTGCATGCAAGGGACGTTAACATAACTTATTATAGAAAACGAAATCTCAACATGACGACGTTCTTCAATGTTGACGGCTCATTGAGTTATTGTCAGGACATCGATGGTCTCTTCAACAGTTTATCACAAGTGCATGATCCATCAGAATGGCGTCTCTTCATTGATTCCTCGCGAAGAAGCTTAAAGGCAGTTCTTTTGCACAATGGAAATTTAAAACCAAGCATACCAGTTGCACATTCTGTTTATCTGAAAGAATCTTATTACAACATGAACAGTTTGCTTGAAGTTATCCATTATAAAACACACCAGTGGAACATCTGTGGTGATCTAAAGGTCATTGGCATGTTGATGGGCATGCAAGGAGGATTCACTAAATACTGCTGTTTCCTATGCCTATGGGATAGTCGAGCAACAGCGGAACATTATGTCAAACGTGTCTGGGAGCCCAGGCATATCTATACGCCAGGAGCAAGCAGTGTCCAAAATATGCCCCTTGTTGATCCACAGAAAATATTTCTGCCACCTCTCCATATTAAGCTAGGACTGATGAAAACCCTTGTGAAGACCATGGGTAAGACAAACTCAGAAGGTTTTCAGTACCTTGTTAATAAATTCCCAAACATCACTGCTGCGAAAATGAAGGAAGGGATATTTATAGGTCCACAAATCAGATCTGTTTTACAAGATGAAGGTTTCAAACAGTCTCTGTCAGGAGCTGAGCTAGAAGCCTGGGAGGCATTCAAGTGGGTCTGTGAAAACTTTCTTGGTAATCATAAGTCCCCTACGTACAGGGAAGGAGTTCAGCGTCTAATAGATTCTTACCAGAACCTTGGCTGTCGCATGTCATTAAAAGTGCACTTCTTGCACTCCCATGTAGATTTCTTCCCAGAAAATCTTGGTATGGTGAGTGAAGAGCAAGGAGAACGTTTTCACCAGGACATTCAGTTAATGGAGCGCCGTTATCAAGGTTTGTGGAATGAGAGTATGATGGCCGACTTCTGCTGGATGCTATTCCGTGATAATCCAGGCGAAGAATATAACAGAAAATCAAATTCCAAGCATTTTTGAAGAAACATTCTACATATCTATGCTGTGATGTGAGTATATTTGATTTAGTCTAGAAGATGTGAATCATTTGCTTAATTGATGTTTGCGATTCTAGAAAAAATACAGCCAAGTTCAGTGAAAACTAACATCACTCATAACTTTAAAACTTGACGTGATAGAAAAAAACTGATACCAGATCTGAAATCAGCGCCAAAAAATCCTTTAGAAAAGTGTATTTTGGTTTCAGATGATTAAAAAAAGTTTTATTTTGTTGCCTTGTGGAATTAACAGAAGTTAGAGACAGACTTACATCTACATCTATAGGCAGATAAAACAGAAACCATGGCAATAGGAAGGGATACACAATATCTAAATATATCAGTGGAAAATAAAGTCATTAAACAAACTAATACCTTCAAATACATAGGCGTAACATTCTCTTCACATGGAAAGATGGACATCGAAACAACATTCGTTGTAGCAAAGCGAATCAAATACTGGGTCAATGACCTCCTTTATTGCAACACAAAATACTACCAATGATAACAAAAAAACTTCTTATCCAAAGTATCTTCATTCCTACCCTGTGCTACCAATGTCTAACATGGTCCTTAACAACAAAACATAAGAGACAACTGGTTACAACAGAGACGAGATGTCTGAGAAAAGCCACAGGAGTGACCAGAAGATAATGAATTAGAAACGATGTCATAATAAAAAGAGTGGGTGTCATATCATTTCTACAATACATACAATACATACAAAACCAACAGATACAATGGTTTGCTCATCTGGAAAGAATGCCGTGTGATTCATTAGTTTATAAAACATATGTGAAGAGTGGAGAAGCAGAAAGAAGAGCCAGGGGTAGACCTAGAGTACGCTGGATCGACAACATCAGACATTACGTGTCATGTGACGTATTCCTTCCAGAACGTTGTCTTCCCAATGAACTCTCTGAACCTCTCTCTGTCTTGGGCGATGTGGCTTGCATTTTCTAGCGATGTATTCATATTATCTTTAATGTCGTCAGTCCATCGTCTTCTTTGTCTGCCCCTTCTCCTCTACCCAGGTACTCTTCCCTCCATTATTTGTCTTTCTAAACAGTTATGTCTCTTTATATGACCAAACTGGCGTAGTTTTCTTTTTGTTATTGTGTTTAGTAACCAACACTCTGGAATATTCAGTGTGTTTATAATATCTGAGTTTCTGATTTTATCCTTCCATGATATTCTAAGTATCTTTCTGTAGCATTTCAGCTCGAAGGCGTTGATCTTCTTTGCCGCTGTTTTACTGAGAGTCCATGTTTCACAGCCGTATGTTGCAACCGGAAAAATAAAAGTTCGTAACATTAGCACTTTCGTTTCTATTTTGTTGTTTTTCCATATGTTTTTCAGCCGTGTTATTTTACAATATGCCATTGCCAATCTCTTCCTTATTTCTGCCATGCAGTCTCCTGCACAGTTGACGTTTGCTCCTAAGTATTCATATTTATCCACACATTCTATCTCGGTATTGTCTATTCTGATTTTTGGTTGTTGTGTTGTTATATCTGTTGACATGATTTTTGTTTTCTGCGTGTTTAAATACAAATTTTGTGCTTCGCTATATTTCTTTGTGTTCTTGATTAGTTGTTCCAATCCCTTTATATCGTTTGAAAAAAGTACTGTGTCGTCTGCGTAGCGTAGTTCCGGGATTAGAAATCCACCTATGTTTAAAGCGTGGTAGTCAGTGTTGTGTATGTCTTCTCTCACGTTCCTCGTTATACTTTCAGCGTAGATGTTGAACAGGTATGGGGAGAGTGTGCACCCTTGCCTTACTCCACTCTGTACCTCAAACCACTCTGAGAGATCGTCCTCTAACTTCACTGCAGCCTTTTGATCTTGGTAAAGTTCCTCGATTAGATGAATCAGATGTCTTGGGAAACCCATGCTGTTCATTATCTCCCATAGTTGCTGTGTTGGACGCAGTCGAACGCTTTTGAGTAATCTATGAAACACATGTGCAGGTCAGTTGCAAATTCCCTACACTTTACACGAACACAGACATTACACGAACACCAAATAACATTATCTGAAGCTGCCAAAAAAGTGAGAACAAGAACATTGTATGTCCCTCGACACACGTAAACGGTAAAAGTGGAAGAAAAGAAGAAGAAAAAGACCAACAGTGTTAGGACGGTATCGCCCAGGAAAGAAGACATGGCAGAATGCAGCCATATTTGCGCAGAATGTTTTTGAGGGTTTCGATTCGCGCATGGATCTATCGTGCGGTAGCGATAGATCTTTAGAATGCTTACAATAGGGTGTCCTTGGATATCTTGATGGACCAACTGTTAAATCTTGCAGCAAACTCTTTTGTCGTGCGGTGGGTTTGTGCGGACCTGATGCACATGATAATAATTCTTAAGTGCGGTAACTTGGCATTGGCACCAGTGGTTATTAGCCCCGGTATGCCACAGGGATTGCCTCTATCTCCTGTGCTTTTAAATATATACACAGTACATATCACCAATAATCAAATCATAGGTGCTGGTAGAACGATGTCGTACGCCGATGACACCCTGATGTATAGGCACGGCAGAAATCGAGAAGAGTGCGTCGTGGAACTACAGAGTGTGTTGATTTCTGGACAGACTGACGAATTGGTGTACAGATACGGGAGTAGTAGTAAATCTTTCTAAGGCATTCGTGACTTGGTTTTCCTTGAACAATCTCATGGTAAAGACAACCATTCCACAAGTTTCGTTGTCCCGGAAAAGTGTAGAAAGAACCATGTCATTGCGATACATGGGTATGTTTTTTGACTGAAATAGGAATTTAAGGAAACATTTTGACCATGCTATAAAAAGGGCTGGTAAAATCTCAGCAGCAATGAAGGTTATGACTGCTGCACAGTGTGAGCAGAGATTGTTATTTCTTTGTACCATTGTTTGGTGGTGGCTGTGGTGGAAAATGCACTGGAAATTCTCACTTTTAGATTCTGACTCAGATCGAATGACTGGAAAGAATCTGGAATGAAGCAATCTGAATTATACTTGGGTGCACAAGAGACACATTGACAAGAGCTATGCGGTACCAACTTGACTATCCAACAGCAGAGCAGAGATAACAGTATTGCAGTGGACGGGCGTACATTCAAATACATGCAGATATAGAACACAGTTGCATTCCGAAATACATTAAGCTAAAGGCACCAAAATTAAGAGAGTGAAGTCGTTGATGGTGCGTGCTGAAGATGCCATACAAAGAGTGTACATATTGCAAGATGTGGCAGCATGTGCGTTATCGATAAGTCTACCCACATATTTCGAAACTTGTTTGAGACTAGTAATATCACTTAGCAGGGAATGCAGAGAATGGTGTCCCACAGCTGTGGAGGGGGATGTTATTATATACACTGATGGATCTCTGATAAGACATTTTTGCAGTGCTTGTACCATCACATCTCCGTGCGCAGGTAAAACGATCAGGAAGGAGAGTGGGGCCTTTGCAGTTACTACGGGTAGCATGACCATTGAGACTATGGCGGTGACCAGGGCATTATAGTGGGTAGGCATAGCCGGTCTGCATCTTGGGTGATTATAATTATTTACTTGGGTGAGTATGATTAGAAAGGTACAGGTCGGGGTCTTGTTCACGAGCAGTGAATTGAGTCCTTGAGAAAGGCGATGCTAAAAGTGGTTACACTTATTTTCGTGTCGGGGCTTGTGGGTGTCTGAGGCAATGAAAGAATAGATCAACTGGCGTCATCCGCGACTGTGGTACAGGGCGATAGGCAATGGATCGAGCTGACGTATTGAACTCATTAAGAGATATATAATGCGAGAGTGAGACTAGTATGGATGATGATTCCTATTCAATGGCCAGAACTAAATATCAGAGTTTGAAATGCGGTGTTTATAAAAGTTAACATTTTGTAGGGCGCATACTAATGATGGTCAACCAACATAGGACCTGTACTGTCAGCAACAGTGTAGAGGCACATACACTCAGGGAGAGATTTGAGCACATATGGACGTGTCCAGTTTGCAGTGATGATGATTCGACGACTAACTACATAACTAAGTGGGGTAAAATTTCTTTTAAAAAAAGAAATCAGTTTTGCAAGAAGACAATTCTAGGATAAACCTACATTTGGGAGAGAAACATCACGAGATGGACAATTAGTATCATCAGTTAGTACCACGACATCGTTCTGCTAGATCATGTGTTTCGATTGCTAGTGATGTGTATTGTGTATACATTGATAAGCACAGGAGATGGATGCGATCCCCTTGACAGACCACGGTTAATATTTGTAGGGCTTATAACCGTTGGTGCAGTTACTCAGTTAACGCCCAACTAACAACGTTAGTAAACACTTATTTCTCTCAAAATGAGATCACACGTGAAAAGTCACTAAATTTGTTCTGGTGTGACAGATGGAAGGATCTGCACGTGGTGTCCTTGATAGACAAGTCATCACAATCAAGTATGACAGAAAGATATAGTTGACTGTCTGTCCTGGACAGACTAGTGTGACAGATATATGATCTGCACTTCGTTGACAGCGTAACAAGTGACGATACTAGTGTCGTCACTTTAGTGTGACAATAGAAAATTCAGCGTCACAAATAAGTGTGACAATAAAAGAAGATGCTTATCAGGCGTCTTAGATTAGATCCTTTCTGGAACCTCTAGTGCTGTGGCCAGGCCAGTACCTGTGGTTGACTTTTCTTGACATCAAATAATCACAAAGGCACTTCTTGTCTCAACATAAGAATGACTTTTAATATGAACAACAAATCCCGGAGTATTTGCTATCTCAGAGACTGACATCTGATCATGAATATTATATGTACAACGTTAAAGCAATAATGAAACTACTCTAACATTTCCAAATGAATAAGCACATGTTACTGTATAAACATAATGAGAATAATAAAACATCTCATATTTCAACTCTAATCTTACTTTTTCCAATACTAGCTCTAGACAGCCCTATGACTGTACGCCTGGGCTCCACGACAACCTCCTGTGCGGTTTTCTGAACTGTTTTCTCAGGAACGAAACGCGACCGCCAGGCTCGGCAGTCGATAATACACTTCCTTCATAACTCAACTTCTAAGTTCCTCCAAACTTCCTGAAACTTCCAATCAAACCGAAGGCTTTCATTTCCCCAGAGGAAAACCTCTTGACTAATCAGCATTGGTCAATCTGGTCTTACGATAAACCCACGTTACCTCATACCAAATTAAGACGAACCAGAACGCTTCTACGTGGTATGATTTCCGTCTGTCTATTATCTGACACGTTCTTAGGTAAACAAACGTTGCATTTGAACGTCGCTTGACACGTTCTTAAAAAAACACACCTTTGCATTGCGTGTCAGCAGTGCCAGTAGTGACAACTTCTACACAAGAGCTAACATTCGATGTGTGGCATTTCACGCCGACAATCTCTACCTATCTGTGAAGGGTTCTCACTTCTTACTGTGAAACCCCCTACTTGTGAAGGGTTCCATCACATCTCGCTTCCTTGTCACAGAAAAACATTATGCGGCGGTATGTCGTGGCGAATCAAAGTCTAAACTTCTGTTGAGAAAAATGGCAAGTATACATTTTTCCGGATAAAAATACAGAAGAAGCCGTGGTCCCTCCAACCACTCTATCATTGATATGACTATGTATATCCTAGTGGGACATGTCGAAGTGTAGGGGTTGATGTCCCCTGCAATCCTCTTATCCTGACACATTATATACAAACTACCTAAAACAATGTCCGCCTTTTTTTCTGGCTAGTTCGGAGATCTGTCTCCGAACTTAGTTCTCTACTTCGTCTGTCTCGTACTCTAACATGGCTCGGGCGATTACTTCACTCTCACGTCTGTTAGTCTGTAATTGACTATGTACGTCCTGTAATTCCATCCGCAAGTCTGAAGGTTCTTCGCTCAGGGATCTCAATTGTGAAACAAACTGCTTGTGAAGGGTTCGGTAACCAGATATTATCACATCTCTGGTGATGTCCCCTTCAATCCACTTATCCTGACACGTTATATCCAATGGGCGGGTGATTTCCCGTGCAAACAAAAAAATTGTCAACGTAGCTATTTACAGTTCATTATAACGCAGTATCCACTCCGTCTGGGTGCGCCCGCCTCCTGAACTCTTCGTGGATCGCTTTCCCCACAGAGTCATGCCGACTCTAGAATAGACATACCCCTTTTCCCGTCTTCTGACCTTATGACCTCACGTGAGATCATACTCTCCACGAGCATCTCTTTTGTGAGTCAGTGGACCTAAGGTTCTGTCTGTTTGCTCACCTTTGTCTTCCTGTGATCTACCGTCGTTATATTCGACGTTTGGACATGTAATGGTCCGCTGGTATCGTTTTTGTGGGCAAGAACATTTCTTCCTTCATCTCCTGGCTTGCTAAGGACCCTTATGTCCTGGCTTGTAGTCCAAGATGGCGACCATGCTAGTCGCGATGTTTTTGTCTCACTGTTTATGTGATTCGAATTTCGTGGATTGTGCTAGTTGTGTTGTTTAATTGTGTACTCAAGTGATAAATGGATATGTTTCCGTACTTTAATGTTGCTATTTGCAAGATTCGAGCGCTGACAAAGGAGAAACTTGATTTTTCCGTTATTGTCAGTCGGATACAAACATCTCATTTGGTGACCTATTCTCGCCGCTGGGGCGGGTTAACTGACCGTGTCAAAATGGTCTGCCCTATTTTTACACGGTGTCAACCTGTTACAGTCGATGTGATATTTGGCGACACACTGTAGCTACTATGGACACTCACAGTGCTAAGAAATAAGCCAACCTAGCATTGTTAACAAAGGCTTTGTCTACCTAGGCTTAAAAAGTCTGTTTGCGGCGAAATACTCGGAAGAAGTTGGCAGGTAACTCAACGGGTACATAGGCGCTAACAGCAGAGCTGTGTGGACAGCATAGGGCACAGTTAGACACATAGTACGCTCTGGCCATCCACTGCACCTGATTTTCTCCCAGTTGTCTCGACTTTGTCTTGCCACTGGACCAAGATAAAACTCAGGAGAGAGAGTGTGGTTGACGATTAGCGCAACTCTTCCACACTATAAACCAACTTCAGCGCTAGTCATTTCTCAACCCATTTATTTATTTATCTTTATTAATTAAATATGAAGAGAACAAAGTGTGAATCAATCCTAGTTGGTTCATGGAATGTTCGGACACTTACGGATATCTCAGATGTAAACAGACCAGAAAGAAGAACAGCACTAATTGCTAAAGAATTGGCCCGTTATAATCTGGATATTGTTGCACTTAGTGAAACGCGGTTTGCAGATGAGGGTCAGTTGACAGAGAGAGGTGGAGGGTATACATTCTTCTGGATAGGACGTAAAAACACAGAGAGGCGTGAATCAGGTGTTGGTTTTGCTATAAAATCATCTCTGGTGCAGAAACTTCCAGGTCTGCCTCGAGGAATTAGCGATCGCTTGATGTCGTTGCGATTGCAAGTGAGCAAAAATAACTTTGCCACATTACTTTCTGCATATGCGCCGACAATGACAAATCCTGATGAGGAAAAGGATAAATTCTATGAAGAGTTAGATGCCGCTATATCTGGTACACCGAGAACTGATAAACTCATTATCCTGGGTGATTTCAATGCCCGAGTTGGCAAAGACTCCCAGACATGGCAAGGTGTTCTTGGACGTCATGGGATCGGTAAATGTAACAGCAATGGTTCCCTTCTTTTAAAGCTATGTTCTGTGCACGAACTCACTATCACCAACACTATGTTTCGTTTGCCAACGCGCAAAAAGACCTCTTGGATGCATCCACGCTCCAAGCAGTGGCATCTTATAGACTATATCATAACCAGAAAAAGGGACATCAAGGATGTTCGTGTCACAAAAGCAATGTGTGGAGCTGAATGCTGGACTGATCACCGGCTTATAGTATCCAAACTAAATTTCACCATTGCAAGAAAAAGACGTCCACAGGGACAAAAGATAGAAAAACGCCTAAACACTGATCGGTTGAGTAACCACGATATAAAAAATAATCTCTCCAAGGATCTCGACGTAGCCTTGGGAGACTTAGATCTTCTTAATACCACATCTGAAGATAGCTGGGCTTCGTTTAAAGGAATTATTTACGCCAAAGCGAAGGAACATTTGGGAGTGAAGGTACATAGACACCAAGACTGGTTTGATGATAATAATTTTGAGATAACATCCTTGTTAGAAGAGAAACACAAAGCTTTCAAGAAACTACAAGGGGCAGCATCTTCACCGTCCAAGAAAGTAGTCTATAACAAGATCCGTAACACTTGTCAAAAGAAGCTTAGAGAGATGAAGGATAAATGGCTAAGTCGAAAAGCTGAAGAAATTCAAATGTTTGCAGACAGAAAGGACTATAAGCGATTCTATGAGGCTTTAAGAACTATCTATGGTCCACACTCATCGGGATCACCACCTCTATTAAATGCCGATTCGTCGAAGCTTCTCACTGATAAAAATGACATCTTAAATCGTTGGGCTGAACATTTTGAAGAAATCCTAAACAAACCATCAGTAATAAATGAAGAAGTCATAAACAGAATACCACAACTTAGGATAAGAGAAGAACTCGATATACCTCCAAGCAGTCAAGAGGTTATTATAGCGATTAAACAAATGTCAAATGATAAAGCTCCAGGTTTGGATGCCTTACCTGCTGAAATTTATAAAAATGGCGGACCACTGCTGATTAAAAAACTAACTGACATTTTTTGTATTTTCTGGAACTCAGGTACATTGCCTCAAGATCTAAAAGATGCTTCTATAGTGCACCTATATAAAGGCAAAGGTACCAAACAGTCTTGCGATAATCATAGGGGCATATCACTTTTGTCTATAGCTGGTAAAATTCTCGCTCGTGTCATACTCAACAGATTAAATAATTCTCTACTAAACGAGCTACTCCCAGAGAGTCAGTGCGGTTTTCGTGCAGGTCGTGGTACAGTTGATATGATATTCTCTGCACGACAAATTCAGGAAAAGTCACAAGAGCAACATAGTGAACTCTTAGCAACATTTGTGGACTTAACTAAAGCATTCGATACCGTTAACAGAGAAGGACTGTGGAAGGTGCTTACAAAGTTCGGATGCCCCCCAAAACTTGTCACTGTGATACGACAATTTCATGACGGTATGATGGCTAGTGTTATCTGCGACGGAGGAGTATCTCCTGCATTCCCTGTCACAAATGGTGTAAAGCAGGGATGTGTGCTGGCCCCTACTCTTTTCAGCCTGTTATTTACAGCCATGTTAACGGAAACACACCATAGTAATAAAACAGCAGGCATAATGATCAATTACAGAACGGATGGTGGTCTTTTCAATTTACGTCGTCTAAAAGCAAACACGAAAACTAAATCTAGTACTGTTAGAGAATTACTTTATGCTGACGACTGTGCATTGTATGCTGACTCTGTCGTAAACATGCAGAGCACCATAGACCGCTTCTCAAAGGCCTGCAACAACTTTGGTCTCACTATTAACACCAAAAAAACAGAAGTCATGCACCAAGCAACATCAAATAGCCAACATACTGCTGCTTCCATCATCGTCAATAAGGAAAAACTGCAGGTAGTCGACAATTTTACTTACCTTGGAAGCACTCTCTCTCGCGATGTCAACATTGATGTGGAAGTTAACAAGAGACTGGCAAAAGCTAGTGCTGTATTTGGCGGATTACGCAAAAATGTATGGGATAGAAGAGGTATAAGAACAACCACCAAACTACAAGTATATCATGCTGCTGTTATACCAACCTTACTATACGCCTGCGAAACGTGGACAGTGTATGCTAGACATGCAAGAAAGTTAAATCATTTCCATCTTACCTGCCTACGTAAATTACTAAACATCCATTGGTGGGACAAAGTACCAGACTACGAGGTCTTGGAAAAATCAACCTCAATCAGCATCCACACAATACTTATGAAGGCGCAGGCACGCTGGGCAGGCCATCTTGTGCGCATGGAGAACTCGCGATTGCCAAAACAAATATATTATGGAGAACTCAAGGCAGGATTTCGAAAAGCTGGTGGACAGAAAAAGCGTTTCAAAGACACGCTCAAGTCATCCTTGAAACATCTTAACATTGACGTAGGTGCTTGGGAGAGCCTCGCTCAGGATAGAACGGCTTGGCGTTACAGCATTAGAACGGGAGCACTAGCGGCAGAAGAATTCAGACAAGAAACTGCAAGACAGAAGCGGACACGTAGAAAAGAAAAAACATCTCAACCTCACACAGATACATTCTATTGTTGTCAATTCTGTAAAAGAACATTTTGTGCGCGCATTGGACTTGCTAGTCATTTAAAAACGCACTATTAACTTTATTATTTTATTATTTATTATTATTATTATTATGGTTGAGTTTTTGGTCATCGTCGATCACGACGGACGAACATCATCACATCATCATGTCCTGGCTATGGGCCTCTCTCACTGTCCTCAGTCCGTGCCTCTTTATAATCTCGTCGCTTGTCACGATTATGTTCCTTTTTTCAACTAAGACCGATCCCTGAAAGTGCAGTGGCACACCTTCGTGTTTCGCGGACAGTGAGTCCTTTCTCCCGAATTTCCTCTCTCAAACGTTTGAGGTTCTCATTCTTTTTCGTTAGGCTATCTCTCAAGTGTGCTATTTCGGCACGCTTTACATCCATTTGTTTGAGAAAGTGTCTGTTGTCCTTCATGAGTTGGTCGTACTCCACTGTGATGTCGCGTAATTCCTCATTCGACTTCTGCAGCTCGTTTCTCACCGTGTGGCATTTGTCCATTTACATTTATTTTCTGTGCAGTTATTTGAACTAATTATCACTGTAATCACATTAATTGTCGACTAACCTCCTCTAGTTCTCTGTGTCTTCCTTCTCTCTGGAGTTGGCCTTAAGCTAGGTTAACTCCGCCTGAAATGTTTCCACTTTCTCCTCGCTGATCCTTAGCCTCTGTCTTAATTGTTTTGACCTCTTTTCTGTCACCTCTCCATTTTCACTGGCTTCCGTTATGACAGCCACCTCCCTAGTCTCTGTGGGTATATCTGGTTCTGTCATCACAGCGACCTCACAGGTGATTTTAAATATCTCGTGTTCTGTCATGATTCCAGTATCTTTATTTTTTCTGGAGACCGTCCCCGTTCACACGTCTCGACACTCTGTATCAGTTCCTACACTAGTCTCTTTAGGCTCTATTCTGATTCTGTGGTTCGCTTTGAGGGCGTGCATCCTATTTTATGTCTTTTGGTTCTGTTCACTAACGGTGCCCTCCACTCCTGAGCGTTATGGTATGAGCTTTCTTGGTTCTTTATTGCGTACGACTCCTTCACTGCAGTCCGTGGGTCTGTCCTTCTTATCCTGTCGATTGCAACTACTTTCTGTTCGCGAATAATATTGACATTTTTCAGACATCTATCCCTCCCTGCTCTGTTGCCAAACTCTACAAACGCGAAGCGTCTCCTCTCATCATTGTTGTCTCGTGGTAGAAATATGTGTGTCACATGATACAAAAACACTAAAATATTCCCTCATCCTCTCTCTAGTCACAGCGGGGTTTAATCCCCCTATAAATACTCGCTTATCATCATTGCAACATGTCTGTCTCTCTTCAAACCTGTCTTGAGCCTGGTAACAATTTCTGGCATAATGTCCCTTCTGGCGACATCTGAAACAGACAATACTCCTAACCTTCTTCTGCTTCCTCTTGTTTTCGTAAACATTTCTACTACACGTGATCGGACATCTAACTTTTTCTTCGATATGCGTTCGTTCTATTTCTTCTATCCAACATCCTCCTCTCCTAACACTTTCCTCCGTTCCTCTGTCTGCAGCAATGCTATTATTTGATTTGCTTTGTCTCCGCGCCTGCTGTTTTATTGAAAATTCCGCCACCACGACTGTCCCACTAAACAGGCTAGTATTTGTGTCCATCCTGCCGTATCGATATCACCCTCTGTTTTAGTCTGTATTCTACTAACACATGATTTCTTTTCTATATTAATTTTCTCTAAATTACACAACTTTTTCTCAAGATCCGAGACCCAAAACAATTCATTTGCTCTCTGCAACAGGTAAGAGACACCGAGCAACATCACTAAACTTATATTTCTCAGCGGTGACGCTTTTGCTGTCTTATACATTATTATCTCACCATTTCCCGTCGACACTTCTATCTCTTTTCTGTCTATATGTTCCATTCTCTGTTCCTCTTTCATTTTCTCTTCTCTTGTCACTTCTAATCTACACTTATGACTATCTTTAAATCGTACTTAATTCCCTTTTATACGCTGTACATGTGCGTACCTCCCGCTTACGTCACTCAATTACATCCACTATTTCTTTCCAACCGAAAAGGTAGTTATCTCCAGTGAATACATTTACCAGTGAACAATTCATATGAAAATCGTAATGATTTCTCCAAAATCACGTGGGTTGACCTAAATATGACAATCGTACTTCCTGTGGATACACATGAAAATCAGCACCTACTTAAGTTAGATTACCCTGTGGATATATATAAAAATAAGAATAACTTCAACATCTACTCTATCTCACAATTTTCTAGGCTGTGCACACTTTACATATATTACGTCTGCACTAGTTCTAATCCACCCTGTGGGTAAAGAACATATAAGTATATGTATAAACAATTTAACTCTTGTCACTGTGGAGGAAAGTACATACACCTGTAATTCCAATGTTTAGTTTTGACTTAGGCATAATTAATACATAATATACGTGTTCAATTTTATTCTAGGATGTGGAAATAATTGAATGTAATACCTATACAAATTCAATGGTTCTTAACACTACACGTTAATATCTTTAAATTGTTCCTCTTCTTCTCAGGAATAATTAATCGCTCCTCTTCTAGCACGAACGGATAATCGTCCTTGTTTGTGGTAAATTGTCTATCTACCTCATTCGTTTCTTCTCACAACAATGACTAATGATTTATGAAGAGCAAATAATAATTCGTTCACTTCTGACTGTACGAGATCTAGTTAAATGTGCATACTCACTGGTGTCTTTTGCCTGGTCCTTTCAGAATTCATCTAACTATTCTTACACACGCACAGTTTAATTTAACACACTAGTTACAATTCCTGGCGGACCGTGTCGTTCCTTGAAATCTTAGAAACTAAAGTTCCATCGCACAAATTGTTCTATTTGAAACTTTTGCGTTTTGATGTAATTGGCCGTCCTCGTGGTGATCTCATATAATGTGGTACTACGCGCTGGCCCGGACGGTCTGTCATTAGATGGCCTCAGTGTGACAGATGACAGGATCTGCACGTGCTGTCCTTGATAGACAAGTCGTCACAATCAAGTGTGCCAGAAAGATATAGTTGACTGTCTGTCCTGGACAGACTAGTGTGACAGATATATGATCTGCACTTCGTTGACAGAGTAACAAGTGACGATACTAGTGTCGTCACTTTAGTGTGACAATAGAAAAATCAGCGTCACAAATAAGTGTGACAATAAAAGAAGATGCTTATCAGGCGTCTTAGACTAGATCCTTTCTGGAACCTCTAGTGCTGTGGCCAGGCCAGTACCTGTGGTTGACTTTTCTTGACATCAAATAATCACAAAGGCACTTCTTGTCTCAACATAAGAATGACTTTTAATATGAACAACAAATCCCGGAGTATTTGCTATCTCAGAGACTGACATCTGATCATGAATATTATATGTACAACGTTAAAGCAATAATGAAACTACTCTAACATTTCCAAATGAATAAGCACATGTTACTGTATAAACATAATGAGAATAATAAAACATCTCATATTTCAACTCTAATCTTACTTTTTCCAATACTAGTTCTAGACAGCCGTATGACTGTATGCCTGGGTTCCACGACAACCGCCAATGCAGTTTTGGGAACTGTTTCCTCAGGATCAAAAAGAGAACGCCCGGCACGGCAGTCGATAATACATTACCTTCCTAACTCAACTTCTAAGTTCCTCCAAACTTCCTGAAACTTCCAATCAAACCGAAAGCTTTCATTTCCCCAGAGGAAAACCTCTTGACTAATCAGCATTGGTTAACCTGGTACTATGATAAACCCACGTTGACTCATACCAACTTCAGGCCAACCAGAACGCTTCTACGTGGTATGATTCCCATCTGTCTATTACCTGATACGTTCTTAGGTAAACAAACGTTGCATTTGATCGTCGCTTGACACGTTCTTAGAAAAACCACACCTTTGCATTGCGTGTCAGCAGCGCCCGTAGTGATAAAATTTACACAAGAGCTAAACATTCGATGTGTGGCATTTCACGCCGTCAATCTCTCATTATCTGTGAAGGGTTCTCACTTCTTAGTGTGAAACCCCCTACTTTTGAAGATTTCCGTGACCAGATACTATAACACTGGCACTTACATAAATACATAAATGGTCTGAAAAGACGCACGGCTATTGTCGATTTTCCAGAGCGCTGATACGAACATTTTCAATAATAGCGTTCTAAAGGGCACAGTAAAAGAAGACTGGTTACAAGGCTATTTAGTCCCACTACTGAAACCTAGCAAGGATCAGAATACAAGGCTACAGAATAATAATAATAATAATGCAGAATACAATAGGCAAGCTTTTGGAAAAATATTGTGGCTTGGAAGATAAGGAGTCATCTTGAGTTGGGCAGGTTACAGTCTAACAGAGTGCACCCCCAAAACAAGAGAATGCATATGTTGGAGGTTCGTTTAAGGTAACCTTCGGTGCAGAGACGGCTCTTAATGATGCTGCTTTGAAAGTTCCTCAGTGCTCCCATACAGCTTATTTGTGGATATATGTATCTGTAGGCCAGTTCTCCATCATAATCAAAATGTTAGTGGATGTCCGACAAAGTTAGGGGTGCAGCAGTCACAAAATAAATAAGCGATACAGATTAATTTGGGTAAAGATGTTACTATAATACTAAGTACTGACTACCGAAATAAACGCAATAATGTAACAATTTAATAACAATAAACACATAACAAGGGCTGTTTCCACGTTGCGGTTTAAACGGGACCTTTTTCAAGAAGCGAAAACTCGCAACAATAGCAAAAACTTATGTACAGAAATATTTATCCCAAGATAATAAATACTAACATTTTAGGTCTTCATTGTTTCTGATACCGATGGTGAAGCGCTCTCTTGTATTAGTTCTAGGTAAGGTTTCTCTTGCCACTTGGTGACCACATCAAAGCTTGACAGGAGTGTCTTTTGGTATCCATTCGCAGCGTGTGTCTGATGTAACTCTAACGACGCCTCCTAATATAGTTGGATATATTTTCTTGTTTTGCTTCTTGCCTGACAACTGTGTTTGATTTAAAGTCTGACCAACAGATGTTCAATAGGTAGAAATAGCGATATATAAATAGATGCAAAACAATGAAGAATAAGTTATAAGTGTTAAATCAGATCAGGAGAATACTAATTGCAAGGATGATAGCTGGAAACATCAAACACTCCAAATAGTGTGTGTGTGCGCGCGAGTATGGAATGTCACATGAGGACAAACACAGTGCAAGGAGCTACCAATAATAATTAATGTAGAGCATTAGGCGGTTTGTATGACTGGGTGGGGGCAATAGTTGACAGTATTATGATTGTTGGTTGCATTGAACAAAAATCAAAGGAAGACGTTGATATATATATATTGTCTATTATAAATAAGTTAATGATTGTTGATAGTATTCACTTTGCTGTTAAGCGTAGGGGTTGGAGCTTAAGCTGTCGTTACAAAGCCATATG
Organism: Meghimatium bilineatum; assembly: GCA_034231615.1. Lineage (NCBI taxonomy): Eukaryota > Metazoa > Mollusca > Gastropoda > Stylommatophora > Philomycidae > Meghimatium > Meghimatium bilineatum. The sequence goes on from CM067300.1 coordinate 10,975,835, forward strand.
TTTCGCCGAGGTTGCATTTAGTCAATGTTTGTTCAAGGTTATCCTGATGTCTTATATCCACCGTTTTCTTGGTCAACCTTTGACCTTACTCCCGGATATTCTTTTGTTATATGCTCTTATTAGAATTTGGTTTGGCTTGATTCTCTTAAGGTGATCGAAATATTTTACTTGCGTTCTCTCAATATTTTTAATACGTGATATCATACAAACTCTTTTCCTAATTTCTTCATGTCCTAATTTATCTAATTTGGTAACGATTGCAGCTTTTCTTAGAAATTCATTTCACAATGTAGGCCTATATATATTTTCTGGTCAAGATGGCGGGTACACTGAATATCTTTCGGCCAGCCTCTAGACCAGGTAGAAGTTTTCGGTGTTTCAGTGTATTTCTGTTGGAATAGGTGATTTTTACATATGAATGTGATATATTAGAACACAGTTTAAACAACACTGTGACAGATCTAACAAATCGACAGCGACGAACACACACTGCTCGTAGAAAATGAAGAGTGCTCAGAAGACGACTAACCGTAAAACGATCAAATTTGGATCCATTAACATCGGCGGATTAAATAATAAAGCTGTAGATCTAATAGAAATATTGGAAAAACGAAAGATCAATCTACTAGGATTAGCAGACGCGTGAATAAAGTTCAAGGGCAAAAACAGACTACACAAGGACTACACATTAATATACTGTTGTGTACACAAGAATGCGTAAGCAAAGCATGGCGAAGTTTTCATCCTTGACCCCGCGCTGTCCAATAATGTCATAAGCACGAACTTTGTGAGTAAAGGTTGATAGCGATAACTGTTACAATAGACAACGAAAATACATCATTTATTCAAACATACTCACTCTGTAATGCAACAGCGAAAAGGAAAGGGAAGAATTTTTTTATAACATAAATGCCAAAATAAACAAAGAATCCCATGTTCACACCTTGCACAAGTGGAACGATTTAGGCTGCAAAAGCCAGATAGACTTTATATTTACAAGAAGAACCAACAGAAGGAAAATAACAGACACAAGAGCCTTACCAAACATGTGTGTAGACACCGAACATGAAACAGTAATAGTAGCTGAAAAAACAAAGAGAAAGAAGAAAGACAACAACAAAGATAACAAACCAACAACAATTAAAATACTCAAGCTTAAGGACGATAAGGTACGTGAGCATTACCCACAAAAATAACAGAATAATTCGAAAAACTACCAGTAGATACTACAACAACAGAAGAAGAATGGAAATTATTCAAAGACGCTATAACACAAGCAGCAGGAGAAACAAGACCAGTAGTGTAAAGAAAACAAAAATAGCAGCATGGTGAAATGAAGAAGTCAAAAAAGTCACAAGAGAAAAGAAACATAAATATAAGAAATGTGTCAAAAGTAAAAACCAAGTAATTTACATATAATACAAGACAGCAAATACAAATGCCAAGAAAGTCATTAAAACTGCCAAATTCACTCATGGAAAGAATATAGAGACATGCTCAACGCAGATGATAAAAATCCACAAGAGGTTCTACAGGAAAATTAAGAACATGAGAAACAAAGAAAATATATATGAACTGACAGAAATAATAAATGATTAAAACGGTTATGCACTAAAAGAACCGATGTAAATAATGCACAACTGGCAAAAATATTTCAAGGAACTACTAAACCTAAAAGAAGAACATGAATACACAACAAATAAACACTACAGCAGCGAACCTAGAACCAAATATACTACTATTGGAAATAGAAGATGCAATAAACCATGGACCAATAAACAAAGCAGCAAGCTCTGATAACATACACACATAACTTATCAAAGCAGATAGCGGGAAAAATGGCTAAACAGACTTTGCAATATAATATGAAAGAAACAGGAAACACCAGAAAACTGGAGGAACGCGACAATCATCGCCATATGGAAGAAATAAGGCAGTAAGAGAGACTGCAGAGGGATATCCTTACTAAGCCACACATGAACATTTTTTATCTAAATATTAGAACTACGATTACGATGATCACACATTGAACTACAACTTCAAAACACCCATATGGGCTTCATATATATATATATATATTAATAAAAAATATTAACAGAATGAAACTTATATACACAAACACAATTAACATAGGTAAATATAAATAAATACATATACATACGCACAAATATAGGCCCCTACCCACGCATATACATACTATTTTCAAACACAACACGTTTACAACAATGTATACACAATAATGTTAGCATATACATTTATATATATATATATATATATATATATATGTGCATAAATATAATTATACATATGAACAAAAAGTATATGAGTAATCAAAATCCAACAAATACATGTATCAAGGCACACACACAGATATGTAAATGTAACCACACACAAGTAGGGACTCACATAAGAATGTGTGCACATCATCACACAAAAGGTAGATACATACATTAACATAAATAATCACCAACATAAGATATCTACTTGCAATCACATGAACATTAGTCCACATAAAAATATACACACATGTATTAACATAGACATTGGTTCACATAGAGATGTATACATGCATTAAGATAAACGTTCACCCACATACAGATATCTAATGCATTAACATAGGACATGCACATAGATAGGTAGGAACACCCGTTGCATTCCGAAATACAGAAAGTTAAAGACAGAAGACTCAAGAGAGAGAAGTCGTGTATGGCACGTGCTGTGGATGTCATGCAAAGCGTGTGCAGATTGCAGGATGTGGCAGCAGGTGCGAAATGGATAAGTCTACCCACATATTTCGAAACTTGTTTGAGAGTAGTAATATCACTTAGCAGGGAATGCAGAGAATGGTGTCCCACAGCTGTGGAGAACGAAGTGCTGGCTTTTGTCAGTGAGAATACCAAAGAGTTGGATGTGATTATATTCACTGATGAATCTGTGATTAGGCATGTTCGCAGTGCTTGGGCCTTCACAGCTCAGTGCGCAGGTAAAACTATCAAGGAGGAAAGTGGTGCCTTTGCGGTCACTACGAGCAGTATGACCATGGAGACTATGGCGGACCAGGGCATTTGCGTGGCTACTTACACAGAAGGTAACGCAGGTCTGCATCTTGAGTGGCTCTATGAGTATGAGTAAGAAGGTACAAGTGGGTCTCGTTCGCGAACAGTGGATTGAGACCTTGAGAAAGGCGAACCTGAAAGTAGTTACATTTATTTTCGTGTCGGAACATGTGGGCGTTTGAGGCAATGAAAGAGCGGAACAACTGGCATCATGTGCGATTGTGGCACAGGACGATGAGCAATGGATCGCGCTGACGTTTTGAATTCCTTAAGAGGTAAAACGCGAGAGTGAGACTAATGTGGACGATGATTCCTTTTCAATGGCTAGGATTAAAGATCAGGGATTGAAATGCGGTGTTGCTAGAAGTGAACATTGTGGAGGGCGGAGAAGAATGATGGTCAACCAGCACAAAATCGGTACTGTCAGCAGAAGTGTAATGGCGGATACACTCAAGGAGAGATCGGAGCAACTATGGATGTGTCCAGTTTGCAGTGCTGATGATCCGACGACTAACTAACTATGCACTCAGACATATTTTATGTACACATATAAATATGTGACCCCTAGCTTGTGTATGTATACATTGAATCATATAATCACAAATGCATATAATACTTATGCATTTTGGGGAATTTCATATTAATAATGAAAACAAAACAATTACAGATGTAGACACATGTAAATGAAGAAACAAATTTATAATTCAATAAAGGATGAATAAATGTGAAAAATATATAACAATATGTTGACACACAAGAGAATTAACAAGAGTTGAAATTATTAAGAGAAAGTGCGTAAATAAAAAAATCGTTGAGGAATGGTCATTACGTTTGGTGGAGAATACCAAGAAGACTAACCAATCGATATTCTAGACCCGTGTTTCCCAACGTGGAACGCACACCCCACAGGGGGGGGGCAATTGATTGTTCAAGGGAGCAATTCGAAAATTAACTCGTCTAGAGTATAAAAACTAACTAACAACTGTGACTACACTTGTATAAACAGAAGAGTTGTTGGTATCTCAATATGAAATACGTTTTCGTTAACTATTTATAAGGCAGATAATTCTGGGGGTGGTTTGTGGTAGTAACATGTTTCAAAGCAGCTCCATACGAGATGTCTCAATAGGGCCGAATGCTGATTTGTCGATACAGGAGCGATAACTCTAATTGCGGCAGTCTGTTTTGGTTGCAATACTTAGGTTTTTGACTTAATGAAGAACCTTAATACATAATGGTATGTATTAGTCGCAGATGTGTATTTCTGTTGTCTCAGTGAATAAGAAAATAATTGAATAACCAAACAATTAAATTTGCAGGAGAGGAAAAGTAAACTTCACACTCTTATATAAATACGCACATATTCGAATATACAACGACTTATTACACACGGCAAAAACAACAATAACGAAGATAGCAACATCTCACCTAATAGTAAATAACAAACACTCTATTGTTACTAAACAGCCACTTAAATAGACTAAGACCTGTCCCATCACCTCTGTGTCCTTGTGTACAGACAGCATAGACCGCAGAACATTAAAACTGATTTACATTAAACCAGCTAAGGGAGGAACACTAGCCCACAGAGATAGGTATCAACAGAAAGCTGTCCGATGCACCGAGGAGCTTGCAAATACAGCAGCATTCATTAAGAAAAGCGGACTTGTTTCGTATACATGATAAACTTTGGACAAGAAGAAGTAATTTTTTTTGGATTTATTCATTCAAAAAGCATACTAATAATTAATTTTGAAATGTAAACGTTAATTTAATTAACTTTAATACATAGTTTATGTTTAGTTTTAGATTTATCTTATATTTATTACTTTCTGTTGCATAGTAAAGTAGAGTAGTGCAAGCAAAACAAACATTCGTCAGTATACAATGGAATACTTCAAATTTGGGTTCATATCCACTGTCCACTATCAAAGGTCACCTTTTCGTCTGTTATGCAAACACTGCTTGACCAACGAATCAATGAAGCAAGGTTCTCTTGAGGCGCACTTGAAAGCAAAACATAATGCTTATGTCAATTCAGATTTAAATTACTTGCCAAACTTTTAAAGAACATTTTTGTAAAAATGTGCAACATTAAGGTCTTTGTTTATTGCTTTTACAGCAACTGTCAATCGTACTCTTGAGGCTAGTTTTGACATTTCTTTATTCGTCGTTAAATTTGGGACAAAAACATATTATAGGAGACAATGTAACCAAACCATCAATATCAGCGTTTCTTAAAACAGTTTGGAAAAAGATGACACAGAAGTGAAATCTATGACACCCAGTAACAATACTGTTTGCAGAAGAATAGTTCAATGAATGATGATATTGAATACAACCTGTTGGAAAGCTGAATCAAGAAAATTTCTCAGTGCAAAATGGATGAATCCACTTTGAGAGACAATGAATCCATACTGATAACTTACGTACGATATATTCATAAAAGTGATTTTGCTGAAGAAATGTTATTCTTTAAGTCCTTAGAGAGTACCACCACTTTCAAAGATATATGCTATATATTATATATATAATAAGCTAAACAAAAGTAATTAGATGACAATAGTATACCAATGAAAAATATCTCATCTTGTGCTGCAGATGATGCTCCTAATGTGATATGCAAGAAAAATGGCTGCTTAAAATTGATGAAAGATTAGAATCTTGAAATGCTCCTTGTACGTTGTAGGGAAAAACTAGGCAGCTACAAATATTTCACCTGTTCTTCACGAAGTACTCAAATCTGTTAGAAAATGTGTACATGGTATTATAGCTAATGCCAAATGTGAGCGTCTCTTCCAATTGTTGTTATGAAAAACAACATGCAGATAATGTGAGACTGTTACTTCACGCTGAAGTTACGTGGCTCTTGATATGGAACTGCTTGAAAAGATCTATACAACTATTTGATACTATTAATGACTTTTTAAGTGAGAAACCTCAAATAAAGCATTTGTTAACGGCCAATGGTAAAGCATTTGTGAGTTATTACGCCGATACCGTTAAAAACTAAATATATGAAATTAACAACTTCAAGGAACAAATAAAACTAGTCAATGCAAAAATGAAGCTATTTGATTTCAATACATATATTGAATTATGTCAAAAATATATTTGTAACAGACATTTTTAAAGAGTTTCATTGACTGCAAAAGTGTGAAGTGACTGATACAGCTGTACATGTTATTGTCGATGATCTTCAAATTTTGTCCGCTGATTTAAAAGAAAGATTTTCTAATTTAAAACAAATTGATTTTCTAACCTGGATGATGTAGCCAATGTTAGTGGATTCGTCTGATGTTTCGATGCAGCAGCAAGTAGAATTCTCAGAAATACAAAATGATGAGTCAGTTAAAACTTTATTCATTATAAAAGGAACGATGACATGGCTTTGTAATGAAATAGAAATTAAATACACAAATTCAACCAACTTTGCAAGAGAGCTATTGTTAACGTTTCCATCTTCATATTTAGCTAAATTTGAATTTAAGGCTAGAAAATATTTATTACTACAGAAAAGAAATCGACAAGTCATCATAGAACGGGGAGTCTTGAGGTTGAAGCTGACTAAATTGGTGCTTAATATAAAATCTCTCTGCAGCAAGCACCAAGCACAACAATCTCACTAAATGTAGTATACTCATCTAGAAGTGACCTCACATTGAATGTTCAACAATCTATCATATTAATTATTTTGTACTTGAAGTTTAGCTGTCTATTATATGTTTGAAAATTTACTTGCTGTTTTTCGTAATTATTTCATAGTGATCTCTTCCTTAAATCTAAGTCTTGTTTCCTGAGCAATTTGTAATTAGGCTTCATTTATTAAATAATTCAATTTATTAATATATATCCAATTCAATAAACCCGTAACACGTATATATTTTTAGAAACTTTTAGAAATGCATTGGTTGAGCTTGGTACAAAAAAGGTTGGGAAACACTGCTCTAGACTGATATTTGCCGGTCACCAGAGTAACAACGTAACAAACCAGTTACCGAAACATCAGCAATAACTTGATGTGAGGGACTGTTAAAATGAATGACAACTGTGGAATCACGATGATCAGTAATATCTCTTAAATATTCGACGAATCTATTAGTCAAACGTCTGTCGGTTTCACCGATAAATTTCATATCACATCGCTTGTATATGATAGAGTATATTAAATTACGGAACACACATGAAAAATAATCTTGAATATGAAAACGGGACTTGGAAAACTGATATTTAGGAGTAAGAATGATAAAAAGACAAGTCATACAATGCCGGGGACAAGGAACAGTACCAAGGTGATCAGCAGCGATGAGTAAATGAAGCAGACTATCAAGAAGTTCAATATCCCTCCAGAATGCGACTAGAGGGGGTAGGAATACAGGACTAGATATAGGTTCAATTTGAAGGATAGAGAAATGTCGTAATAGGATATGTAGTGCTAGTGCATTATGAGGAAAGTAATTGCGAGTATAGGGCGGTCAAATGTATGCTATTGGATGGTGTAAGTGCAGCCGAACGGAAAATAGCTAGAACGTGTTGCAAAGCTACTGACTGAATATCTTCAGTATACTTCTTCTTCTTCGTACGCCTCTCGGCGGACCCCCTGAAAGTATTCCGCTGACCGACCTGAGAAGGACGTATGAGAGTGATCTGCGTTGTGTCATGTTTTACAGCAAGCAGCGTTATCTGCGCCTTTCGACCTGACACATCCGTCTTCAGCCAGCATTGTTTAGGGCCGGGTCGTATCTTCGATTCCTAGTACTTGGCCAGGCTACAGCGGGGTTGCTGCACTCCTGTTTCCAGACCCACTGCGTGAAAGTGTACTGATGGTCTTAGCCAGCTGTGGTTAGCTGACCCTGTTGCTCGACCAGCAATGAAGTGCCGAAATTTGGCGTGGTCATGCAGGAAAAGAGCAAGACATGAACACCAACAATTCAATGCTCAACTTTTCCAACTTCTATTTATAAAAAAATGCAATAAATTTGTTACTCAAAATTGCAGACACATTTTAATTGTCCAGTTGAACATTTTTAACTTTTATTTTGTAAAAGAAATGTTAGGATCTTAAAAATAACGAATGTATATTCATTACAAACTATGTATATCTTTTAAATGATACAATTAAAATTACACTACCATCCATATTTCTCATGATATTTGCAAACCATTTCACAACACGCATGGTCACCATTTGTTTTATATATCATATATCTACACAAAAGTGTTTCTTATATATATATCGTATTTTATTGTATTTTCAAACAAAATAAAAGAGAAACAAAATACGAGAAAAAAAATAAAATCAGAAAGAAGTCCAAAACAATGTGACTTTGTAGAAGGCAAAGGTACCAGCACTGCTTTTTATATAATGAGAACACTAACAGAGAGGTCTATAGAGGTAAAAACATATCTGTACCTCTGTTTTATAGACTACAGGAAGACATTTGATACAGTTAAACATAGCGAAATTATGTACACGCTAGAGAATTTGAACATTGACAGCAAGGATTTAAGAATAATCAAGAAAATGTACTGGCAACAAACAGCAGCAATAAGAGTAGGAAATCAATTTCGCCCATTTCAACAAATAAAACAAGGAGTCAGAGAGGGATGTGTGCTTTCACCAGACCTGTTCTCTTTATACAGTGAAAACATATTGCGTGCAATAGTATATATCCCAGGAATATCAGTGGGAGGACATAACATAAATAATTTGAGATATGCGGATGACACTGTTCTGATTGCAAAAAGTAAGGAAAACCTTCAAGATTTAATTAATGTAGTAGTCACAGAAAGTAAAGAGAAAGTCCTCTTCCTAAATATCAAGGAGAAAGAAGTAATGGTTATTTCAAACAAACAAAATAACACACCTTGCAAGATCAAAGTGACTGATATAGTATTAAAACAGGTCCACCAATGAAATATCTAGGTACAATTATTACAGCAGATGGAAGAAGTTCATCAGAAATAAGATGCAGAATAGGACAGGCAAAAACAACATTCAGAAAAATGAAAAATATACTTTGTAATATGACCTTGTCATTAGAGGTGAGAAAGAGAGTTCTGCAGAGTTATATAACCCCTATACTAACATATGGGTGCGAGTCTTGGACAATAAAGAAACTGGAAAGTGGGAAATTAGAGTCAACAGAGATGTGGTTCTAGAGAAGAATGCTGAGAATACCATGGACTGCCAGAAAAACTAATTTAAAGGTGTTGAAAGAGTCAAATGCGAAACGGACCTTAATCAACAATATTAGAAAAAGGCAATCTTATTTTTTTTGGCTACTTCATGAGACAGGCAGGTTTAGAGAACATAGTCACAACAGGCAAAATTGAAGGCAACAAAAACAGAGGGCGTCAAAGTGAGAAAATATTAGACATTTTGACAACCTGCCACGGCAAGGAAACAACAACGACTTTGATACATAATACTGTGAACAGAGAGCTGGGGAGAACCATGACCGCCTACGCCAGCCGGCATGGCACCTAATGATGATATATATATATATATATATATATATATATATATATATATATATATATATATATATATATATATATATATATATTTATAAATATATATGTATATATAAGCCTTAATGTAAACACCTTCGTCATACCAAGACTGCTGTACATGTCAAATTTATTCTACCCATCACATAGCACACCACTATATATATATATATATGATCCTTGAAATCAAGAGAGTGAGGACGAAAGAAAAAAAATAAGAATGTTTTCTATAATTGTTACATCCTGTTTTATAATTACACCCCATCACCAAGTTCCATGAATGTTGTTAAACCATCTCACTACACAACGCATACTACACATGTAACACATATATATTGGTTTTGTAAATAATTCATTGTTGAAAATAAAGATTTCAAAACAAATTATTGTTGTGCATGTTGTCTTTCAAACACAATGGGCTTATTTTCGTGGTTGAAAGATCCGTGTCTACACATACTCCTGTCTTGTTGTTCGTGTCCTTTCGTAATTTTCTAATGTTTACACTTAATTGCAATACCCTACTATGTCTCCGCCCTTAATGGTTGTTATTGTTCTGATGTCTTGATATAACCAAATTGGAATATTTTGTGATGGAGCACCGTCTCCGCATAACGAATGGTTCTCAACCCTTACCTTTTCTATTTTGATGCGTTTTTTGTATTGTTGTGATGCTGCATTGTATAAGCAAATTGTCATGATGTGTAATGGCGTTCTGTCTCCACCCAAAAGTATAGTCCCAAAAACCCTCTGGCACTATCTATAGCCTGTGTTATTTCTAATTAATCGTGGTCAATCTGTCTATGCTTTTAGGTTTTTAAGTCATTTTGAGGTATGTAAACGGCTAAATCCTATACATGGGGGTGGCTGCATTAAAGATAAAAACGGAAAACTAATATTTGATAAAACAGAAGTACTTAGAAGATGGACTGATTATGCGACAACTGTTTGACGACCAACGGAATAAACAACCAACAATACACAACAATGATGGACCAACAATACTGAAATCAGAAGTAGAACATGCAATAAAATCAATAAAATGTGGAAAGGCTGCAGGATTCGACAACAAAATAGCAGGCATAATAAAAACTATAATTGAGTATGGTGTATATACTATCATAGAACTTTGCAATGACATAGATGAAACAGGCCACATACCTAAAGACCTAACATCATCAATATTTATACCACTACGTAAGAAGTAAAGAATATAGAACAATAAGTCTAATGAGCAATCTAACTAAAATACTCCTCAAGATAATATATGAAAGAATTAAGAACAGGATAAACACGTAGGTCGGTGAAGAACAATTCGGTTTTAGGAAAAACAAAGGAACCAGAGAAGCTATACTGAGTATCCGGATAGTGATAGATAAATATATAGGTCCAAAAAGTATCTATATTTGCTTCATAGACTACAGCAAGGCATTTGACAGAGTCCAACATGAACAATTAATCAAATGTCTTAAAGAAACAGGCATAGATGGAAAAGACATCAGACTGATTAGAAACATATATTGGGAACAAACTGCATCAATAAGGTGTGAAAACAGCTACTCACCATACATAGAAATAAGAAGAGGGGTAAGATATGGATGCATTTTATCACCAAGCCTATTTAATATCTACACAGAGAATATCTTTAAAAATATAGAAGAAATTCCAGGACTCAAGATCAATGGGAAAATAATAAACAACCCTAGATATGCAGATGACACTGTTATTTTGGCAGAAAGTGAACATGAACTACAAAAACTAATAGATCAAGTCAATAATTCAAGTAATGAATATTCATTCATTCATATTCTTTTTGCGCTGAAGTTAGGGCATATGGCAGAGGTCAGATCTCTCCAATTCTGTCTGTTCAAACTTATTCTGTGCAGTTCTTGAATAGTATGAATATTGGTTGTTTTACTTTCTCTGAGTATTGTTCTTCTGAGTGTTTCTTTTGGTCTACCCTTTCTCTTTTGCGTGTAGTTATACATTCATGAGATTGGTGGTTTATTCTATTGGTGTCTGCGCGTAGGACGTTCCCAATGTAGGACCAACGGCGTTTTCTGATAACATCTGTGATGACATTTTGATGTGTCTCTTCTCTGATTTTATCACTCGATTTGAATTCACTCCAATGGGTGTTAGTTATCCTACGAAGCCATTTGTTCTCGAAACTCAGTAATTTCTTTTCTGAAGATAAAGAGCTTTTCCAGCTCTCACATCCATATGCTAGTAATGAATATGGACTGGATATAAATATCAAAGAAACAAAAACCATGATAATCAGCAAAGACACAGAAGAACAGGAGGTAAACATAAACATACAGGGAGAGAAACTACAACAACTAGAACATTATCAATATCGTGGATGCATAGCCACAAATGACGGCAGATGTGAAACAGAAGTTAAAAGGAGAATAGGAATGGCTAAAAGTACCTTCAATGGCATGAGGAAATTATTAATATTCAAACAAATTACAAACAATCTATAAATGAGAATTATAAAATGCTATATCTATTCCATATTAATGTATGGCTCAGAAGCATGGACACTAAATCAACTATTAGAAGATAAAGTTGATGCCTTTGAGATGTGGGTATATAGAAGAATAGGGAGACCATCATGGAAAGAGAAGAAAACAAAATAAAGAGGTGGTAAAAACACTTAATATGAAGAAAGAACTACTAAGAGAAATAAATATCAGGCAAGTAAAATATTTTGGACACATAAAAGACATGATACCTTATTGAAGACCTTACTTGAGGGTAAAGTCAAAGGGAAGCGAGAAGTCGGCAGAGGTACAAGTGGGAGAGTAGCATCACACAATGGACAGGTTACAGTTTAGCAGAGTGCACCACCAAGACAAGAGACAGGAGATGTTGGAGATTCGTTGCAGCCAACCTTCGTTGCGGAGACTACACGTAGTGATGATGAAGGGGCTGAATAGATATCTCACAAGTAGTTGATACGTATTACGCAAACAATAACCTTGGGTTTGTAATAGTGTGTGTATTGTGGGATGCATATATCGCTTATTGCTATGTTGGTTGTTACATGTGATAAGCATCATTGGTAGTTATGTATTTCAGGGAAATACATGTTGGTCACATATATACAGATGAACATAGATAAAATATGAAGCTTTTGAGTTGTGCTGAATAGGTTTTTATTCAGTTTTCCCGTTGATTTAAATAAACATGTCACATAAATAGCATCAACATACGTATTGTTAGTGATGTGATGTTGAAGCATTAAATCGATAAAAAGGGCATGTCGCTGTTGCTCTAGCATATAATGACATGTATGTTATTGTACATGAAATAACACTCGTTAGAGGTCACATAGTTTAGGGAAATACCTGTTGTTTACAAATAAACATTCAAAAACTTAGATAAAACATGAAGATTTTTAATAGTTTAATTGGTTGGTTGGTTGCTGATCCAGCGGTCCATGGGCTCATGCCCTTTGACCCAATGCCATTGTGTGATATATGCATGTGTTTGTGAGTTGTTGTTTTGTTCTATATAATGTGTTCCATTTATCTGGCCCCGGAGGGAGAAGCATTTCCTGAGTCATCCAGCGCTGGACATTCAAAAAGGTGGTGGTCAACAGTTTCATATGGATGAGTGCACAGCCGGCACCCTGGAGTGTGTTGTGGTTGTATTCTGTTCAGGTGATTGTTAAGCTGTACATGTTGTGTGCGCAGTCGGAATATGATACTCTGGTCTTTTCTTTCCAGGAGGTTGATATTGTCTTTAGGATTTGGGCTGGTCATATATTTATAGATTTCCCTCCCAGTGTTTCCCATGGCCCATCTGTTCATCCAATTTTCTTTGTTCACAGATTTCAGAATCATTTTAACTGTGTGCATTGCTGTTTCTGTATAAGGCTGTTCTTGTTGTGCTCCCCTCTTTGCTAGTCTGTCTGCCTTATCATTACCAGGTGTGTTTGAGTGGCCAGGAATCCACTGCATAACAATGTTGACATCATAAGATGTGAGCAGCTGGTTTGCATGGTGATATATTTCAGCTAGCTCGGGTTTACAATGTCCATCACATTCCAATGCTTGGAGCGCAGACATAGAGTCTGTAAAAATAACAATGTTTTGGACTTTTGATGGGAAGGCATCAAATATGGTCTTCAGGTGGTACAAGGCAATTTCTAGTGCTGTTATTTCAGCTTCATAGTTAGAACATATCTCCCCACAGGCATCAAACAACTCATCAGATGTTTAGTCTGGATATTCTATATAGACACCATAACCTGCTTTGATGATGGCTTTGAAGGCAGACCCATCAGTATAGACATGAATCCATTGTTCTGGGTAGGTGTCTATTGTTTTCTGTGTTGCTTTCATAAGACTTACTGGGTCGGAACGTTTCGTTGCATTATCTCTTAACTGTGTTTTGATTTCTGGCAATTTAAAGCCTGTGTGTGGTGGTAAACAGTTTTCTACTCTTTGCAGTCTTTGTCTCTTGTCTGGAAGGTGGTAACTGTCTTTTATTTCATTGACATGGCTCAGGACTGACTTTTGTTTTATTCTGTGGTTTGGTTCCCAGTTTTCTACAAGTTGTTTATTTGGGTGGTCTTTGTTCATTCTTTTGATTCTTTCATAAGCCTCCATTGCAGCCATATCTCTCCGCATCTCAAGGGGTTCTATATTCGTATGTATTTCACATGCAGCCGTCGGTGTAGATCTCATTGCTCCACTAATAAGACGTAGGGCATTGTTCTGCACTCTGTCTAGGGATTCTACATTTGTTGTGGAACATGTTGTGAGGAGTGCACTGTTGTATTCTAAAGCAGAACGTATGTAACCAAGGTATAGTCCTCTAAGGGTATCCTTGTCTGATCCCCAAGATGTGCCAGCGAGTCTTTTCAGTAGTTGTAACCGTTTGAGTGCTTTATTTTTGATATTTTTTACATGCTTCTTGAGGGTGTGCTGCCGATCAAGCGTGATTCCAAGATATGTGGGGTGTTCTTCTCTTGGCAATTTCTGTGTATCCAACCATAGACTGATATTTTCTTTGGCTACCTTATGACTCTTGGTAAAGATGGTATAGACAGTTTTCTCACAGTTTATTTTTAGCTTCCATGTTTGACAGTATTCATGTAGTCTTTTTAAATCTCCATTTAGTCTTTTGGCAGCACTTTCAACATTCTCATGGCTCTGCCATATTGTTAAGTCATCAGCATAGAGGGCTTTTTCAGCTTTGATATGTATGGTAAGGTCATTGATGTAAATGAGAAAGAGGGTGCAGCTTAAAGCAGAACCCTGTGGTAAGCCTTCCTCTAGAACTTCTTTAGATGAAATTGCATCAATTATCTTTGTCTGGATTGTTCTGTCAATTAGGAAGTATTTTATCCAGTTGTATAGCTTCCCACTAATTCCCATCTCAATCATCTTCATCAAAAGACCCTTTCTACATACTCGATCATAAGCCTGTTGTAAGTCAAAGAAGATGGCTACAGTGTGTTTGTTTTCCTGGAATCCATCATGGATTTTCTGTGTCAACCTAAATAGTTGGTCTTCTGTGCAACTGCCTTTTCTGAAGCCAGCCTGTTCATGGCAGAGGATGTTTGAGCTCTCGAGGAACCAGTAAAGTCGTGCGTTAACCATTCTTTCTGCTAATTTCCCAAGACATGAAGTTAGGGATATGGGGCGGTAGCTTTTGGGTTCATCTGGAGGTTTGTTACTTTTCAGGATGGGAAAAATGTGAGCATTTCTCCAATGTTTAGGCAGTTTTCCATTTCTCCAGGTCATATTTATTAGTTTAAGGAGTACTTCTTTCCCTGAAGTGCTCATGTGTGTTAACATTTCATTGTAAATTTTATCTGGTCCAGGAGACTTTCTTGGCTTTAGTTTCTTCAGCCCTTGTAGGAGCTCCTGCATACTGAAGTCATCATCAAATATGGTTGAGCCAGAGGTTTGGACTTTTTCTTGCTGCTTCCGTAGGTACAGACGCTTCTTGTCAGCCTCGGACAGCTTCCCTACTCTGTTCACACTGGCAAAAAAGTGGTTAAAGTGTTCTGCCTTTTTCTGATCTGTGGTGATTGTTCTGTTTCCATCTATCACAGGTTTATCGTTTGTTCTTCTTCTTTTTCCAGACAAATTATTGATCAGCCCCCAGGCCTTTCTGCCATTTTTCCTTAGATCTAAATTTGCGCATGTTTTTGCCCATTTATCATGTTTGGCCTTCTTCACTATTAGTTTTACTTTGGCACATGTTTTATTGTACAGGATTTTTGCTTCTTGTGAAGGTGAGATCTCAAGGGCTTCTCTTGCTTTTTTCTATCAAGGATTCCAGCTTGCATTTCTTTGTTGTAGAATGGTTTGTATGATTTCCTACTGCCCCTTGGGATGCTTTGTGATGCTGAATTGAGGATAGCTTTTGTCACCTCTGCAGTAACTGTTTCTATGTCATTGCTATTTATTTTACCTAGCAGGAAATCAGATAGTTTAATTTATATTTTCGTATTTTAACATGGCCGTGGACACAGTTAATATGAAAAATAATTTGATGGTAGTCATACATTTCAGGAAAATATATAAGTTATACATATATACAGACAAATGTATTATCATTTAAGTCCTCTATTCGCCATTTTACACAAATATATACCAAGTTAACATGCAAATTGTGCTTCTGTATGTTTTATTAGTAGCCTACATTCGTATATACTCGATATAATACTCGATGGTAGTCGCCTAGTTCAGGGAAATGATGTTTACACACTTCATACAAACATAGATAAGCAGGACGATTTTGAATAGTTTAATTTATATTCTCTTCTTTTGATGGGATCATATACATAGCATGAAATATGTTCTATTAATAACATAGTGGTGGTTTAAATAGATAAAAAAGATAAAAAGATCGTTCATGCCTTGTAAAATGCTATGTTTTTATTATATACATGAAATAAGAATCAATAATTGTCATAGAATTAGGTAATTTTTCAGATATTCAGGGAAATAGTAGACACATTATCAGACTCTACCTGTCTCTTTATGTAGAAATACGACATGGCGGCTCAATCTTGTTCGTATGTGTAGATGGCCGACTTGTGGAATTCAAAACCTACATTTTTACCGCCGTGTGCCACGCATGTAGTTGCGTCTGTGGGTCTCACCAATGGCCCACTAGACATACAATCTATGCAACAGAAAACCTTAGTGGATGACATGCCGATATATTGAGGTTATCTTCTTAGAGAAGCTTCATGTCATGTCATTTATGCAGTTATTTTATTTTGTTGTTGGAATGTTTTTCATGTTTGCCAGAATATATATGTATGCACCCTCTGTGGTTGGGAGGGAGTCAGAGATGTACTGTGCAGCACTGAGGAGGAGGAAACTGACATCACTGTTTTTCCTATGGCTGAGGCCCATCATAGAGGTACAGTGACTCAGGACGTGATAATCTTTTAGACTTAACATTTGGTTGCATGCCTGGAGCTATAGAGAAGTTCGGCATAACCAGTATTCAATTGGTGGCGGGGAATGATCACAGCGAACCCTATCTTGGCTACAGTGACTAGGCGCAGTGCATAGGTTGAAACCTACTTTCCTGGAAGTGTGATAGTTATTCTCTGGCTCTGTCCCGGGGTGGGCCGAAAATCCACAGACTTCCCAGCAATATAATGCCATCTAATGGTATTAGGTCAAAAGACATGAGCCCATAGACCGCTGGATCAGCAACCAACCAACCAACCAACCGCCGTGTGCCCTTTGTGTGGTTAGGATATTTAAAAATATGTTTCTGCCAAATGTGTTATGTTGATTACTCAGCCCATTAGTCGTTAACTTGTTATAGTCTACCGATCTATCTATCTATTCGCTGAAACCTTTTGCTGCCTATCGGCGTCAGGGGTAGAAGAGTTTCCTGGAGACGACCCTCATGTGTGCTGAGTATATTGTGGGATTTGTCGCCTCTTTTATTTCAGTGGTCCATCGTTTTCGTGGTCGGTCTCTAGGTCTGCCTTCACTGTATCTGTGTAGCATAGCTTGCTGTGATATGCTGTCTGATGGTAGTCTGCTGATGTGTGCAAACCATTTGATCTGTTGTCTCTTGATGTATTCTAAGATTGAGGTGGTGCCGGTTTTTCCCCCTCATCTTCCTTATTGATGTTATTAATTAGTCTGCTTACATCTTCAAAAGATTCCTCTCTTTCGTTTTCGTTGCTTGGTGTGTTACATGGTGCGTAAACCTGTATAAATGTTGTGTTTACTCCGTCTACTGTTATTGTGACTGCTACTGAACATTCGTTTTCGTGTATGACGCTGACAATGCCCTTTGCTAGTGAAGGATCTATTAAAAACCCAACGCCTAATTTAGCTTTTAAGACTGGGTCAACCCCACTATATATAAATATGTAATCATGATAGATTTTCTTGTATCCTGTGTGTTTAATTCTAGTGCCCGAAATTCCTAGTACTTTAATGCCTCTATTTTTCATCTCGTCTATCAGATCTTGTTTTTTATTTCTTAGCCCGCATATATTCATTGTAGAATATTTAATATGATGTTTTCGTTTTCATTGTTTATCGTTTGAGCTTGTCTCCGGGTAACCCTCCATTTTCTACGAGCGACTTGAGTTCTCATTGTCGGATTGCTAATGCTGTCGCAGTGTTGTATCTGGGAAAACCTCACCTGGCTACGCTGTGATCTCTCATTAACACATACATTAATGAGTCCAGCCATTTCAGATGAAGAATCCCGAATACACTGAACTGCACTTCCATTTGTGAAGAGTGAGAATCAATACAGCTTCGTTTCGCGCCATTTTATCGAAAGGTAAATGAGTATATGAACGAATGTCTATGTTAATGCATGTATATATATACATTTGTATGTGGACAAATGTTTATGTGAATGCAAGTATATATCTCATGTGGGTGATTGTTTATGTTAATATGTGTATCTACCTTTTGTGTGATAAACGAATTCTTATGTAAGCCCCCACTCGTGTGGTTGCATGCTTATACATATCTCTGTGTGTGTGTGTGTGTGTGTGCCTTTCATGCAAATATTTTTTGAATCGTGATTACTCATACATTTTTGTTCATATGTATGAATATATCCATCTGTATATATATATATATATATGCTAACATTGTTATGTTCAAATTTTTTGTAAGCTTGTGTTATTGAAGAATATTTTGTACATGCATACACATGTTTATGTATACAATTCTTATATTTACATATATTAATTGTATTTACACTTTTCATTCTGTACGTTTTTAAAAATAATATTAATAATTATTTATATATGTATGCCCGTTTATGTGTGAATGTATGTGCATATAGTGCCTATATATGTATGTATGTCAATATATGTGTGTATGTGTATCTATATATATATGCATGTGTACGTTTACATAAATTTATATATATATATATATATATATATATATATATATATATATATGTCCGCAACTGTCCAAGGACATTTACAGCTCGAATAGTACTCATTAGCCATCTACGAACTCATATTCAAGGACATAACTAAAATTGAATTTTCAAAAGTGAATGTAACAAATGGTCATCATCACTTGTAATGGACGAACAACATATGTGTGTAGGTGTATACATGATTTGTACGTGTATATATGTATATATATCAACGTCTTCCTTTGATTTTTGTTTAATGCAACCAACATTCTTAATACTGTAAACTATTGCCCCCACCTTGTCATATAAACCACCGAATTCACACAACACACACGCACGCACACTCATTCACTCACGCACGCGTGCCCCCCACACACACACTTTTTCGAATGTTTGTGTATGGGATGGAGTTGGGTGTCCCATCCCATATAGGGTCAGTGACCCAAAGCAATGCTGAAGTCGGATGTGTCAGGCTGAAAGGTACAGATATCGCAGCAATGCTGTAAACCATGGCACATCGCATTCCGTTCTCCGGACTACATCCTGCTAATCTGCAGGAGTTTGAGAACAAACGCAGAAGAAGAAGAAAAAATGTTTGTGTTTGATGTTTCCAGCTATCATCCTTGCAATTAGTATTCTCCTGATTTGATTTAACACTTATAACTTATTGTTCAACGTTTGACATCTATTTATAGATCGCTAGTTGTATCTATTACTAATACGTAGGATTTTGCTCACAACAATTAATATAATTGAACAGGTTTTACCTATCTATTGTCTATTGCCTTTCCCCAGGTGAATGATTGTTAATCGCATTCACACGTGCTGTTAAGAGTAGGGGTGGGAGCGTAAGCTGTCGTTCCAAGGCCAGATGTGTCACAGAGGTTGCAGTTAGTCCATGTTTGTTCAAGGCTATTTTGATGTTTTCTATCCACCGTTTTCTTGGACTACATGTGACCTTAGGCCCGGATATTCTTTTGTTATATGCTCTTATTGGTATTTGGGTTGGCTTCATTCTCATAAGGTGACCGAACCATTTTATTTGTTGTCTCTCAATATGTTCGATACATGATATTATACCAACTCTTTTCCTAATGTCTTCATTTCTTATTTTATATAGTTTGGTAACCATTGCAGCATTTCTCAGACACTTCATTTCACATGTGACGATTTTTCTTTGCTGCGAAGCTGTTAAAGACCATGTTTGACATTTGTAGCAGAGTTGGTGTAAAAATTGTAGATACTATCTGTTTTTTTAATTTCCATCTTGATCTTTGGATGAAGAAGTAATGTTGAAAGTTGGTACGTCACTGAGTTTTCCCTAATATCTATTTACTTCTTTTCTCTATTTGTACATGGATCATCATCATCAGGTACCATCCCGGCTGGCGTAGGCGGTCATGGCTTTTCACAGCTCTCTGTCCACAGTAATATGTATCAAGGTCGTTGTTGTTTCCATGCAGTGCCAGGTTGTTAAACTGTCAGGATGTAACAATTATTGAAAACATTATTGTTGTTTTTCTTTCGTCCTCACTCTCTTGATGTCAAGGATAATATTTATATATATAGTGGTATGCTCTGTGATGGGTAGAATACATTTGACGTGTGCATCTGTCTTGGTATGACGAAGATGTTTACAATCAGGCTTATATATAAGAAGCACTTTTGTGTAGATATATGATATATAAAACAAATGGTGACCATGCGTGTTGTGAAATGGTTTGCAAATATCATGAGAAATATGGATGGTAGTGTAATTTTAATTGTATCATTTAAAAGATATACATAGTTTGTAATGAATATACATTCGTTATTTTTAAGATCCTAACATTTCTTTTACAAAATAAAAGTTAAAAATGTTCAACTGGACAATTAAAATGTGTCTGCAATTTTGAGTAATAAATTTATTGCATTTTTTTAGAAATAAAAGTTGGAAAAGTTGAGCATTGAATTGTTGGTGTTCATGTCTTGCTCTTTTCCTGCATGACCACGTCATATTTCTAAACTCTGCTAGACAAATGAGGGAATTTTTTGTAAACTTGTGCCTGCTTTTGGGAATACGTTTAACATGACAGCCTTGTACATGGCTATGTCTGATGTCGTTTCTGGGGTTATATTTTGTTTTAGTGTGTTCAATGCGAGGGATATTGTGTTACATTGGGAAAATATGTGATCTTCTGTTTCTGGTGTTTTGAGTCCATAGTGCTTGTATCTCTCGTGTGGCCTGTGTGATATTCTATGTGAGAGTAGTGTGATGTTAACAAGTAGTCTGTATGTAACTTCCATTGCTTTGGATGTTATTTGTGTACGGTGTAGGTTGGCAAAGATTTCTGAGAAATCTGTTATAAAGTGAGCATAGCCTCGTTTGATTTTGTTGATAAGTGATGGTTCTTGTGCTCCGATGAGGTGTTCCTTTAATTTGTTGTTGGTTCATTGATTAGTTGCTAATTTCCTTAGAGATATTGGATGCATTGTTGGTATAAAGGAAGGTGTTAAGTATCCATTGAGTGGGGCTGTCTATTTCGTATGGTGCATAAATGGAATATTTTTAGTCCGATGTAATAATGTGCCAGCGTGTATTCTTTCAAGTGTTCTTTTATTTCTGATATGAATTTTAGTCATTGTGCTTGAACTTTTGTCTTTATATCATTTAGGGAGACTCCCCCTCTTTTCTTGTCCTGTATTAGTGTTTTAGTTTGTTTTGTGTGTATTGTGTATCGAAAGATGAACTGTCTAATGTGCTGATTTATATCATTGAATGTGCTCTGTGGTGGGTAGAATACATTTGACGTGTATAGCAGTCTTGGTATCACGAAGATGTTTACAATCAAGTCTGTTGCAACCGCTTCTATTTTTCGACTAGCTGAAGTGGTTCTTACCTTGAATTTAGCAGACAATTTTTTGATCAAAGCGGTGTAGCAATGTGTACCAAGTTATACTTGTTTATTTATGGGTCACCGTGTATATCGTTTTCAACTTCCCAGGTCCACGGTCCCTGACATATTCCGTCACTACGTAGATGATGGTTTTGGAGTAACCGATATGTCTCTCTATGACATTACTCGTTTCATTAATTTTTCTATGACATTACTCGTTTCATTAATTTTGTTAGTGTTTTCCATCCATCTATTAAATTTACCTCTCGTATGTCCTTCACCTCTGTGAATTTTCTCGACTTTTGTGTGTTTACAGGATCTACATCCCTTACCACGTCAGTACATTATACGCCCACTGCTTCTCATAGTTTTCGTCTTTATACATCATCTCACCCTAGGTCCTGCCACCATTCCGTCCATTGTAGTTAATCCGTCTTCGTCGTCTCTGCCAAGACGACAGAGACGATGCGAAATTCCTGTGCCAAAACCACAGGATGCTGGATTTTTTTTTCTTTCGCTTGTATCCTGAAGATGTTTCGTCATCAGCTATGCAA
This sequence comes from Meghimatium bilineatum, assembly GCA_034231615.1. NCBI lineage: Eukaryota > Metazoa > Mollusca > Gastropoda > Stylommatophora > Philomycidae > Meghimatium > Meghimatium bilineatum. The sequence continues at coordinate 10,998,227 of CM067300.1, forward strand.
CACGTTCTAAATATTTTCTGTTCGGCTGCACTTACACTATTCAAAAACATACATTTAACCGCCCTATACTCGCAATTACTTTCCATCCTCATAATGCACTAGCAATTCGTATCATATTACGACATTTCTCTTTCCTTCAAATTGAACCTATATCTAGTCCTGTATTCCTACCCCCTCTAGTCGCATTCTGGAGGGATATTGAACTTCTTGATAGTCTGCTTCATTTACTCACCGCTGCTGATCACCTTGGTACTGTTCCTTGTTCCCGGCATTGTATGACTTGTCTTTTTATCACTTACTCCTAAATATCAGTTTTCCAAGTCCTGTTTTCATATTCAAGATTATTTTTCATGTGTGTTCGGTAATTTAATATAATCTATCATATACAAGCGATGTGATATGAAATATATCGGTGAAACCGACAGACGTTTGACTGATAGACTCCCCATCTTGGCAAGCACCATGCAGTGGTGATGGGGCTTAGTTCAGCAATCAGGGGCTGGAAACTAAGACTGGTCGGGCAATCCCACTCAAGCAGGACCATAGTCCTGCCCAAGTAAGCAGATTGCTGAAGACAGAGGCATCCAGCCAAAAACAGCACAGATAATCAGAATGCCACGCACAAAACACAATGGAAACATGTCTGTATTTATAAATAGTTATGGTACCTGCCCTGTGGCGGATGTTCAGGCAGGGACGGTGCCGGGCCCTATACTTCGAAAGGGCCCAACCTCAGTTACTGGAAGTCCTTCTCAATTGCCCCGAGGAGCCAGGAGGCAAGGGAATAGAGCTTCTGGCCAAACAAACAAACGACAAATAAAAAAAATGCATTGGATGGAATGCTGAGGGTGTCAACAGTAAAAAAGATGGATACAGCAAAAAAATTGGAACTTGAAAATCTTCTTCTTCTTTCGTTCACTTGAAACATGTCTATATCTGTAATTCTGTCTCCTTAATAAAACTCACTGTCTTTTGTAGTTCATACAGTGTCCCATAGAGTTTTGATTCCAGTGTTGTTTCCTCTGGCCACTATGTCTGCCTCAGCATTTCATGCGCAGAACACTCTTGAAGTATATGTTTGGCACTCTGTGCTTCCTGTCCACATGGCCGTGTTGCCTATCTTGAACTTTGTATACATGTGACTGCGGAGTCGGTTGTGTCCTGTTCTGAGACGTAGAATTATAACTTGTTCTGGTCTGTTCATAATATGATAGTCATCTTGTGTTGGTGTTTGTGGCTTTCTTATTGACTTGATCATCTGTTTTTTCTGATGGTAGGTGATTGGTATATCTGGTTGGTCTTCGGCAGCACCTTCCTTAGCCAGTTGGTCTGCTTTTTCATTTCCTGGTATTCCACAGTGAGAGGGTATCCACTGCATGGTTACCCTATACTGGTAGGACAATTCGCTAAGTAGTTTTTTCAAGTCTGTTAGTTTTCCAGACTGAGAGCTTGAAGCACTGACCTTGCATCTGTCAGGAATACCACATGCTGTAGGTCAGAGTTGGAGTTCAGCAGTTTTTTAGTTGCCACACTAATTGCCTGGATTTCTGCATCATAATTATTGCAGAATTTTCCTGTTGGTGTTCTGATAGTATCTCTAGGCTTCTGTGGATATTCTATATATACATCTGCACCTCCATTCCTCACGGCATTCTGTGCTGACGCATCTGTGTATACTCTGACCTATATATCTTTCGGATATTCCTCATCCAGGAAACTGAGGGAGACTGTTCTTCGCTGCACACTGTTCTGTTCGTCCTCGCTTAGTATTCCTTTCACATGGGTCTGAATGTATATTGGCATTCCATGCTTTCACTCCATGGGATTTGTTCTTGTTCAGGCCTTAAGGGGCTGTCAACTTCAGGTAGGTCTGTAAGTTGTCTGCGGAGTCGTTTAGCTTGATAGATAAAGCTGCTTCTTTTCAGTCGCCCCATTGCTAGATTTTGGAATCGTTCCTTCATTGGATGATTTGGCATACACTGAAACTTTTCTACTTGAATTAGTACTTTTGTGTCTCTGCGTTCGCTAAGTGTTTGCATTCTTCCCATTTTCTGCATCTCTACTATGGGTTTTGATTTCATTGCTACCCAACATTATTCTAAGTGCCTGGTTTTGTACTTTATCTAGATCTTGTAATGTGGTGTTTGATGCAGAACACCATGCAGCTGAACCATATTCCAGGTGTGGTCTTATGCCTTGCTGGTAAACTTTACTGAGTATATTTCCACTGGTTCCCCATGTGGTTCCACTATGTTTTCTCAGGATAGCTAACTTCCTCATGGCTTTTGTTGTTGCTTTGTTTATGTGCTGCTTCCATATAAGTTTATCATCAAAAGTAACTCCGAGGTATGAGGGTTGTTTGTCTTCTTTCAAGAGTTCTCCATCTATTTTGATATGACCAGCTTTTTGTTTTGGTGAGAGGGTAAAGAGTGTAGTGCTGCACTTATCTGTGTTAATGCTGACGCACCATCTATTAGCCCATAAGGTTATAGCATCGATAGCTCTTTGTATTTGTTTAGTAGCCACTGTCGCATGTTCTTCCGTGCACCAGATCACCAGGTCGTCAGCATACATTGCCACTTTGATCCCATGTGGTAGTTCAGCAACGAGGTCATTGATGTAAACCAAGAAAAGTGTGGGTGACAGGACTCCTCCCTGGGGTATTCCATGACATAGTATAACTTTCTTGCTCTTTCGACCATCTACTTGTACCCTGGCTCTTCTATTATGCAGGTATGCTTTTACCCATTTGTACATTCTTGAGCTAACCCTGCAATTTCGCAATTTCTTTAGGAGCCCTTCTTTCCAGACCTTATCAAGTGCTTTCCTGAGGTCTATCCATGCTGCTAGTACCAGTTTCTTATCTTGGAAGGCATCCTCAATCACTTGGGAGAGGTAAATTGCCTGATCTTCAGTAGAGTAGCACTGTCTGAAACCAGAAGGTTTTCACGTTCAAGGTACCACTGCATCCTAAGATTGATAATGCGTTCCATTGTTTTGCATAGACAGCATGAGAGGGTGATGGGCCTGTAGTTGGAGACTGTGTTGCCATCTTTTCCTGATTTGAGGAGTGGTATCATTATTGCTTCTCTCCACGCCTGTGGTACATTACCCGTGGACCAGCTTGTGTTAAAGATCTGCAGTAGTTTTGCTCTTGCTGCAATTCCCAGGTTTCTAATCATTTCATTGGACACTCCATCAGCTCCAGGGGACTTTTTACATTTTCAATTTGGATATTGCATGCTCCAGTTCTCTCATTGTGATTGGTGCCTCCATGACTTCAGGTATAGGTTCGCTTTGTCCAATGTTTTGCTGGTTCTCTCGAACCTCCTGTTGTTTGTCTGGGCTGACATTGATGTTATTGTCTTCTGCAAAGGAATCTGCAAAATAATCAGCTGCATGTTTACCAGTTAAAATGTTTTTATCTTTATAAAGTGTGATCCTGGTATTTCTCCCTGTACCTTCATCATTTAATTGTTTTACAAGTTTCCATAATTTCCTAGTATCTCTTTCTAGGTTCAGCGACTCTGTTTTTTTCTTTCCAGCTGCTCCGTCTGGCTTGTAACTTGGCTCTTTGAAATTTATCCTTTGTTTTCTGATATTTGTTGTGATGTTCTTGGCTATGTCTGTTCTCAGCCTGCTGTCTAGATGTTTCCATCTCATTTTGCAGCTTTTCCAGTTCATCATTCCAGTAGGGTTTGTAGTTTTTGCGTGCCCCCCTGGGTATGGTTTTACTAGCAGCATGTAGTATACATCTATTAAATTCACTCACTGCTCTATTGATGTCTTTGCCCAAGTTCATGTCCTTAGCTAGAACACTGGTTAAATGCTGGTACATTTTCCAGTCTGTCCTTTTATAGTTCCACCTAGTGAGCGTGCTGCTGTCCTTGGTAAATTCATTGTGGATTTCCAGAAATACTGGTCTGTGGTCACTACCTCCAAGCTGCTTTCCAACAAAACGTGTGATGTTCCATTCCAAGCCTGGTGAGTGGAATGCCATGTCTGGTGTAGAGGTGGTGTGCCATGCTCTCGAGTAGAAGGTTGGCGAGTCTGCTGGCTGGTTAATAAGGATGATATTATTTTCATCCTGCCAGCTCTCACGTTCCTCACCTCTCTTGTCGATATGATCGTAGCCTCAGCTCTGAGAGTGGCTGTTGAAGTCACCACATACCATAAGTCTCTCTTTGTCTGGAATTGTGTCTAGTGCCAATGGTCTATCATTTGGGCAGTAGTAGTTCAGGAGATGGAATTCTGCACTGTCTGTTTTTAGGTGGATCATCTGGTATTCTGACCCTTCCATATATACTTCCAGCTGACATGCGCTGATATTGTTTTTAACAAGTTTCAGAATTCCACCCTTTCGCCTGTCCTTTCTGTCAGATCGGTAGCACTGGTAGCCTCTGATTTTGAAGCCTCTGATGTCGCTGCTGAGGTGTGTTTCTTGGATACAGCATATATTAACTTTCTTCACTGAGGACATTTTCAAATTCCAATTTTTTGCTGTATCCATCTCTTTTACTGTTGACACCCTCAGCATTCCGGTGCATTATTTTTATTGGTCGTTTGTTTGTTTGGCCAGTAGCTCTATTCCCTTGCCTCCTGGCTCCTCGTGGCAATTGAGAAGGACTTTCAGTAACTGAGGTTGGGCCCTTTCGAGGTATAGGGCCCGGCACCGTCCCTGCCTGAACGTCCGCCACAGGGCAGGCACCATAACTGTTTATAGATACAAACATGTTTCCATTGTGTTTTGTCGTGGCATCCTGATTATCTGTGCACCTTTTGGATGGATGCCTACGTCTTCAGCACTCTGCTTACTTGGGCAGGACTATGGTCCTGCTCGAATGGGACTGCCCGACCAGTATTAGTTTCCAGCCCCTGATGGATGAACTAAGCCCCATCACTAATCTCACGGTGCTGGCCTTGATGGGGAAACTTGAAAATGTCTTCAGTGAAGAACAAGTTAATATATGCTGTATCCAAGAAACACACCTCAGCAGCGACATAGCCTTCAAAATCAGAGGCTACCAGTGCTACCGATCTGACAGAAAGGACAGGCGAAAGGGTGGAATTCTGACACTTCTTAAAAACAATATCAGCGCATGTCAGCTGGAAGTATATATGGAAGGGTCAGAATACCAGATGCTCCACCTAAAAACAGACAGTGCAGAATTCCATCTCCTGAACTACTACTGTCCAAATGATAAACCATTGGCACTAGACACAATTCCAGACAAAGAGAGACTTATGGTGTGTGGTGACTTCAGCAGTCACTCTCAGAGCTGGGGCTACGATCATATCGACAAATGAGGTAAGGAACTTGAGAGCTGGCAGGATTAAAATAATCTCATCCTTATTAACCAGCCAGCTGACTCACCAATCTTCTACTCGAGAGCATGGTACATCACCTCTACACCAGACCTGACATTCCACTCATCAGGCTTGGTGAATGGAACAAGTAAAACATTGGTCAAGACGAACCTATACCTGAAGTCATGGAGGCACCAATCACAATGAGAGAACTGGAGCATGCAATATCTAAATTGAAAATGGAAAAGTCCCCTGGAGCTGATGGAGTGTCCAATGAAATCATTAGAAACCTGGGAATTGCAGCAAGAGCAAAGCTACTGCAGATCTTTAACACCAGCTGGTCCACGGGTAATGTACCACAGGCGTGTAGAGAAGCAATAATGATACCACTCCTCAAATCAGGAAAAGATGGCAACACAGTCTCCAACTACAGGCGCATCAGCCTCACAAGCTGTCTATGCAAAACAATGGAACGCATTATCAATCTTAGGATGCAGTGGTACCTTGAAAGTGAAAACCTTCTGGTATCACAGCAAGCAGGTTTCAGACAGTGCTACTCTACTGAAGATCAAGCAACCTACCTCTCCCAAGAGATTGAAGATGCCTTCCAAGAAAAGAAACTGGTACAAGCAGCATGGATAGACCTCAGGAAAGCACTTGATAAGGTCTGGAAAGAAGGGCTACTAAAGAAATTGCAAAATTGCAGGGTTAGCTCAAGAATGTACAAATGGGTAAAAGCATACCTGCATAATAGAAGAGCCAGGGTACAATTAGATGGTCGCAAAAGAAAGAGAGTTCTACTGCGTCATGGATTCACCCCAGTGAGGAGTCCTCCCACACTTTTCTTGGTTTACATCAATGGCCTAGTTGCTGAACTACCACACGGGATCAAAGTGGCAATGTATGCTGACGACGTGGTGATCTGGTGCATGGAAGAACATGCAACAGTGTCTACTAAACAAATACAAAAATCTATCGATGCCCTAACCTTATGGGCAAATAGATGGTGCGTCAGCATTAACACAGATAAGTGCTGCACTACACTCTTTACCCTCTCACCAAATCAAAATTCTGGTCATATCAAGATAGATGGAGAACTCTTGAAAGAAGACAAACAACCCACATACTTTAGAGTTACTTTTGATGATAAGCTGACATGGAAGCAGCACATAAACAAAGCAATAACAAAAGCCAGGAGGAAGTTAGCTATCATGAGAAAACTAAGTGGAATATACTCAGTAAAGTTTACCAGCAAGGCATAAGACCACACCTGGAATATGGTTCAGCTGCATGGTGTTCTGCATCAAACACCACATTACAAGATCTAGATAAAGTACAAAACCAGGCACTTAGAATAATGTTGGGGGCAATGAAATCAAAACCCATAGTAGAGATGCAGAAAATGGGAAGAATGCAAACACTTAGCAAACGCAGAGACACAAAAGTACTAATTCAAGTAGAAAAGTTTCAGTGTATGCCAAGTCATCCAATGAAGGAAAGATTCCAAAATCTAGCAATGTGGCCACTGAAAAGAAGCAGCTTTATCCATCAAGCTAAACGACTCCGCAGACAACTTACAGAATTACCTGACGTTGACTTCACCTTAAGGGCTGTACCAGAACAAACCCCGCGGACTGAAAGGCATGGGGTGTCAATATACATTCAGACTCATGTGATAGAATACTAAGCGAGGACGAACAGAACAGTGTGCAGCGAAGGAGAGTCACCCTCAGTTTCCTGGATGAGGAATATCCACAAGATGTATGGGTCAGAGTATACACAGATGGGTCAGTACAGAATGCTGTGAGGAATGGAGGTGCAGGTGTATATATAGAATATCCACACAAGCCAAGAGATATAATCAGAACACCGACAGGAGATTTCTGCAATAACTATGATGCAGAAATCCAGGCAATTAGTGTGGCAACTAAAAAACTTCTGAACTCCAACTCTGGCCTACAGCATGTGGTATTCAAGGCAGATGCAAGGTCAGTGCGTCAATCTCTCCATTCTGGAAAACTAACAGACTTGAAAAGAACTACATAGGGAATTGTCGTACCAGTATAGGGTAACCATACAGTGGATATCCTCTCACTGTGGAATACCAGGAAATGAAAAAGCAGACCAACTGGCTAAGGAAGGTGCTGCCGAAGACCAACCAGATGTACCAATCACCTACCATCAGAAAAAACAGATGATCAAGTCAATAAGAAAGCCACAAACACCAACACAAGATGACTATCACATTATTAACAGATCAGAACAAGTTATAATTCTACGCCTCAGAACAGGACACAAGCAACTCCGCAACTACATGTATACAAAGTTCAAGATAGGCAACACGGCCATGTGTACATGTGGACAGGCAGCACAGAGTGCCAAACATTTACTTCAATAGTGTTCTGAGCATGAAACGCTGAGGCAAACATATTGGTCAGAGGAAACAACACTGGAATCAAAGCTCTATAGGACACTGTATGAACTACAAAAGACCGTGAGTTTTATTAAGGAGACAGAATAACAGATATAGACATGTTTCAAGTGAACGAAAGAAGAAGAAGAAGAACTGATAGATTCGCCGAATATTTAAGAGATATGACTGATCACCGTGATTCCCCAGTTGCCATTCATTTTAACAGTCCCTCACATCAAGGTATTGCTGATATTGACGTAACTGGTTTGTTACGTTGTTACTCTGGTGACCGCCAAATATCAGTCTAGATCAGTGTTTCCCAATCTTTTTTGTACCAAGCTCAACCAATGCATTTCTAAAAGTTTCTAAATATATTTATATTAATATAAATCACATCCCTGAGGATTGAATTCGCTGGAGGACTCTGTGTGCTGAAACATCCAATGCGGTACCCCTATGACAATGAAGTGTTACGGGTTTATAGAATTGGATATATATTTAAAATTTTAATTATTCAATAAATGAAGCATAATTACAAATTGCTCAGGAAACAAGACTTAGATTTAAGGAAGAGATCACTATGAAATAATTACGAAAAAACAGCAAGTAAATTTTCAAACATATAATAGACAACTAAACTTCAAGTACAAAATAATTTATATGATAGATTGTTGAACACTCAATGTGAGGTCACTTCTAGATGAGTGTACTGCATTTAGTGAGATTGTTGTGCTTGGTGCTTGCTGCAGAGAGATTTTATATTAAGCACCAATTTAGTCAGCTTCAACCTCAAGTTCTGTGATGCCCAGTCGATTTCTTTTCTGTAGTAATAAATCATGTCTAGCCTTAAAATCACATTCAGCTAAATATGAAGATGGAAACGTTAACAATAGCTCTCTTGCAAAGTTGGTTGAATTTGTGTATTTAATTTATGTTTCATTACAAAGCCATGCCATCGTTCCTTTTATAATGAATACATTTTTAACTGACTCATCATTTTGTTGTTCTGAGAGTTATTCTTGCTGCTGCAACGAAACATCAGACGAATCCACTAACATTGGCTACATCATCCAGGTTAGAAAATCAATTTGTTTTAAATTAGAAAATCTTTCTTTTAAATCAGCGGACAAAATTTGAAGATCATCGACAATAACATGTACTGCTGTATCAGTCACTTCACACTTTTGCAGTCAATGAAACTCTTTAAAAATGTCTGTTACAAATATATTTTTGACATAATTCAATATATGTATTGAAATCAAATAGCTTCATTTGTGCATTGACTAGTTTTATTTGTTCCTTGAAGTTGTTAATTTCATATATTTAGTTTTTAACGGTATCGGCGTAATAACTCACAAATGCTTTACCATTGGCCGTTAACATATGCTTTATTTGAGGTTTCTCACTTAAAAAGTCATTAATAGTATCAAATAGTTGTATAGATCTTTTCAAGCAGTTCCATATCAAGAGCCACGTAACTTCAGCGTGAAGTAACAGTCTCACATTATCTGCATGTTGTTTTTCATAACAACAATTGGAAGAGACGCTCACATTTGGCATTAGCTATAATACCATGTACACATTTTCTAACAGATTTGAGTACTTCGTGAAGAACAGGTGAAATATTTGTAGCTGCCTAGTTTTTCCCTACAACGTACAAGAAGCATTTCAAGATTCTAATCTTTCATCAATTTTAAGCAGCCATTTTTCTTGCATATCACATTAGGAGCATCATCTGCAGCACAAGATGAGATATTTTTCATTGGTATACTATTGTCATCTAATTACTTTTGTTTAGCTTATTATATATATAATATATAGCATATATCTTTGAAAGTGGTGGTACTCTCTAAGGACTTAAAGAATAACATTTCTTCAGCAAAATCACTTTTATGAATATATCGTACGTAAGTTATCTGTATGGATTCATTGTCTCTCAAAGTGGATTCATCCATTTTGCACTGAGAAATTTTCTTGATTCAGCTTTCCAACAGGTTGTATTCAATATCTTCATTCATTGAACTATTCTTCTGCAAACAGTATTGTTACTGGGTGTCATAGATTTCACTTCTGTGTCATCTTTTTCCAAACTGTTTTATAAATGCTGATATTGATGGTTTGGTTTCATTGTCTCCTATAATATGTTTATGTCACAGATTTAACAACGAGTAAAGAAATGTCAAAACTAGCCTCAAGAGTACGATTGACAGTTGCTGTAAAGGCAATAAACAAAGACCTTAATGTATCACATTTTTACAAAAATGTTCTTTAAAAGTTTGGCAAGTAATTTAAATCTGAATTGGCATAAGCATTATGTTTTGCTTTCAAGTGCGCCTCAAGAGAATCTCGCTTCATTGATTCGTTGGTCAAGCAGTGTTTGCATAACAGACAAAAAGGTGACCTTTGATAGTGGACAGTGGATATGAACCCAAATTTGAAGTATGACGTTGTATACTGACGAACGTTTGTTTTGCTTGCACTACTCTACTTTACTATGCAACAGAAAATAATAAATATAAGATAAATCTAAACATAAACTATGTATTAAAGTTAATTTAATTTAACGTTAACATTTCAAAATTAATGATTAGCATGCTTTTTGAATGAATAAATCAAAAAACAATTACTTCTTCTTCGCGTCCAAAGTTTATCATGTATACAAAGCAAGTCCACTTTTCTTAATGAATGCAGCAGGATTTGCAAGCTCTTCGGTGTATTGCAACCACAACAGATTGGCGCAATTAGAGTTATCGCTCCTGTATCGGCAAATCAACATTCGGCCCTAGTGGGACACCTCGTATGGAGCTGCTGTGAAATATGTTACTACCACAAACCACCCCCAGAATTCTCTGCCTTATAAAGAGTTAACGAACGAGTATTTCATATTGAGTTACTAACAATTCTTCTTTTTATACAAGTGTAGTCACAAGTGCAGCATTCGGGAGCCTTCGTGCCAACTTCTGGATCAGGCGTGGTCTCAGTCTGACAACTAAGTTAGACGTGTACCGCGCAGTGGTTCTACCAACACTGCTTTATGCTGCGTCATCCTGGACTGTCTATGCGAGACACGCTCGACAGCTTAACTCTTTTCATCGTCGGTGCCTATAAAACCTCATGGGAGTACGTTGGCAGGATCGTGTACCAGATACGAAAATTCTTCAGAAGTCCAGTATGCAAAGCATCCGTGCAATGCTGACTAGGTCGCAACTCCGCTGGACTTGCCACATCGTCCGTATGCCACAGAGATTATTCTATGGAGAGCTGTGCGAAGGTAAACGTACTCGTGGAGGGCAGAAAAAGTGCTTCAAGGATCACCTAAAAAGCTCTCTCAAGAACTGCAGCATCGATCCTAGCTCCTGGGAGACTACAACACGTGATAGCTCAGCCTGGCACACCCAGATCACTGCTGGCATCGCTAAATTTGAAAAAGAAAGAACACTGCGGGCATTCTACAGGCGCAAGAAGCGGAAGGACAAATCTGAAAAATCTCATACTCTAACCTTCAGCACTCCTGCATGCACATTGCAATAGAACTTTCCGTGCATTATTCGAACTCATCGGACATCTACCAACTCACAAACCAAATTAGGTAATTACCAATTTCAACTATTATATTTGTTTTTCTTTTTCATTGCATTTAATGTTTTTCATGCCATGATAATCTTCGCTTGCGAAAGAGGAACACCATCATCATCATCATCATCTATGTTAATACATATATATATTTGTTTATATGTGTATATTTTTATGTGGACTAATGTTCATGTGATTGCAAGTAGATATCTTATGTTGGTGATTGTTTATGTTAATGTATGTATCTACCTTTTGTGTGATGATGTGCACACATTCTTATGTGAGTCCCTACTTGTGTGTGGTTACATTTACATATCTGTGTGTGTGCCTTGATACATGTATTTGTTGGATTTTGATTACTCATATTCTTTTTGTTCATGTGTATAATTATATTCATGCATATATATATATATATATATATATATATATATATATATATATATATATGCTAACATTATAGTGTATACATTTTTGTAGGCGTGTTGTGTTTGATAATATTATATACATGCGTACGTAGGGGCATATATTTGTGTATAAGTATATGTATTTATTTATATTTGCCTATATTAATTGAATATATATATGTTTCATTCTGTTAATGTTTGTTATTAAAAATTATATATATATATATATATATATATGTCCATTTATGTGTGGATGTATGTATATATAGCGTCTATATAGGTATATGTATATATATATATATATATGTGTGTGTTTGTATATATATATATGTATATATATATATATGTGTATATATATATATATATATATATATATATATATATATATATATATATACGCTATGGCCCCTGTTTGCCTTGCAGCGTCAGGGGTGAAGGAGGTCTCTGGAGATGGCCTTTGTGTGTGCTGTTTGTAAGCTTGTCCCTGTGGCACCTTTGGTTTCTGTGATCCAACTTTTACATTTTCTGCCTCTGACTTTATAGCTATTATGTTTATGTGTCGCGGACATTTGTGGCATGTTATCTGTTGGTAGTCTGGAAGTGTATGAAAACCACTTGATCTGTGGTCTATTGATGTCTTCCAATACTGGTATTGTTGTGGTTATATGTCTGATGTTATCGTTTCTAATTCTATCTCTTAATGAGATTCCGAGTATTCTTCGTAGACAAATCATTTCTGCTGTCACTATTTTTCTTTTGTCTTGTGCTGTCATTGTCCAAGTTTGGCACCGGTAGCATAGTGATGGAATAATAATAGTCTTGTATAATGCAACTTTAGTGTCCATGTTCTATTAATGTCTATGTCATTTTTGTGCTTGAAAATACGTGTCATCTGTCCTAGGATATGTTATGTTGTGTTGCATCTATTTGTATCTCTTTACTAGTTTTCCCTTCACTCGATATGATGCTTCCCAATTATGTGAACTCATTCATCCGTTACGGTATTTATCATCGATGGAGATAGTGATATTTCTTTCTTTCTTTGCGATTGCCAATTATTTCGGTCTTTTCAATATTAATCTTCACGTTTAAATTTTGACATGATGTATAGAGTCTGTTCATATGCTCTTGCAGTGTTTCATGTGCTCTAATGTCGCTATTAGTACTTGGTCGTCTGCAAAAAGTAGTTCGTTCAGTTTGTCTTTTATATTATTTCCTTTGTTGGTACTTGTTATTTTATAGATGTGGTCGATATATGTTATAAAAAGTAGAGGGGATGGGACACACCCCTAGCATACTCCTGATTGAATTTGAAACTTATTGAACATTCCTGCATTTGTTTTGTCTTCACATTGGCTATTAGCATAAATGCCCTTGCATATGTTGATTAAATATTCTGGTACTCCGCATATTGATAGCGTTTTCCATAGTTGTTGTCTGTCTACTCTGTCGAAAGCCTTTTCTTGGTCTACGAATGCGATGTATAATTCTTAGTTGTTTTTCTATGGCTCTTTCTGTTAGCTCTCTGAGTGTAAAGATATCATCCGTACAGCTTTTGTTCTTACGGAATCCCATTTGGGTGTTTTGAAGTTGTAGTTCAATGTATGATCGTAATCGTAGTTCTAATATTTAGTTAAAAAATGTTCCTGTTTGGCTTAGTAAGGATTTCCCTCTGTATTTTTTGCATTCTCCCTTACTGCCTTTTGTCTACCATGTGGGAATGATTGTCGTGTACTTGTGTTTCTTGTTTCTTTAATATTATATTGGAAAGTCCGTGTAGCCATTTTCTCTGCTGCTGTTTTGATAAATTCGGTTCGTATGTTATCAGAACCTGCTTCTTTGTTTATTGGTGCTTTATTTTATTGCATTTTCTATTTCCGATAGTAGTATATTTGGTTCTAGGTTTACTGTTGTAATGTTTATTGTTGTGTCTACTTCTTCCTTTACGTTCAGTAGTTATTTATAATATTGTCTCCATTATTTGCTTCGCTTTTTTTAGTGCATTACCATTTTAATCATTTATTGTTTCTGTCGGTTCATATATATCTTCTTTGTTTCTCATGTTCTCAATTTTCTTGTAGAACCTCTTTTGTGGATTTTTATTATCTGAGTTGAGCATGATTCCATATTCTTTCTATGAGTGGATTTTGGTAGTCTTAATGACTTTCTTGGCATTTGTTTTTTCTGTCATGTATTATATGTAAATTACTTGGTTTTTACTTTTGACCCATTACTTATATTTCTGTTTCATTTCTCGTGTGACGTTTTTGACTTCTTCATTTCACCATGCTGTTACTTTTGGTTTCTTTACACTACTGGTCTTGTATCCACATGTTTCTCCTGCTGCTTGTGTTATAGTGTCTTTGAATAATTTCCATTCTTCTTCTGTTGTGTAGTATCTACTGGTAGTTTTTTTCGAATTTTTCTGTGATTTTTATGTGGGCATTGCTCACAGTAACTTGTCGTCTTTACGTTTTAGTATTTTAATTGTTATCTGTTTGTTATCTTTGTTGTTGTCGTTTTTCTTTCTCTTTCTGTTTGTTTTTACAGCTACTATTACCTGTTTTATGGTCGGTGTCTACACACATGTTTGGTAAGACTCTTGTGTCTGTTATTTTCCTTCTGTTGGTTCTTCTTTTTAATATAGTCTATCTAGCTTTTGCAGAATAAATTGTTCCACTTGTACGAGGTGTGAACTTGGGATTTTCTGTACTTGAAGAATGTGTTAGTTATAAATAAGTTGTTCTGAATGCACATTTCAATTAATGTGTAGCCGTTGTAATTTATCATGTTTATTTTGTCTCCGAACCGTCCAAACGTATTCTTTTATGCCATATCTTTCTGGTATCAAGTAGGCGTTAAAATCTCCTAATACAAATAAGTTTTCTTCTGTGTTATTGTTGTTTATTATTTCATTTATGTTTTCAAAAAATTCTTCTTTTCTCGTTTCGTTGCTGTGTGCACTAATGGGTGAGTGTGTTTGAATGAATTATGTGTTCTCATTGTCTAGTGTAACTATTATCGCTATTAACTTTTCGCTCACAAAGGTCGTGTTTATAACATTTTTGGACAGTACGGGGTCAAGGATGAAAGCTGCGACATGTTTTGCTTTAGAATTCTTGTGGTCACCACAGTATATTAATGTGTAGTCCTTGTGTAGTTTGTTTTTGCCTTTGAACTTTATTCACGCGTCTGCTAATCCTAGTAGATTGATCTTTCGTTTTTCCAATATTTCTATTAGATCTACAGCTTTATTATTTAATCCGCCGATGTTAATGGATCCAAATTTGATCGTTTTACGGTTAGTCGTCTTCTGAGCACTCTTCATTTTCTACGAGCAGTGTGTGTTCGTCGCTGTCGATTTGTTAGATCTGTCACAGTGTTGTTTAAACTGTGTTCTAATATATCACATTCAGATGTAAAAATCACATATTCCAACAGAAATACCCTGAAACACCGAAAAATTCTACCCGTCTAGAGACTGGGCGAAAGCTATCCAACTAACTAACTAACTAACTAACTAACGCCATCTTGGCCAGAGAATTTATGTAGGCATATATTGTGAAATGAATTTCTAAGAAAAGCTGCAATAGTTATCAAACTAGATAAAATAAGACATGAACAAATTTGGAAAATAGTTGGTATAATATCATGAATTGAACATATTGAGAGAAAGCAAGTAAAATGGTTCGGTCACCTTATTGAGAATCAAGCCAAACCAAATAAAATAAGAGCATATAATACAAGAATATCAGGGCGTAAGGCCAAAGGTAGACCAAGAATATGGTTGATAGAAAACATTATGATAGCCTTGAACAAACATGGACTACAAACAACCTCAGCGACACATCTGCTTTTGGAACTATAGCTTAAGGTCCCACCCCTAAGCTTTACAGCAAAGTTAGTTAGTTAGTCGTCGGATCATCAACACTGCAAACTGGATACGTCCATTGTTGCTCTGATCTCTTCTTTAGTGTATCCGCCATTACACTTCTGCTGACCGTACAGGTCCTATGCTGGTTGACCATCATTCTTCTGCGCCCTCCAAAATGTTCACTTCTAGCAACGCCGCATTTCAATCCCTGATCTTTAATCCTGGCCATTGAAAGGGAATCATCATCCACATTAGTCTCACTTTCGCGTGTTATATCTCTTAAGGAGTTCACAACGTCTTCTATCCATTTCTCCATCGCCCTGTGTCACAATCGCGCATGATGCCAGTTGATCCGCTCTATCATTGCATCGAATGCCCACACGTCCCAGCACTGAAAATAAATGTAACCACTTTCGGCCTCAATCCACTGTTCGCAAACGAGACCCACTTGTAACTCCTTAATCATACTCATAGAATCACTCAAGATGCAGACCTGCGTTACCTTCTGTGTTCATAGCCACTCAAATGCCCTGGTCACCGCCATAGTCTCCATGGTCATACTACTCGCAGTGACCGCAAAAGCCCCCCTCTCCTCCTTGATCGTTTTACCTGCGTACTGAGCTATGAAGACCAAAGCACTGCGAACATGTCTAATCACAGATCCATCAGTGTATATAATCACATCCCCCTCTTTGGTATTCTCACCGACGAAAGCCTGCACTTCGTTCTCCACAGCTGTGGTACACCATTCTCTGCATTCACTGCTAAGTGATATTACTACTCTCAAACCGGTTTCGAAATCTGTGCGTAGACTTATCCATTTCGCACCTGCTGCCCCATCCTGCAATCTGTACACGCTTTGTATGACATCCTCAGCACGTCCCATCCACGACCTCCCTCTCTTGAGTCTACTGGCTTTAACTTTCTGTATTTTGGAATGCAACGGGTGTTCCTTATCTGCATACATTTGGAGGTACGCCCGTGCACGGCAATACTGTAATATGTGCTCAGCTGTTAGGTATCGCATAGTTCCTGTCGATGTGTCTCTTGTGCATCCCAGTATGATACGCATTGCTGCATTCTGGATTCTATCCAGTATTTCGATCTGAGTTTGGCTAAGAGTCAGAATTGCCAGTATGCGAGGTCGATATGTCCAAGTGGGATAGCGACAATATGCAGTTTCAGGCAGCGAGAGTCCATAGGGTCCAGCACCCATTCATGATTGTAAATGTGTATGTCTGCAACACGAGCGTTGATGTTCAGGGTTGGAAAATCCTAGGGGAGATAATGGAACAGGAAAAGCAGATCCTCTTCTGTGGTGACTTCAATGCGAAAGGTACATCATGGAGCAATAGTTCTTCCAACAAACAGAGAAGAGAGCTTGAGGACGCCCTGCCAGATACGGACCTGTTGTGCATTAACCATGTCCGTTTAACAATGATGGCAAGCAGGGATGGTGATGATGATAGCGCCATCGACCTGGCATTGGTGTCATCGGCTTCTATGGCTATCTGAAAATGGAACGTGCTGGGGCATCATGGCAGTTTTGCTCCCATGCGTTGTTCTCTTGAAAAATGACTAAATTAAGCATATAACGCCAAAGGTAAGATCCTTTAAATATGATCACAAAGGAGTGTGAGCAGAATTCGACAAGACAAACGTAAGGCTCAAGAAGTGGGAAATCAGGTGAGGGATGTAGCAGTATAGCAAAGGACAAGGAAACGTTTCGGCTCAGCTAATGGAGGTCGCACAATGGAAACCGAAGAAAGATATCTTAGTCCAAACATTCAAACATATTGCAAAGTCAGCAAAGGCGTCAAAATTAGACGAATTTTGCCAGGAAATCACACGCGAAAAGTCACTAAAATTGTTCTGGCGTTTACACAAATCCGTGAATGGTCTGACGTGACTATTGTCGATTTCAAGAGCGACGATACCGTTTGGCAGAAAGCGGACGAGACAAAAGGTGCGGCGTTGCTGGTACACTACACCGCACAAATTGGTCAGAGAAATGTGGAGGCATATAAAGAAATCAGGAAAACGATTACAGACACGTGCAAGAACTTGAGCATGGAAAACCATATGATAGTCACAGTTGAAGAAATCAGGAAGACGCTGAAAAGTACAAAAACACAGCACCAGGGCCAGATAGCATTAGATACGATGTCATTAGTCGGAGAACGGATGAGGAGTTGGGAGAGTTGGGGGACGTTCAATAATAGCCTTCTAAAGGGCACAGTAAAAGAAGCCTTGTTGCACAGCTATTTAGTTCCACTACCCAAACATGGGAAGGACCACACTAGGATTCACGGTTACATACAGAATAAAAACAATGCAAAATACGATAGGCAAGCTATTGTAAAAAAATTGTGGCCTGTAAGGTATCATGTCATCTTGAAAGAAATAAGTGTTTACAAATATTTTTAAGAGGGTAGCGCCCAGGAAAGAATACATGCCAGAATGCAGCCATTTTTGCGCAGGATGTTTTTGAGGGTTTCGATTCGCACATGGAGACATGTGCGGTCACAACAGACCTTGATGATACTTACAATAGGTGTCCTTGGATATAATGATGGACCAGCTGTTAAATCTTGCAGTAAATACTTTGCGTGCGGTTTGTTGCCGCCGCCCTGATGCATAGAATAGTAGTTTTTAAGTGTGGTAACTGGATATCTACACCAACGGTTATTAGCCCTGGTTTGGCTACAATAATCGCCTCTATCTCCTGTATTTTTCAATGCATACACAGTACATATCGCTGGCAAGCAAATCACAGGTGTTGACAGAACGATGTCATATACCGATAATATCCTGGTGTATAGACAGGGCAAAAATCAAGAAGAGTGCGTCGTGTAACTACAGAAGGAGCTGGACAGACTGACAAATTTGTGTCGAGATACGGGAGCAGTGGTTAATCCCTCTAAGGCATTCGTGACGTGGTTTTCCTTGAATAATCACATGGTAAAGACACCCATGCCACAAATTTCGCTGTCCGGGAAAATTTTAGAAAGAACTAGCACAATGAGATATCTGGGTGTGTTTTTTGACAGAAGCCAGAGTTTCAGGGAACATGTTGACCACGTTATCATAAGGGCAGTCAAAGGCTTAGCAGCAATGAAGGTTATGGCTGCTGCGCAGTGTGAGCAGAGGTTGCTATTTCTTTTGTACCAGGGTTTGGTTATGACTGTGGCGGAATATGCACTGGCAAACAACAAAGTGAATACGATCAACAGTCATTCACCTGGGGAAAGATAATAGACAATATATATATATATATGTGTATATATATATGCAAAGGGCATGGATCGAGAAATGGAAAGCAGTAGCACTATGGAAATGGACAAGGAAACGTGTTGAGGCTCAGCCCATGGAGGTCGCATAATGGAAACCGAAGAATAATATCTTAGTCCAAACATTCAAAGATATTGCAAAGTCAACAGAGGCGTCAAAATGAGACGAATTTTGCCGGTAGATCACACGCGAAAAGTCACTAAAATGTCACTAAAAAGTCACTAAAATCACTAAATACGAGCAACGTCTTCCTTTGATTTTTGTTTAATGCAACCAACATTCCTAATACTGGCAACTATTGCCCCCACCCAGTCATACAACCCGCCTAATGCTCTACGTCAATTATTATTGGTAGCTCCTTGCTCGCTCCCATGTGTTGCCTAGGCCCGAAAGGGGAGCAAAGAAGGGCAACACTGTTTACCTTCCATGCAAGTCGTAAAAGGAGACTAAGGAGGTTATGAGATGGAGTTGGCTGTCCCATCTCATATAGGGTCAGGGACCCAAAGCCATGCTGAAGGATGTGTCAGGCCGAAAGACACAGATATCGTAGCAATGATGTAAACCATGACACAACGCATTCCGTTTTCTGGACTACATCCTGTTAATCAGCAGGAGTTTGAGGACGAACGCAGAAGAAGAAGAAGCTCCTTGTTCTGTGTTCGCCCTCGTGTGACATTTCACACTCACGCATACACGCACACACACTATTTGGAGTGTTTGTGTGTTTTATGTTTCCAGCTATCATCCTTGTAATTAAGCAACATCGGAAAAAGTTATGCAAAGATAATAGAACAACGTGCACGATACATCGTCGAACTACAATTGATCCTCTCACAATTTGGCTTCAGAAGAGGAATTAGCTGCACAGACGCCGTGTTAACGTTGAGACAAATGCGTGAGAGAGCGATATTTATAGATCAAAAGAAGGCGTTTGATAGAGTCAACAGGGGCGTACTATTGGACACTCTGGAAATGTGTTATATCAAAGGACAACTGCTAGAAAGTATAAGATCTTTGTATAAGAACTGCCAATGTGTAGTAAGAACATCAGATGGTATCACAGATACATTTGATACAAAAACGGGAGTACGTCAAGGTTGCGTGCTCTCACCTTTGCTATTCAATATATACATAGACAGAGTAATAAAAGAGGCAAAAAGTACAGAGGGCAACACAACGGAATTCAGAACAAGACAACTCAGAGTAACTAAACAATGAAATAAATGAACTACTTTTCGCAGACGACCAGAGCCTCATATACGAAAACGAATAACAACTACAAATTCATGTTAGCTCACTATCTGCAATATGTAGAAAATACAACATGAAGATCAATACGCAAAAGATGGAAACTATGAAAATATGCAGAACACCGAGTCCACTAAACATTCAGATAG
This sequence comes from Meghimatium bilineatum, assembly GCA_034231615.1. Lineage (NCBI taxonomy): Eukaryota > Metazoa > Mollusca > Gastropoda > Stylommatophora > Philomycidae > Meghimatium > Meghimatium bilineatum. The sequence continues at coordinate 11,018,486 of CM067300.1, forward strand.
ACAATATAGGAGTAAAACACGTAACAGAGTTCAAATAAGTCGGTAGTATTTTTACAGAAAATGGAAGCCTCGATAGAGAAATAGAGTTGAGATGTCAAAAGGCAAATGCAGTAACATACCAACTGTCACCGCTGTTAAGAGACAAATGATCTACAGTATATTCCTACCAACACTATGTTACCAATGCCAAACCTGGTCTCTCTCATCTTCAAATTATAGAAATATATTGACATGTGAGATGAAATGCTTGAGGAAAGCTGCCGGGATCACCAGGCTTGATAGATTGCGAAAGGAATATATCATGGAAAGAATAGGTATAATATCTTGTACATATTACATAGAGAGAGAACAGATCAAGTGGTTTGGCCACATTATGAGAATGCATCACGAAAAGTTGCATGTACAAGCATATAACCAAATGAGATCAGGGAACAAAGCCGGAGGAAGACCACGGAAAAGATGGATAGAAAACATCAGGGAGATCCTGTACAGACACGGTCATAGCACAGCCGAGGTCACACATCTGGCGATATAACGCAAGCTCAAGCACCAATCACCCCTACTCTTAACGGCGATAGTGGATCACAAACCACCTGGGGAAAGACAATAGACAATACTTGCAATTAGTATTTTCCTGATCTGATTTAACACTTATAACTTATTCTTCATTGTTTTGCATCTATTTATATATCGCTATTTCTACCTATTGAACATCTGTTGGTCAGACTTTAAATCAAACACAGTTGTCAGGCAAGAAGCAAAACAAGAAAATGTATCCAACTATATTACGAGGCATCGGTAGAGTTACATCGGACAATAGCTGCGAATGGATACCACAAGACTCCACTGTCAATCTCTGATGTGGTTACCAAGTGGCAAGAGAAAAAGCGGAAGACCAAGCGGAAACAATGAAGGCCTAAAATGTTAGTATTTATTATCTTGGGATAAGTATTTCTGTACATAAGTTTTTGCTATTGTTGCAAGTTTTCGTTTCTTGAAAAAGGTCCCGTTTGAACCACAACGTGGAAACAGTCCTTGTTATGTGCTTATTGTTATTTAATTTGTACATTATTTTGTTTATTTTGATAGTCAGTAATTAGTATTATAGTAACATCTTTAACCCAATTAGTCTTTATCGCCAATTTATTTTGTGACTGCTGCACTCCTCACTTTGTCGGACATCCACTGACATTTTTATTAGGAAGGGGAACTGACCTACAGATGCAGATATCCACAAAAAAGCTGTATGGGAGCACTGAGGAACTTTCAAAGCAGCATCATTAAGAGCCGTCTCTGCACTGAAGGCTACCTTAAACGAACCTCCAACATATTCAGTCTCTTGTTTTGGGGGTGCACTCTGTTAGACTGTAACCTGCCCATCTCAAGATGACTCCTCACCTTCCAAGCCACAATTTTGTATCTCCACAAGCTTGCCTATTGCATTGTGCATTATTATTATTATTATTCTGTAGCCTTGTATTCTGATCTGATCCTTGCCAGGTTTCAGTAGTAAAACTAAATAGCCATGTAGCCAGTTTTCTTTTATATATTGTGACCTTTAGAAGGCTATTATTTAACATGTCCGTCAACTCTCCCAACTCCTCATCCGTTCTCCGACTAATGTCATCGTATCTAATTGCATCCGAACTTGGTCCTGTGTTTTTTTGTACTTTTCACGGCCTTACTAATTTCTTCAAAATATAATTATACTATGTTCTTCCATGGTCAGGTTCGTATACATATATGTCATCTTTTCCCTGATTTTTTTATATGCCTCCACATTTCTCTGACTAATTTGTGCGGTAAAATGTACCAGCAAAGCCGAGTCTTTTGTCTCGTCCGTCTTTTGTCAGGTCGTATCAGCGCTCTGGAAAATCGTCAAGAGTCGTGCTTCTTCTCAGACCATTAATGTATTTGTGTAAGTAGCAGAACACATTTAGTGACTTTTCACGTGTGATCTCCTGGAAAAATTCATCCCATTTTGAAAAAAAGTATTTCTAACATTGTTAGGTGGGTGGTAACTGAGTATCTGCACCAACGGTTATTAGCCCTGCTAATATTAGCCGTGGTCTGACAAGGGGATCGCCTCTATTTCCTGTGCTAATCAATGTATACACAACACTCATCACTAGCAATCGAATTACAGGTATTGTCAGAGTGATGTCGCGGTAATAAATGATGATACTAACTGTCCATCTCGTGATGTTTCTCTCCCAAATGTAGGCCTATCCCAGAATTGTCTTCTTGCAAAACTGAAATTTTTAAAAAAAGAACAATTTGTTTACAATTTTACCCCAGCTTAGTTATTTAGTTAGTCGTCGGATCATCATCACTGCAAACTGGACACGTCCGTATTTGCTACATTCTCTCCCTGAGTGTATTCGCCTCTACACAGTTACTGACAGTACCGGTGATATGTTGGTTGACCATCATTTCTATGCGTCCTACAAAATGTTCACTTCTATCAACATCGCATGTCAAACTCTGATATTTAATTCTGGCCATTTTAAAGAAATTAGCATCCATACACGTCTCACTCTCACGTGTTATATCTCTTAAGGCGTTCAATACGTCAGCTCGATCCATTGCCCCATCGCCCTGTACCACAATCGCGGATGACGCCAGGTGATCTGCTCTTTCATTGCCGCGGACACCTACAAGCCTCGGCATGACAATAAATGTAACCACTTTTAGCATCGCCTTTCTCAAGGCCTCAACCCACTGCTTGCGAACAAGACCCGCTTGTACTTTTCTAGTCATACTCATATAGTCACCCAAGATGCAGACCTGCGTTACCTACTGTATGCCAACCCACTAATATGCCCTGGTCACCGCCATAGTCTCAATGGTCATGCTACCCGTAGTAACTGCGAAGACCCCACTCTCCTCCCTGATTGTTTTACCTGTGCATTAAGATGTGAAGGTCCAAGGAATGCAAAAATGTCTTATCAGAGATCCATCAGTGTATATAATAACACCCCCCTCTTTGGCATTGATAATGACCAAAGCCTGCACTTTTTTCTCCACAGCTGTGGGACACCATTCTCTGAATTCCCTGCTAAGTAATATTACTACTCTCAAAGGAGTTTCTAAATTTGTGGGCAGACTTATCCATTCCGCACATGCTGCCACATCTTACTATATGCACACGCTTTGTATGACATCTTCAGCACGCCCCATTCACGACTTCCCTCTCTTAAATTTACTACTTTTAGCTTAATTTTGCTACCTTTAGCTTAATTTTGCTGCCTTTAGCTTACTGTATTTTGGAATGCAACTGGTGTTCTATATCTGCATGTATTTGAATTTACGCCAGTACACGGCAATACTGTTATCTGTGCTCTGCTGTTGGGCAGTCAAGTTGGTACCACACAGCTCTTGCCAAAGTGTCTTTTGTGAACCCAAGTATGATTCATATTACTGCATACTGGATTATATCCAGTCTTTCGATCTGAGTTTGGCTAAGAGTCAGAATTGCCAGTGCATATTCCACCACAGCCACCACCAAACACTGGTAAAAAGAAATAACCTTTGCTCTTTCTATACTTTTCCCGCACAACGAAACATGTGGAATGATTGTCTTTACCATGAGATTGTTCAAGAAAAACCAAATCAAGAATGCCTTAGAAAGATGTACCACTACTCCCGTATATCTACACTATTTCTCCAGTCTGTCCAGAAATCAACAACTTCTGTGGTTACACGACGCACTCTTCTCGATTTCTACCGTGCCTATACCTATGGATGTCATTTGCGTACGCGTACGACATTGTTCTGCCAGCACCTATGGTTTGATTGCTAGTGATATGTGCTGTGTGTATATTTAAAAGCACATGAGATAGAGGCAATCCCTGTGGAAGACCAGGACTAATAACTGTTGGTGTCAATACCAAGTTACCACACTTAAGAACTATTATCCTGTGCACCATGGCCGCACAAACCCACCACACGATAAAATGATTTGCTACAAGATTCAACAGTTGGTCCATCAAGATATCCAAGGACGCTCTATTGTAAGCATCCTCAAGATCTATTGCTACCACACATGTCTCAATGCTCAAATTGAACCCCTTAAAAACATCCTGCGCAAATATGGCTGAATTCTGCCATGTCTTATTTCCTGTGCGACACCGTCCTAATACTGTTGGTCGTCGTCTTCTTTTTCCCTTCTACTTTAACCATTTACGGGTGTCGAGGGAGATACATTGTTCTTTTTCTCGTATTTCTGGCAGCTTCAGATAATGTTATTTGGTGTTCGTGTAATGTCTCTTAACGGCTGTCAATCCATGGTACTCTAGGTCTACCGCTGGCTCTTTTTTATGCTTCTCCTCTCTTCACATATGTTTTATAAACTAATGAATCACACGGCATTATTTCCAGATGACCGAACCATTGTATATGTTGGTTTTGTATGTATTGTAGAATTGATATGACACCCACTCTTTCTCTTCTGACCCTGTTTCTAATTCTGTGTCTTCTGGTTACCCCTTGTGGCATTTCTCAGATATCTCATCTCTGTTGTAGCCAGTTGTTTCTTATGTTTTGTTTGTTAAGGACCATGTTTGACATTGGTAGCACAGGGCTTCCGCCACAATGGCCGACTAGAACGAATGTGTTCTCTTTACGGTGCTCGATTAACGGTTGTTCCTTCCCGAAAGTAATGGCAACCTACGGGAATATTGTGCCTAGAAATTCCCAATGGATTAATCGTACTATTTCCCAAGGATTGTGATCTTGCGGTGTAGCAATTAGCATAAGATACTTCGAATATCATGGAAGGATAAAATCAGAAACTCAGATATTATAAACACATTGAATATTCCAGAGTGTTGGTTACTAAACACAATAACAAAAAGAAAACTACGCCTGTTTGGTCATATAAAGAGACACAACTGTTTAGAAAGACAAATAATGGAGGGAAGAGTACCTGGGATTAGGAGAAAGGGTAGACCAAGAAGACGATGGACTGACGACATTAAAGATAATATGAATACATCGCTAGAAAATGCAAGCCACATCGCCCAAGACAGAGAGTGGTTCAGAGAGTTCATTGGGAAGCAACGTTCTGGAAGGAATACGTCACACGACAGCACAGGGTTGGAATGAAGATACTTTGGATAAGATTTTTGTTGTTGTTGTCATTGGTAGCATTTTGTGTTGCAATAAAGGGAATAATTGACCCAGTATGTGATTCGCTTTGGTATATCGAATGTCTATTTCGGTGTCCATCTTTCCATCTGAAGAGAATGTACTCCTAAGTATTTGAAGGTGTTTATTTAATGACTTGATTTTCCACTGTTATATTTATATTGTGTGTATCCCTTCCTATTGCCATGGTTTCTGTTTTATTTATGCTTATCTTCATATTGTTGCTCTTGCAATCGATGTCCATGGGTGTTAAAATGACGTTGTAGTTCAGTTTCTTCAAATACTATTATTGCCTGATCGTCGGCAAAGAGTAGCTCTTTGGTATTTTCATTTTTCATCTATGTTGATAAACACTTATTTGTCTAGAAAATGGCACGATACAACGCTTACACTCACAAAGACTTCAGCTCAGACGCACGCACTCCGTTAGCACCATACCAGCGAAGATCTACATGAGCGGACCAGTTTAATTATTTTTTTGAAAAAAATGCCAATTTTAAACACAAATTTAACCATAAACAGTTTCAACTACCTGGCACTTCTCTTCCGGAAATTACATCATATCATTACAACGGTTGCGAAGTGAAAGTTAGGTGCATCTACTGTTTAGGTAGCTGCTATTTTGCGCAAGTGAAAACAATTCTCGGTAAGCCCAATTCCCATGTTTAGTATCATTTATCAAGAAATAATATCGTATTTGTTTTTCATAATAAATAGAATATTATAGTAAACTGTTTGAATAATTTAACAACAAAGGAAGAAAAAAACACTATTACATTTTTGGGAAAAGTTACTTTTGATTCTTCAATGTGCTATAAATATCACACTGTTTACATCTTTAACCATATCATTGGTTTCCTCCGCCTTGGCCCCTCTATGCAGGTGGAGTGTGTTAGGGCATCACGACAGTGTTACTACCCGTGCATTATCCTTATCAAGAAACACAACAATAGGAAGCGTAGCAACGTTCCAAGGGTCTTCCAGTACGACAACTCGGGCCATTTCTCGATAAGCAAAAGTAGGTGCATCAAGTCGCAGGTCAAGCGGTCAAGCACCGCGAGTTGAACCAACCACCATGGTGGAATGACGACATAGAGAACGCATAAGGGATAACTGGCAGGCCGTCAAAGCGTGGCAGGAAGTACGCCACTCTTTCTGTCCATCATACAATAACGTAACTGCATTGAAGCAGATGACACCATGCTACTCTTCAAGATAAGTGCAAAACAAGCCAAAGAAGAAAGGTGGAATGAATTTTGCAAGCAGGTCAGCTCAGACAAGTCTCTTAAGACGTTCTGGCGTTTTCAGAGGAGCATGAATGGAAGTGTCCAAAGAGTTGGCATACCTGAATTTCAGTCCACGGATCTGACATGGAAGAAATCAGATGAAGATTTGGGAATGACCTTCCTTGACACATACGTTCAACAGACGGACCAAAACAATCTAGATTTCAGGCGGAGGATTATCACTATGCTGTCTGGTCTATGTACGGAGGCTAAGTGGAACGAGTGCATACGCATCACTGCTGAGACCGTCCAGACCACTCTTAAATGGTCGCAGAACACTGCCCCAGGCCCTGACGGTATACGATACGTTGACTTTGCCATCTTTAAGGAGAGTGACATAAACGACCTGGTTGGCGAATTTAACGGATGCATCAAGAACGGAACCATCAAGGAAGAATGGTTGCAAAGCTACCTATTGTCACTAAAGAAACCCAATAAAAATCACGCCCAGATCAACGGCTACCGAAACATAACGATGCAGAACACATAGGGCAAACTGATTAAGAAAATTGTAGGACAGCACGTCGCTCGAGAACTGGAAGAGAGTCGCATCTTTCCGGGCACGCTCGGAGGATACAGACGTCAGAAATAAACATGACGCAATGCCGTTGTTTTCGCATACGATGTATTAGAGGGCTTTCATGCAGGTCTGGAAACGTGTGCTGTCGCGCTTGACTCGGAGGACGCATATAACAGAGTGCTGTTCGAATACCTCATCAACACGCTCGTGCTCTTTAATGTTGACCCTTTCGTCGTCAGATGGATATCAACGGTGTTGCTCGAGAGGAAGGTGGCCCTGAGGTGCGGTTGTTGTGTTAAACATCTAAACCATAACAATACGCACAGGCCTTCTACAGGGATCTCACCTCTCACCCGTATTATTCAATGTTTACACTGTAGCAGTCACACAGCAGCAGCTCGTCGGGACAGGTAGAACAATGTCTTTTGCGGATGATATCCTGGTATACATACAGGAAAGAGATATAACAGAAACTGTCATGCCACTGCAGAAAGAGCTAGACCGTATCGTCTCCTGGTGTGATGGTTCAGGGGCACATATTAACAAAGAGAAAGCTGCGGTGACATGGTTCTCTCTTAACACTCACATTGTTAAGTCCGAGACACCGACGGTAGAGATGAGAGGGTGTGATGTAACCAGGACCTCATGCTTACAATACATGGACGTGCGATTTGATAGTAATCTGTGTTTCCAGGAACACTTTGAACATGTTATCGCCTGGCCCTCAGATGACTTTCAGCTCTGAGAGTAATGACAGCGGCTGACACTAAACGACCACATCTCGTAATCTTATACGAGGCTCTTGTCCTCCCTGTCATTGAATATGCAGGCGCTACTATCACCGCCAGTCACACACAGATTGAGAGGCTGGAAATAGTTCAAAACGAAGATGGACATAGATGTAAAAGATTACCACCGTACCATTCGCATTTAAATCCAATATTATTTGTTTGGGAGAAAATTTAAGGAGCAGTGGCAAAGGAGAATAAAACCTTCAAACTTAAGGATGTGCAGAAATTGCAGATACTATGCTCTCCGATATTAACACAAAATTGTGACACAACCGAAGTGACATATATATCAATGTCAAGACATCATGAGGTATTAATATATAATATGTAGCCTAGACTTGTTGGACAACACGACCATACTGACAATCGTTAAACGTAGTTGTCTGTTGCGATTTAGTCATTTGATGAGAAGTGAAGTTTTCTCTAAAACAATCACGCAGAGCAAACTAGAAGGTGTTAGGATAAGAGGTGAAAACAAAAGGCCTAGACTGACAATATTAAATGTTGGACACCCACTACATCTAATTTTCTCCGCATTGTAGAATGCACTCAGGAAATATTTTGGTAGAAGAGTACAGAATATCAACACTAGTACTTAGAATGTTCATACTAGAACAAAGATGATAAGCACAATGTATGGTTGCGTTTATTTTAAACTGACGAGATTGTAAATAATAATACAAATTCATAAACGTTTAACTGTCAACTTTATATCTCGTTGCATATAATCTCAATACAAATGTAAGAACAATATTACATTTGGAATATTTCATTTTTGCCCATGCTACAACTAATGAAGATACGCCAATACCAGCAATTACTGTAAAATTTCTTTTTCACATAAAATAAAAATCCTTACTACCTAAAAAAACAACATCCATTGCGACTGCTGCGATAAATCCGTTTAATCTTAATAATAAGTAATCATAAATCTGTAACATGGTTACGAAATAATGCACTTAAGCAAAATATGAAGTAAATGCGTTTAGTAATTACAGAGAAAATAGACAACATCAGTGGACAACTATATATGAACGCACTATAATTTTCCAATTTACATATTACAAAACTTTTTCAATGATTTGTACTGAGCGTTCAGTATTTCTGCGCACTACACACGGGGTGAGGCGTGCGCACGCATTAGAAATATTATTTCTAATCCCAACCATACTTTAAGTACCTAACCTTAAGCTTGTTAAATCACACAACAAAGGTTAGGTAATACCTCAAAACTAAATCAAATGTCACAAAGGAGAATTAAAAGCAACTTGTGCCAAATTTTTAAATTGTCTACAATCAACACTTGTGGATTAAAACATAAGAAACAAGAACTGATAGATGAAATGAAAAGAAAAACTATATCAATACTAGGATTAGCAGACACGAGGATTAAAGACGGGGTATATAAAAAAACTAAATCAAAATTACACGTTTAAGTTACAAATACTATAGTGGTGTTGACCCAGTTTCAAGAGCAAGGCATGGGGTGGGCTTTTTAATAGATCCAATATACCCCTGGATCATAGTTCAGGTCACACATCAGAATAAACGATCAATGTTGGTCACCATTACAATAGATAGTCTCAGGGCTCTGCAGTTCTTTCTGGACAAAAGTCCCCATCCCTCTGTATCTACTTCTACTCTTATCCGTCTTGCTGAACTGGTGCTTACACTCAACTCTTTTGAATTTGATGGACACTTTTTTCGATCATATCAGTGGCGTTACCATGGGCACCAAAATGGGACCTAGCTATGCGTGTCTGTTCATGTGACATCTTGAACAGCTACTTTAGACCACCTATAATGGCATATTCCCATCTATTTTCTACAGACATATTGGCGATGATGATAATGTTCGTCCGTCGAAATCGACGATGACCAAATACGCAACCATAATAATAATAACAATAAGTAATTAAAAATAATAAAGTTAATAGTGCGTTTTTAAATGACTAACACATCCAATGCGCGCACAAAATGTTCTTTACAGAATTGATAACAATAAAGGGTATCTATGTGAGGTTGACATGTTTTTTTCTTTTCTACGTGCCTGCTTCTGTCTTGCAGTATCTTGTCTGGACTCTTGCGCCGTTAGTGCTCCCGTTCTATTGCTGTAACGCCATGATGTTCTGTTCTGAGCGAAGCTCTCCCAAGCGCCTACGTCAATGTTAAGATGTTTCAGTGATGACTTGAGCGTGTCTTTGAATCGTTTTTTTCTGTCCACCAGCTTTTCGAAATCCAAAAAATCACATTGGCGATATGATAGCTATCACCGACATTTCCGAAGTGGAATTGTCTCGTTTCATCAACTTCATCGGCAGTTTCAACCTTGCTATTCAATTTACATCTAATATCTCCACTACTTCTGTCAACATCCTTGACATCATTGTCACCATTCATCCCCCTTACCTTAGCACATCTATTTACTACAAACCTACTGATGCACATGGCTTTCTGCTCTACACTTCTCATCCTCACGTTTGTCGCCACTCTCTGCCGTACTCCCAGCTTCTTCGCCTTCGTCGCTTATGTAGCGATTACGACGATTTTCTCGACAAGTCCTCTGAGATTATTGAGTTATTCCGTAGACGCTCTTTCCCTGGCAGCATTCTTTCATCCGCTTGGCTCCGAGTGCGCCAATTGTCTCACCAATACATTGATTGACCTCAGGGTTCGTCCTCCTCCTCCTCTGATAGGGTTAAACTTGTTCTTACCTTTCATCCCCATAACTCTTCTGTCCAACGCATCACGCTTAAACATTATTTTCTTCTCCAGTCTGATCCTGACACCCGTGCCGCTTTCCCCGACTTACCTCTGGTGGCGTATAGGTGCGATAAAAATCCGAAGGACATCTTTGTCCATAGCCACCTTAAACTTCTGTTCCCGACCATTTTGGCACTGTTTGTTACTCACGTGACCGTTGCTATACATGTCCGTATGTGGTTCAGATGCGCTCCATATCGTTTCACAAGGCCACTTTTTTCATCGATGAGGCCTTTACATGTGAATACAATAATGTTATTTACGTGATCATAAGTAAACGTTGCGGCAAGCAGTACATCGGGGATACCGGCTTAAGATTGAGTGATCGTTTTAGTAACCATCTTCATGTCATCAAGCACAGTACATCTGCTCCTGTGGCCACACACTTCAACGGCTATGGTCATTATGGTTCTCTTGATATTCAGGTCAATGCAATCAGATTCTGCAACACCGATGATAGATTTAGGAACGCTCTAGAAAATCGTCTTATTTTTGAATTGGGTACCGTCAAGCCTTTTGGACTCAATTCTGACCACTCTTTTGTATAATACTGGGTTGGTATGGTTTTTGTCTTTATTCATTTTGATCTGTCATTTAAAAATCTTTTTGTTCGTTTCGTTTCCACATATAGTTACGTTTTTTATATACTTCCTGTCCTTCCGGCATCTCATTTCCATATTTCCATTGGATACATTTATCTGTTGTGATAATTTCCATTTGTCGTCTTTTGATATTTTGTGTGTATCTTGATAAAGACCTTATGGTTGAAACGTTGAATATGTTTTGTGTATTGTAATTTGTATGTTTTCTTATGTGCACATCATTACCCACTAGTGTTTGTGATAGTCCGTCGTGTCTGAGTGAAACGATTATAAAATCATGTGTTTTAAGTTGAGTGCAACATTACAATAGACCATGTCTACACAACATTTATGCAGGTATATGCCCCATGTACCACACCATACAACGAAAACGAAAGCGAGAATTTCTTTTGAGAATATAAACAGACCAATAAATAACAACAGTAATGATGATGACATATATATATATTTTAGGAGACTTCAACGCACATCTCTGCGAAAATAGAGAAGGAATAGAGGGATATAGATACTTGAACATCCTGGATTTGCCTGTACAGAAATGTTTGCTTATGTTATACATTTCTTGTGACTAGGATTTGCATTTAGTAATGTCGTCGTTTTGCATGTTAGAAATTATATTTATTAAGTTCTTTAACCAATTTTATTTTTATATATGTAACTTTTAAGGATGTAGGACGCTGGAGAAAATAGCAATTAATTTTTTATAAACATCATTTATTTAACTATGCAAATTAGTCAACATTTTCAATATTAATTAATTGTACGTTCATCTGAAAATAACAGAATTATGATCAACAGATGCGACATGTCTTTGTGTATACAAAAATATATAGTTTCTGTGGTATTTTATTAAGTTTAATAGATATTTAATTTATTCTCATTATAATTATGCAAATTAGCAAACATTTTGAATATCAATTAATTATTTTCCACTGGAACATTCCAGAAAAGTGATCAACATAAGCGACTTGTCTTCACGAACACAAAATTGTATATTTGTGTATTGTATTATTGAAAATAACAAAGATAATTCAGAAATTATCAGCTCAGCTAAATTTTGTGGTCACAAGTTGTATTTATATTTTCCTATGTGTGTCATGTGTCTATATGAAGAAACATTTAGAAAATTAAAAATATATGTGTAATATGACCTTGTCATTAGAGGTGAGAAAGAGAGTTCTGCAGTGCTATATAACCCATATACTAACATATGGGTGCGAGTCTTGACACTAAATAAACTGGATAGTGGGAGATTGGAGGCGACAGAGATGTGTTTCTACCGAATAATGCCGAGAATCCCATGGACTGCCAGAAAAACTAATATAGAGGTGTTGGAAGAGTTAAATGCGAAACGGACTTTAATCAACAATATAAGAAAAAGGCAATCTTCTTTTTTTGGCCACTTCATGAGACAGGCAGGTTTAGAGAACATAGTCACAACAGGCAAGATTGAAGGCACCAGAGACAGAGGGCGACAACGTGAGAAAATATTAGACAGTTTGACAACCTGGCACGGCATGGAAACAACTACGACTTTGATACATAATACTGTGGACAGAGAGCTGTGGAGAGCCATTACCGCCTACGCCAGCCGACATCGCACCTGATGATGATGATGAGGATGATGATATGTAAGTATTTTGATGTCAAATTAACTCGAAAACAATTCATAACTTTTTTTCATGGTTGACGTACAGACTTGGTTGAGGTATCGTTGAATTGCAATATTTAAGTCATAACCAACTATATTATTTGTAATTATTTAGCATTATTTTGAAAATTTAGTCCAAGGATTACAAATTAAGGATTACAAATTAAGGATTACAAAGGACCTTTCGGCGACACAGAAACAAGATTAACGACAACGGTTATAAACTAAAAGCCGGCACCACCTCTTTATAATGAACATTAGGACAAAACTTTCAAAATGCGTTTGCAGCATTATAAATACCACATTTAAAAGCCCTTGAAAATTGAAATTAAACGATACCTCAACCAAATCTGTATGTCAATTCTGAAAAAAAGTTATGAATTTATTTTTGAATTAATTTTTATCAAGGTAATGACATGGAACATAAAAGAAAATATAAAATGATAGATGTCAAAAAGTCTCGGCCTTGACTTTACATTCTGTAGGATGTGACAGTTAACGTTATCTTCAACAAATTCCTTAGGTATTTCTTGCAACATGCATTGCAGGTCAGTGTTGCTCTTCTTTGATCCCCTTTATGGCAACACGCATACGTGTTTCTTGTATACGTGTATACGCATACGTGTATACACGCATACGGCTGGCAATATGTCATCTCAGCCCTCTTTGTATCTGAAATATAATATTTGATTATTTTTTTGACATTTGCTATCACAGGTTGGTTGGTTGGTTGGTTTGTTGGTTGGTTGGTTGGTTGCTGATCCAGCGGTCCATGGGCTTATGCCCTTTGATCTAATGCCATTAAATGACATTATATTGCTGGGAAATCTGTGGATTTTCAGCCCACTTTGGGACAGAGCCAGAGAATTACTATCGCACCTCCAGGAATGTAGGTTTCAACCTATGCACTGCTCCTAGCCACTGTAGCCAAGATAGGGTTCACTGTGCTAATTCCCCGCCACCAATTGATTACTAGTTATGCCGAACTTCTCTATTGCTCCAGGCATGTAACCAAATGTTCAAGTCAAAAGGATTGTCACGTCCTGAGTCACTGTGCCTCTATGATAGGTCTACGCTTTAGGAAAAAACAGTGCTGTCAGTTTCCTCCTCCCCAGTGCTGCACAGTACATCTCTGGATCCCTCCCAACCACATATATAACCAACCAATATATATACATATATATTCAGGTAAACATTAAACACATTTACACAACAAAATAAACGCACAAATTTATAGATGACATGCCATGAAGCTTCTCTAAGAAGATAACCTGAATATATTGGAATGTCATCCACTAAGCTTTTCTGTTGCATGGCTGGTGTGTCTAGTGGGCCATTGGTGAGACCCACAGACGCAACCACATGCATTTGGTATTACAGGAACACAAACAATTCTTTGTCAAATGTATGCATGAACTACTAGGTAGGTATGTGCACCAAATTTTCAAAGTGGTTTGACATCATTATGAATATGCTTTCTCCTGTTTTACTGATATTTAATTAACAAAGAATAAAGTTAAAACATAAAATACCTATCTCACATTGGAAATTCTTTTATACTTTATTCATATTTAGCCTACATGTGATTTACGTAATTTTGCACTCAATGTCAGATTAATTACACTTCTTGATTTTATATCTGTCCAATTGAATGTCATGTGTTATGCTATCATATTGTTATTGTGTTTTATACAATTACTATGTAGACTAGGCGTAGCCCTATATAATACTTTATACATGTATGTTCTTCTGATAGACTTATGTAAATTTGATTGAGCAAATTGAGAAAATTTGATAATAAACAACAGACAAGCGGTAGTTTGGAAGATGATGCAGGTGACATTCATTGATGATTTTATTTAATAGGCCTAATGATAGAAGAAAGCACCTCTCAGATACAAATGAACTTTACTAAATATGTGAGAATTATAAGTAATTGGACTTAATAAACACTATAAATAATATATATCTAATGTAAAATGTGTTTCTTGTATAATTATCCACACGAAACGTGACGATTTGGCAAAGAGAACACTTAGTCGCCATGATGACGGACGTAGGATATCAAGCTCACCCGGCACTGTCTTGTACCACAAATTCAAATTATATGAGTTAAAGAAATTAAAAGAGGTAAGAATTGTAGTTGTTAAACGTAAATTTCTTTATATATGAGACATTGAAAATTATCGACGCGGCATGAAAGAATATCGCTAAACAAGAAGGAACTCCTGACCGATCGGCACACCATTTTAAAAAAATTGTTAAAAATTACAAGAGCGTTCCAAAAATGTTAAAATTTCGTATATACAGAGAGGAGAGAAAAGGTTGATGAATATGTTAGACATGGTTTCACATATGATATACAATCAAACTAATCCGATATCTGTGTACAGGTTAAAAACGCTTACCTTTGGTTGTTGAATTGCTTGCTGTAAATTTCAGACGACCTTTTTCCAACTTCCCCATTCAGAATCCAATGCAGAAATGGATGCCAAAGCTTAAAAGTTCACTTTTATAAACACTGACGCAGTGTCGCATATCTCAATGACAAATGGATTGGTCAGTACACATGTGATCCGAAAAATAGATCACTTGGCATTAGCTGGACAAGGAAAATAATCACGACTGGAACTCCACTTAGTGTTGAGTTACGATTCCCTAATGCCTAGATACATGCATCCAGCACAACCTCTTTATAATGAACACTTCTTTAAACATAGGCAGTCATAAGTGTATACATGGTATAAATGGAACAGCCTGGAATGCAAGAGCTAGATAGGCTGTATACTCACAAAAAGAAACAATAAGCGAAAAATAACAGATGCACGAGTAATACCTAACATGTGTGCAGACACAGACCATAAGGCAGTAATAATAACAGTCAAAACAAAAACAGAGCGAAAAATAACAAGCACAAATCACCAAGGACAACTAAATATAAATAAATTGCAAGAATTAAACATAGGCCTACGCAAAAAATATATCCAGGAAGTTAAAAAAGAATTCTCAAAGTTACCAGACAACATCCGGCACATAGAAGAGGAATGGAAGTATTTTAAAAAATGTCATCATACAAACAACAGGAAACATATACGAGAAATAAAAACCATAAAGGCACGAAACCAAAAATAACAACTAGCTGGACAGAAGAGTAAGAACGCAACGATATATAAAAAAAAAATACAAGAAATGGGCAACAAGCAAAATGCATGAAGATTACTTAGCATACAAGACAGCAAAGATCAAGAAATTCTTTAATCAAGAAAATCTACACCAAGAAAATCATCACATCTGCAAAAATTAAGTCATGGCAAGAATATGGCAAAATGCTTAACAAGGATAGACAAAACGCACTAAAATGTTCTACAAGAAAGTACACAACATGAGAAGTAAATAAGACACGAACTAACAGAAATAATCAACGATGAACATGGCAACACACTACATAGGCCTCAAGAAATCATGGAAAGATGGAAAAACTACTTCAATCAACTATTAAACCTAAAGGAAGGAGAAGTGATTACAACAATAAAAACAATAGAAGAAGACGTAGAACCATACATCCTGTAATTGAAAACGCAGTTAAACATGCACCTTTTAACAAAGCACCAGGAATATACTGCATACCTATAGAACTAATAAAAATACGAACAAAGACGGGTATAAAGTGGTTACACAGATTGTATAATGTGATATGGAAGACACAAAAGATACCAATGGAGCGGAATACAGCGGTGATTGTTTCCATCTGGTAGAAAAAAAAAGCAGTAAGAGGGACTACACAAAGTACAGAGGATATCACTCTTAGGCCACATAGGAAAAATCTTTAGCAAGATACTAGAGAGAACGATGCGCGGATACACAGACCACAGTTGAACAACACACAATTGGGCTTTCGGAAAAATAAAAGCTGTACAGATGCAATCTTCGCCCTCAAACAACTTTCAGAAAGAACAACAGAACATAACCAAGACTTATATCTGGCTTTTGTGGATCAAGAGAAAGCTTTTGATATAGTGGATAGATCATAACTATGGATAACACTACAAACATACAGAGTCCCCCAACATCTGTTAAGCCTATGTCAGAGCATATAAACCAATAGTCAATTCGCAGTAGGAACGAGCACAGGTACATCGAATAATTTCCAAATTCACTAGGGAGTGAGACAGGGATGTGTACTCCCCCCCCCCCCTTATTGTTCATAACATACATAGATAACATGAAGATAAATATAGAGAAGACTGAAGTAATGAAGATAGGAAGGACAGAAAGAAACACCAACATATATATTGGAAACAACAGACTTGAACAAGTGACAGAATTCACATACCTAGGAAACAATATAACAACAGACGGCAGGAGCAGCATAGAAATACACAATAGGTGTAGTAAAGCACACTAAGACCTAGGACAAATGCCACCAATCTTCAGAAACAAAAATGTAGATTTACACACCAAAATAACACTATTTAAAATAGTTATTATACCAACGCTGTGTTACCAAAGCCAAACATGGACAACGACAGTACAAGATAACGTAAACTTATGACAGCTGAAATGACAATGCTTGCGCAGAATACAGACTACCATCAGACAGCATACCACAGTAATCTATGCAACACAGATACAGTGTAGGCAGAAGATGCTGACCACCGAAATAAAAGAGGCGACAAACTCCACAATATTGCCTACTCAACTCACACGAGGTTTATCTCCAGAAAACTCTTCTTCTCTTGACGCTGAAAGGCAACAAAGGGTTTAGCGAATAGATAGATATAATATTATCGTAAGTGATAGTGTATGAGTGTGCTGTGTGCTAAGTATATTATATCATAAGTATTGGAATTAACAACGGCCAAAGACGGATGTGTAAGTCATTTGCGGAAATAAAACAACGACACAATGTATTTACATCATCTGCATTGCATCCTATTTGAAATCTAGGAGAATCATTGCCCTGCTACATGAGAGATCCAGCGGGAGTTTCAGAACGAACGCTGAAGAAGAAATGAATAGTGTAGGCGGCCTTAAACACTTGGAGATTTTTTCTTCAAAATAGTTCTACATCATTTAAAGTACTAAGCCTATAGTTAGGTAGCCTTTTAAAATTGCAATTCAACGATACCTCAACCAAGTCTGTACGTCCATCCTGAAAAAAGTTAGAAATCTTTTCAAATTAATTTGGCAACAAAATAATTTACATGAAAGAGAGTCATATATGAAAATAGAAAAGAGAGCGCGCGGGAAACACGCAAAAAAGAAGCAAAAGACAGGGAAGTAGAAGCTGAAATTGCGTGAGGGGGGGGGGATTTCGTATCTGTGACACAAATAAAATGAAACAATGACAATTTTCAATTTGTCGGTCCTATTGGGATCTTTGTCAAGAAACACATATTAACAGTATGTCCTGATCATAGCACCTGAGAACGGAAAATCATTGTTCTGATCTGTTCTGATAGAAGTCATCACAACTTACTTGGACTGGTGACGACCAAATCCATTTACCGCCACACTATATTTTGACGCTACGATCATCACACATAAATACCGTTACACTTGTTCGGATACAGTGACGAACAATAAAGTTCAGCCACAAAAAAACAATTAAGACAACACAACTATAAAAGTACAATAATGCTAAGACTTGGACAATGGTTTTCCTACAAAATCCATTGCCAAACTTGCCATTTTGTCGCGGCTTTGAGATTAGGTGCAAAATTATGTGCGAAGCCGCGACAAAATGGCCACTTTGGCAATGGTTTTTATAGAGAAATCATTGTCCAAGTCTTGGCAGTATTGTACTTTTATAGTTGTGTTGTGTTAATTGGTTTTTGTTTCTTGACAAAGGTCCTAATAGGACCGACACGTTGAAAATTGTCTTTGTTATTTTTTTTATTCATTTATTTATTTATTTATTTATTTATATTGATAGTTATGCTATATTCATTAACATTTATAACTAATTTCGTATTTACCTATTATTTGTCTGGTTCCTGCGGCACTTTCCATTTTGTCAGACATCCTCCGATATTTTGGTTATATATATCTCTCACCTCCATATTTCTTCCTTGTGTGACGTGTATCCGTTTTGATTTTGGGTCCAGTCGATCTGCCACTTTCACTTCTTCTTCCTCGCATCTTTATTTACCCCTTTGTATTCTCCTTCTTTCTCTCTGCCCCTAATATCTTTTCATCTGTTTCTTTAAGATATTTGGTTCAGGGTCATGGATACGAAACCCTCACCCTCAAACATCATTTCAGCTTCTACGCCCCTGCC
This sequence comes from Meghimatium bilineatum, assembly GCA_034231615.1. Lineage (NCBI taxonomy): Eukaryota > Metazoa > Mollusca > Gastropoda > Stylommatophora > Philomycidae > Meghimatium > Meghimatium bilineatum. Next base: position 11,037,527 of record CM067300.1, read on the forward strand.
TTTTGCTTGGTTTTTTATTGTTTTCCGCTGGCTGTCTTTTCTTCTTATTCTTGTTGATTCTATCATTGTCCGATTTTATTGCCTCCTACTGCCCGTGGACATATTTTTATCTTGCCTCCGCTTATTCTCACGGTGTATACCAGCCACAACCAGTATATAATCTGACCCCCCCCCCTCCCCCCAGGTTTCATACATCATTTTTTCCACTCCGACCATTTTCGAGATAAGTATTTAAAATTTAGATACATTTTATTTGTATTTCTTCTGTGCACTTTTCCTTCCTTACTTACCACTATCGTCCCCTCACGCTTTTCTCTCCCCTGTCATGCTGTTCTATTTTTGCTCCCTCTGTCGTCCATTAGCTATTGTCCTTCTCTTTTTCTCTCCATCCTATCACAACCACGTTTCTATGCAATATTGGTTTACTATGGTCCTTGTTTGTCCTGACGACGGCTTTTTAGTCGAAACGTCGTCTGTCGTTGTGTTTCGTTGTTAGATTGTTTTATACTTAGTTTGGTAACACTTATACATATTTTCGTTCATTTGTATATTTGTCTTGTGTTAACCACAGCCACCTTTTTCCTGTTTAGGGTTGTTAGTCGACACTGGAACTTTTATCCATTGAAACAAAGTCTAGGCCTATACATTTTTGTTTTCACGAAGACAAGATGCTTATGTCGATCACATTTCTGAAATTTTCAAACGGATTCAGAATTAATTGATAGTGAAAATGTCGGCTGGTGTAGGCGATCATGGCTCTCCACACCTCTCTATTCCTGGCATTATGTATCAAGATCGTTGTTGTTTCCCTGCCGTGCCAAGGTGTCAAACTGTCTAATATTTTATGACGTTGTCGACCTCTGTCTCTGCTGCTCTTCAATATTGCCCGTTGTGACTATGTTCTCCAAACCTGCTTTGTCTCATGTAGCATATAACACTGTAGAACTCTCTTCCTCACCACTAATGGCAAGGTCATATTACACAATATATTTTTCATTTTTGTAAATATTGTTTTTGCCTGCCCTATTCTGCTTTTTATTTCTGTTAAACTTCTTCTATCTGCTGTAATCGTTGTGCCTACATATTTGAATTGGTGGACATGTTTAAATATTATTAAATCATTCACTTTGATATTGCAAAGTGCGGTATTTTGTTTATTTGACATAACCGTTACTTCTGTTTTCTTTATATTTATGAAGAGGCATTTCTCTTTACTTTCTGTGACTACTACATTAATAAAATATCACTTTTAGCAATCAGAACAGTGTCATCTGCATATCTCAAATTATTTATGTTATGCCCTCCCACCGATAATCGTGGGATGTTAACTATTGCACGCATTATGTTTTCTCTGTTTAAAGAGAACATGTCTTGTGAAAGTACACATCCCTGTTTAACTCATTGTTTTATTTGTTGATAAGGGCTAAATTGATTTCCTACTCTTATTGCTGCTGTTTGTTGCCAGTACATGTTCTTGATAATTTTTAAATCTTTACTGTCGATGTTCAAACTCTCTAACAAGTGTATAACTTCACTATGTGTAACTTTATCAAACTCTTTATCAAATTAGCATAATCAAAATGAAAATAAATGATCTATTAAAAATAATAAAATACTACAGAAACTATATTTTTGTATTTGCAAAGTCCGCCGAAGACGGATGTGTCGGGCCATTGGCGCAAATAAAACGGCGACACAGCGCATTTCCATTTTCTGGACTACATCCTGCTGGAAATCTAGCAGGACCATGGTCCTGCTAGATTCAATAGGAGTTTGAGAATGAACGCAGAAGAAGAAGAAGTATTCGCAAAGACATGACGCATCTGTTGATCACATTGTGTTGATTATCAGATGCATATACAACAAATTAATATTCAAAATAGCGGCTAAATTTGCATAATTAAAGTAAATGTTGATGAGTTAAAAAAAATATACTACTGTTTTCTACAATGCACTACGCTCTTGGAAGTTACAATTATAAATAGAAAAATGTTTACAAACAGAACGTAGGCCTACTTACTTATCCGATCCCTGGGTTGCGATCTTTCACTCTTTATTCCCTGTGACTGGTAGTGGTAGGTGCAGTTTTTCTTCAACTGTGTTACGTCTATAAAAAGGTTGTTGGTGATGGAAGGGTTAGGTGGTAATAGTTGTTTTCGTAGGTCTTGCAGTGCAGGGCATTCAAAAATGTGGTGCTTTACTGTTTCCTCCTCTTGTTTGTAGAGCTTGTAGAACAGACAGGGAGTCATGCATATTACAAAGTTCTTTCGACGTATTGTATGATTTTTGTATATGATGGGGGCGCATGAGAGTGTTTATGATATTTCTTTCACTTCGGCATCATAGTTGCTGCAGAACGCTCCAGAAGGAGCAGATAAATCTGTTGATGTTTTGCTAGAGAGGACTGTTAGAGACCCATATCCTACATTGATGGTAGCTTTGACGGCTAACCCATCTGTATGCTTTGATCCAGTCCTTGGGGTATGAGTCGATAGTCTCTAGTGCAATGAACTTAAGTGTATTTTGGTTTGTTGCCTTGATTACTGACTTGTCAATTAGTGCAGTGTTTATTTGGGGCAGTATAAAGGATGCATGTGGTGGGATATTTGATACCCATTCAGATTCCTCACTATCTTGAGAAAGGTGATGTTTTATTCGTAGTTCTTCTGCTAGCTGTACTGGAGATTTTTATTTCAGTCTTGTTTTGCGTGTCCACTTGTTGACTATTTTTCTTTTTAAATGCGTTTATGGGATTCATCTGTATTTTTCCACAGCTTCTATAGTTGCTTTTAATGTCTTCGAATGTCTAGTGACTCTATGTTTGCATCTATTTCACAGGCCAATGTTGGTCTCATGCCACCTCAAATGAAGCGGGGAGCCTGACTTTGTACTCTATTCAATTGTGTGCAAGAGCTTTTTGATGATGTGGCCGGCACGTGGAGATTTTAGTCTAATAAGGATATGGCATATCCTATGTATGCATGTCTAAGTGTTGTCTTGTCGGCTCCTCAGGATTTAATCGCAAGTTGCTTTAGCAAGTTCAACCTTCTAGACGCTTTTTCTGTGATATTGTTAATAAAGTTGTTGAAAGTTAACCTCCTGTCCAGTTGAACACCTAGGTATGTTGGATTTTCTTCACGATTTATTTGAGCTCCATCAAGAATGTTTCTAAATTTTTTGTTATTTTTTTGTTTGTTGCTAAGTTTAAATATCGTATATGTAGTTTTACTGGTCTTGACCTTCAGTTTTCAGAAGTTGCAGTATGTTCATATTGTGAGAAGGTTTTTTGTAAGCCTCTCTGCAGCCAGGTGTAAGTCTGATGCACTTGTCCTTATGACAAGGTCATCTGCAAACATGGCATTGTTTGAGTTAAGCAAGTCAAGGAGGTCATTTATAAAGGTGAAGAATATGGTGCTGCTGAGAGCTGCACAAAAATATTTGTATGTCACCTTCAGGCTTATCCGTCTTTAATATTGGCTCGACAGTAGCGGTCTTCCAGACTATTGGTAGTGTTAAACTTTGCCAAGTTGTATTTATGAAGTTTTGAAGCTCAGTTTTTTTCTTTTGTTCCTAGGTGGTGGATCATCTCATTGGATATTTTATCATAGCCTGGTGCTTTTCTTGTCTGTAGTTTCTTTAGTGCAGTCTGGAGTTCTTGAATGGTGAAGATTTCATCAAAGAGTGCAGTGTTTGCTGGTTTAGATTTCTTTATATTTTAGAATATTGCTAAATGTATGGTCTAGTACTTACCTGCAGGAGGTTATGTTGATGCTTCAAAAGTATTTGTTGAGACTGTTTACTCTATCTGTGTCTTCCACTATTGTCTGGTTTACAGTCAGCAATGGTTTTGGATTTGTGTGTTTATTTTTCCTTGATAGGTTATTTAATAACTTCCAGGCCCTTCTGCCGTCAGTCAGAAGGTTGAGCTTAGTACTAGTGTATGACGATTTTTGTTGTTTTGCATCTTTTGTTTCTTGTCGGATCAGTGCAGTAATTTATTATATTATGTTCTGTCTACATGCGTAGGAAAGCGTCTCTGCTTTCTTTCTTCTATTCTCTTTTTGACATGTTCTTTAAGTTCTTTGTCCACAATGGGCTTATTTCTTTCTGCACTCTCAGGGCATTGTTCTGTAGGCTGCATTAAGTATAGTTGCAGTGATGTTTTTGTATAAGTATATCTGTGTTTTTGTCAATCTTCACTAGGTTTTCATCTGTGCGAATTTTGAATTGTTCCCAGTCTGCTCGTATTGGAGTATTGGTCAGTTCCTTTGTCACCAAGGACTCACAGAATGCAACCATTTTGGAGGTCTGCGTATATGATGGTAAGGTCAGTTCTGAATGTTATTCCACTAGCTCTGTGTACGAGTGTGGGTGTAGATGAGGAATTGTGTAATATGATTATGTTGCTGGTGTTGCATAGTTCCTCTATGTTGTTTTACATGGTGTTTCTGTCCTTGTATCATGTGGCAGGTATGTGAGCATTGCAATCTCTCGCAATGATAGTTCTCTTGACACCTGTGGTGCTGATGTCTATATGTTTCTTGGAATTTGGTGGACAGTATGCCTTGAAAAGTGTATACCGAAGGTAATGGTACCATATATTTATTTCTTACATATTGTTTCCGTTGTTTTTCATGTTGTGACTTGTCCTTGCATGTCTTTTCTTAGAGTGTTGCAATGACTCTGCACTCCTGACATTTATATTTGTATATGGGTGTAACCTGGTATTGAATGTTCTTTCTTTGCTAGTAGTGTTTCCTTCAGTCCGTACCTGCTAACCCTGAATGTCCAAGTACTTAAAATAGGCCCTACAAATAATAAATAATATAAAAGCATAAAGTTAGTTGGTGAGTCGTGGATTATCGTCACTGCATTCCGGACATGTCCATAGGTGATCAGATCTCTCCTTGAGTGTAGCCGCCATTACACGTTGACTGACGGTCCCAGTACGCAGTTGATTGACCAACATTTTTTCTTGCCCACGAAATCATTCCTTTCTAGCAACACCACATTTCAAACCAAATTCCTTTATTCTAGTCATGGAACACGAGTCATCGTCAATTATGCAGTAATTTGCTTGTGCGATTTTCTGTAGGGCATTCAAAATGTCTGCTTGATCCATCGCTCCACCAACAGCCGTAGTAGCAGCGTATCTGATCTCTCAATATTCCGGACTCGCGCATGTCCCGGCGCAAAAAGGAAATTCACTTTACGCATACAGGAATTCTTCACTGCATCCAGCCACTGTTCCCGAATGTATCACGTCTGAACTTTCACAATCATGTTCATCGAGTCATTGAGTATGCAGGCATGCTCGCATATAGTCTCTGAGCACACCCATTTCAAAGCTTTGGTTACTGCCAAAAATCTTCATTATCATGCTGCTTGTCGTCTGAGCGAATGCACTACTTCCCCCCCCCCCCACCAACTTTGAGAAGTGAAGGCCCAGGCACTTGTGATGTGTCACTCAACCGAACCATCTGTATATACAATCATATCACCTTCCCTGGAATTGTCACCGATTAGTGCTAGTACCTCCGACTCCACCACTGTCAGACACCATTTCCTGCATTATCTACTGAGAGTTATTACTACTTTAAAGGCTGTCAAACAATCTAAGGGAACACAACTATTCCGCACCAGATAGAACATGCTCTAATCTGCACACGCTCTGTATAATATCCTCTTCGCGCCCCATCATCGACTTTCATCTCTTAAGTCGAGTGCCTTTCACTTTGAGAATTTCAGGATGTAGACGATATTCTTTATCAGCGGTGATTTGTAGGTAGTCTCGCGCCCTGCAGACTTGTTTTCTTTGCTCTGCAGTTGGGCAATCCTGTTAGTATCGCATAGCCCGTGTCGACCTGTCTCTCGTACACCCCATAATGATTCGCATTACCTCATTCTGGATTCTATCCAATCTTTCTGTTTGAGTCTGATTCAGTGTTAGAAGCGCCATTGCGTACACTGCCACCACCAATCGCTGATACAGCAGAATAGCAGCCTCTGTTCACATTGCGCAGCAGCCATAATTTTCATCCTTTATATGGCCTTTATAAGCCTTTACAATGATGTGGTCACCATGATATTTGAAACTCAAACCGCGGTCCAACATAACCCCTAAGTACTTCATTGTGTTGGTTCTCTCGAGGACATCCCTAAAGTATTTATTAAAATACATCAAGTATTTATTATTAGAGAAAAATCATAGCCTAGTGATAATATAACAAACAGGATTTGAACCAGGTGCCATCTGAGTGGATCTTATTCAAATCTTATTTTCCGCATTATGATTTGACTAATATTAGATGTTCAGGTTTACGTAAGCCATAATATTTTGTTGGTTATATGTCGACTGTTTGTTCTCAAAATCCCATTAGAAAAAACTTAGACATATAAGCAGGACAACAGTCCTACTACTGTACTTCCAGCAGGATGTAGTCCAGAGAACATAAATGTGCAGTGTCGCCTTTTTATTTGCGCCAATTGGTGGGGGGAGGGATACAATTTTTGGTGAACAATTGTGTTTTCAAAAATAACAAAACAAGGGTTCACATAATTTATGGACAGCCCTAAAGTAAAATAATCAATATAAGGTAATACCGCAGTGAAACAGACCATCAATAGTACTTACGTAGAAACAGCTTAATCATTATCACTTGAACACAACAGTCGGACTATCATTAAGACTAACACCTAATGGTTCGAAACGTTGAAAATGTCTTGTGTATTGTAATTTGCATGTTTTTGTGTTTACACTTCATAACCCCTTAGTCTTAGTGATTGTCTGTTATGTTCAAGTGAAACATCAAAAACCTGTGTTCTATGTAAGTATTATTAAAGTAAAATAATAATATTTCTGTTCACTTAATCTGTACAGGCAGCTGATTCAGTGTTGGAAAACAGCTGAAATTCCCAGAGACACGTGAAATTGACAAATGGTGACCCTGTACATAATACGTATATTCTGTTCCCTTATCTGTAAACAAAGGCAACTTTTTTTAACAAATTATTGTAATAATTATAAAGGTTATGCTGAAAAATATAGATAAATAGTTTCTCCCTTGTTCTTAAATATCTCCAGAAGATTACCTTAGTCACAGCATGAATTTAGAGGTAGGCATTCCACTGCAGATATTATTCTTACTCTTCGACAACTTCAAGAAAATGTAGATAAACAAAAGCCATTATTCATCACATTTTTGTGTGATCGAATTGTGATGTAGGAACTTCTATTGATGACACACATAGGTTGCGATTTGGAGAACTTTGTTAAGTGTGGTTTTAGTAGAAGTGGATGATGTTTGTCCGTCGTAATCGACGATGATTAAAACTCAACTGAAATAATAATAACAATAAATAATAAAAGATAATAAAGTTAATAGTTCGTTTTTAAATGACTAACAAGTCGATTGTGAGCACAACAAGTAATTCTACACAGCTGACATCTGTAGGACATGTCTATGGGACATTAGAAGGTTTTTTTTTCCTTTTCTACTTGCCCGCTGCTAGTGCTCCAGTTCTGAGACTAACGCCATGCTGTTATATCCTAAGCGAGGCTCTCCCTAGATTCTACGTCAATTTTAATATGTTTCATTGAGGACTTGATTGTGTCTTTGAAGCGCATTTTCTGCCCACTAGCTTTTCAAAGTCGTGTCTTGAGTGCTCCATAATATATTTCTTTTGGTAGAAGAGAGTCCTCCATACACACAAGATACTCTGCCCAGCGTGCTGCGGTTTCATAAGTAATGTATATATGCTAGTTGAGGTTGATTTTTCCAATACCTCGTAGTCTGGTACTTTGTCCTACCAATGGATGTTTAGCAATTTACATAGGCATATAAGATAGAAGTTATTTAGTTTTCTTGCAAGCCTAGCATGCACTGTCCACGTTTTGCAAGCGTATAGTAGGATTGATATAACAGCAGCATGATATACGTGTAGTTTGGTAGTTGTTCTTCTACTACTTCTGTCGCATACATTGCTGCGTAATCTACCAAATACAGCACTAGCTTTTGCCAGTCTATTGTTAATTTTCTCATCGATGTTGACATCCCGAGAGAAAGTACTTCCAAAGTAAGTGAAATAGTCAACTGGATACACGTAAGTGTAATAAGAAATACATTTAACAAGCATTATCTATGTTCCTTCAGCACCGAATACTGTGCATAGGGCAGAAATGAGAGCTCTCCAGTTCGAGCAGTGTGATGCTACTGTGTGTAATTATAATTCTTTCATGTTATTGAGACCAGTAATTATACCCTCTTTGATGATTGGGCAAAGTATAAATAGACACCACCGCATTTTTAACGGAACAATATTGAGAGGAATGTTATAGAACCAAATAATGATAGGGAAACAATCAGAATTTATGAAGCAAATTTTGAAACCATGTTCGGACACACATAAAAATTCCGGTTTGTGATTTCTTGCTTGACACGACCAATCCTCCAGTCGACTCAGATGTAAATGAGTACCTGACGCATGAGTTAGGGGAGGTAAAGACAACAAGGAAGAGAACTGGCCACCCGATTTAAGTTGATGTGGGTTAATAAATTAAGAGTTATCTTCATTACCGATGGTAGGTTGCTGCCTGGGGACATACTCTACCTAATCAGAAATAATGGAAAACTTTTTATTGGGATAAGTAATCTTTCATAACAACGAGAATAGCGTCAAATGTGGTGTCTTTTCCTGTTAGCCTTGATGTCCACATAAATTCTACATGATAACTTTCAAGATGGTGTAGTGATGTGATACGGGGATTTTTATTTCTCCATTTCACGATATCTCAAAGTCGTTTAATGTTAAAAGCGCAATTGATTTCATTGTTCTTACGTAACGCGCAGATAAACAAAAGCCAATCAATGCTTCTTCGCTCTACACTCTGAGAAGTCCCCTTCCCAATTTATTTTCTAATGAGTGCAATTTCTTCTCCAGCGTTTCTTTTAATTCCAACCATGAATTGTGTACGTTAAGTGTGTAATATGTGAGCGGGCTGAGTCTGCCAGCATCAGTTTTGAGAATGTTAAATTAAAAAATTAAAAAATCCCACAGATCTGGTAATACAAATCGTACACTTCCTCTGTTCTGTTATTTATCTGAGAGTCATATTGAATAGCCTGTGGTGTGTTACCACAAACTTTCATATTCAATACCATGTGGTCTGTTCACCTCAGACTTTGTGGTGTTCATCATTGTGCAATACCTACTACCCTATGCTCTGCTGTTTCCTGGATTCCACTACTTTTAACTTCGACTTCAGGTAATGGTCTTATACCTTATGGTTCCTGTCTGATATTATAGATCACCATATCATACGTCTAGGGATGCAATTACAGTTATGTATGGTGTCATGTATCATGTGCCATCACTAGGAGATATGATGTGCTGTTGCTAGTTGCCATCACAAAGAGGTCTGATGTTGCTTGGTGTTGTTACAAGGTATGATGTAGTGTTACTAGGTTCAGGTTTGGGCTGATCTGAAAATATGATATTCAATCTATGTATAGGCACGTGTCACCTTAGTGGTGCCCAGCGCACTCTGGCTCAAGGTTGTTATTGAAGGTGGCTGCTACCATCTGTAGCTTCTGAAAATATGTGCTGAACTTGACCAAGCAAGCTGGTAGATAAGTACACAAAAAAAAGCCATCTACAGTGGTCATCCCATGCCCGAACTGTGCAAGGACACTTACGGCCAGAATATGTATTTTTAGCCATCTACGAACTCATAGTCAAGGACATCCACATTTCAAAAGGTCTACTACTTCCACACTAGTATCAAATATCAGCCTCAATGTTTCATCAATCATGGTGTCCGTATCCAGAAGGCGCTCATGAAGCAGTTTCAGCACATTATCCATTGTTTATGCTCTATCTATTGGTGCCACCTATGACGCAAGTCTATTTGCTCTCTCGTTATCTTGAACACCTGTGTCTTGGACAGTAAAACTGTGTGATGCCCTGGAGGTTGAATGTAGCTATAGAATCTTTCCACTAATATCGATATTAGCAATTTTCGATCTTTCCTAGCATGGACTGGGAGTCGTGACACAATAATTAGCGTGGTGTTTTAAAGCCGTTTGAAGGTAGCAGTGGCAGCCTCATCTTTCATCCTATACACAATGTAGTTGTTCCCTAAGCTTCACTGTTCTTGAAAATAACTACATAGAAAATGACTGTAAAGCCCTACGATACACAGATCCATTGGTTAACACAATAATATTATCACACGAGACGTGTTCAAATATTTGGACGCACGAATGGAGATGTGCGCGGCTGGAATAGACCTTGAAAATGTTTATAACAGAGTGACCTTGGATTTCTTGATAACCATAATGTTCCAAGTAAGTCCTTTAAATGTTAAGTGGATTGTCTCTGCACTTTTTTCAGTTTTCAGAAACATGTTGTTCTTAAGTGTGGGAGTTGGTCTTCGGCACCAACATTCATAAGCCTGGGACTACCTCAAGGGTCACATCTGTCCTCAGTATTATTTAATGTGTATACAATTCAAATTGCGAGCTGTCAGATTGTCTATGCTGATAACAACTTGATATATAGGCAGGGCATAGATAGAGATACGAGCGCCAGAAATTTGAAGAGGGAACTTAATCGTATAGGGGTGTGGTGCAGTAACTCTGGAGCTTTTGCTCATCCATCAAAAGCATCGATCACTTGATTTTCCCCAAACAATCACATAGTAAACACGGCCACGATATCGGTTGCCTTGAGAGGGGATGTCCTTGAGAGAACCAGTACAATGAAAGTACTTGGGAGTTATGTTGGACCTAGGTCTAAATTTCAAAGATCATGTTGACCACATCATTGTAAATGCCTATAAAGGTCTTGAGTCGATGAATTTTATGGCTATTGTTCAATGTGAACAGAGGCTGCTATTTCTGCTGTATCAGGCAATGGGGATGATGGTGGTACGATTCTGACACTGAGGCAGAATGAGTCAGAACAGAAAGATTCGATAGAATCCAGAATGAGGCATTGCGAATAATTTTGGGATGTGCGAGAGATACATCGGCACAGGCTATGTGATACTTACTTGAATTCCCAACTAGAGAGCAAAGAATACAAATGTGCAGGGCGCTGGAATACCTACAAATGACCTCTGATAAAGAGCACCCATTACACCGTTAAATTCTCAAAGTGAAAGGCAGTCGACTTTGTCCTTCCGCTTCTTGCGCCTGTAGAATACCCGCAGTGTTCTTTCTTTTTCAAATTTAGCGATGCCAGCAGTGATCTGGGTGTGCCAGGCTGAGCGATCAAGTGGTGTAGCCTAACAAGATCTAGGGTCAATGTTGCAGTGCTTGAGATAATTTTTTTGGTGATCCTTGAAGCGCCTTTTCTGCCCTCCGCCTGAACGTTTACATTCGCACAGCTCCCCATAGAATAATCTCTTTGGAAAGCGCTTGTCTGGTATAAAAACGATGTGGCCAGTCCAACGGAGCTGGGACCTGGTCAGCAGGACATGGATACTTTGCATATGGACCTTCTGAAGGCTTTCCTTGTCTGGTACTCGGTCCTGTCAACGTACTCTCATGCCGTTTCGAAGACACCGAATGTGAAAAGAGTTACGATGTCGAGTGTGTCTCGCATAGACAGTCCAACAAGACGCAGCATAAAGCAGTGGTGGTAGAACCACTGCGCGGTACATGTCTAATTTAGTTGTCAAACTGAGACCACGACTGATCCGGACGTTGACACGAAAGTTCCTGAATGCCGCACTGGCACGAGCGATACGCAGGGGTTTGGGCATAATCGTGGTTTGGGCATGCAAAGGATATTAGAGGATATTATACAGTGTGTGTGCAGACTGTAGTGTGTGCAGACTTTTCCATCTTAACGCAGATGGAAAGCATACCATCGCTGACAGAAAGGAAACTCTCAAACGGTGGGCTGAACATTTTGAAAATGTACTAAAATGCCCTTCCAATATCAGTGTCGAAGCGATTACGCGCATCACGCAAATACCAATCATTCTTTATCGGAGCCCCCTTGCCTTGAGGAGGTGGAGAAAACAATCTCAAATTTGTCCGCAGGAAATGCGCCAGGCTCCGACTCCATTCCATGCGAAGTTTACGCCGTTAGTGACCCTGTCATGTCTGCTAAACTCCCATAGCTCTTCCAGACAATGTGGAACCTGGATGCGATACCACAATATTCTAAGGATGCTTTTATCATACGTATATACAAAAGAAAAGGAAATGCCTAGCTTGCGACAACCACTGACGCATATCGCTGCTCTCTATAGCAGGCACGATCTCGTCTAGGGTCATGTTAAACGGACTGCAAACCCATCTTGAGACAGGTCACCTCCCAGAGAGCCAATGTGGTTTCCGACATGGGCAGAGGCACTGTTGACATGATATTCACTGCCAGAAAACTACAGAAAAAGTGTAGCGTACAGAACATTGAATTCAACACCTTATTTGTTGACCTAACTAAGGCATTCGACACTATAAATCGCGAAGAACTATTGAAGATCATGGCCAAATTTGGATGTCCTGAAAAATTTACCGACATGGTTCACCAGTTCGATGATGGTATGGCAGCCTGTGTGCAAGATGAAGGTGCACGTTCAAACCCCGCTCCTGTGACTAGCGGTGTCAAACAGAGTTGCGTCCTGGCTCCGGCGCTCTTCGGCATAGTGTTCTCTGCTATGATAAATTATACCTTCCGAAATAACAGTGCAAGAATTTGTTTTCGCTATCGAGCTGATGGAGGGCTATTCAATCTTAGTAGATTGAAGGCCAAGACCAAAACTATGACGTACATAGTTCGCGATCTCTTGTTCGCCGTAGATTGTGCACTAAGCGCTACCAGTCTGAAAGACTTGCAGGACAGCATGGACATCTTTTCCTAGGCCTGTGATGCGTTCGGTCTCACCATCAGCACTGCGAAGACTTTAGAAATGTCTCATCCAGCACCAGGTCTCCCCTACACTGCCAATAAGTTTGTATATTTCGGCAGTACCCTATCGCAAACTGAAACACTTGACGAGGATGTTGCCCTGCGTATCGCTCGTGCCAGTGCGGCATTCAGGAACTTTCGTGTCAACGTCCGGATCAGTCGTGGTCTCAGTTTGACAACTAAATTAGACATGTACCGCGCAGTGGTTCTACCACCACTGCTTTATGCTGCGTCTTGTTGGACTGTCTATGCGAGACACACTCGACATCGTAACTCTTTTCACATTCGGTGTCTTCGAAACGGCATGAGAGTACGTTGACAGGACCGAGTACCAGACACGGAAAGCCTTCAGAAGGTCCATATGCAAAGTATCCATGTCCTGCTGACCAGGTCCCAGCTCCGTTGGACTGGCCACATCGTTTTTATACCAGACAAGCGCTTTCCAAAGAGATTATTCTATGGGGAGCTGTGCGAATGTAAACGTTCAGGCGGAGGGCAGAAAAGGCGCTTCAAGGATCACCAAAAAAATTATCTCAAGCACTGCAACATTGACCCTAGATCTTGTTAGGCTACACCACTTGATCGCTCAGCCTGGCACACCCAGATCACTGCTGGCATCGCTAAATTTGAAAAAGAAAGAACACTGCGGGTATTCTACAGGCGCAAGAAGCGGAAGGACAAATCTGAAAAATCTCATACCCTAACCTTCAGCACTCCTGCATGCACTACAATAGAACTTTCCGTGCCTTAATCGGACTAATCGGACATCTACGAACTCACAAACCAAGTAAGGCAATTATCAATTTATTATTGTTATTTTTCCATCGCATTTATTGTTTTTCATACCATGCTCATTTTCACTTGCAAAGGAGGAACACCTTCATCACAACATTAAGTCAAAAACTGAAGAATGTGTATAAAAAATGAGAAACCACATCCATTGCATAGGAAGTAAGAGCCAATTACTCGCATTTCCTGGGGATTGTTTATTTGAGAACCCCAGGAATTACGAACGATTAGTTTTTACTTCCTATCAGCAATGTGGCGATTTCTGAGCTTTTTTTCATTCACAGTAGACTTCCCCTTTCGACTTGGTGCAATGTCTATTAGAGAAGCCTTCTACTCAAGGGGATACATGAGACGAGTTCAGTCGAGCTGATACTTTGCTTCGGTCACCCATTGTTTGTCTATACTCTGACAAGGTGGTTCGCAGCCAGCGAGCTGGTTCTCGTTTAGGAAGACCATTCTATTATCACCCTTTTTGTCTCTAGGTCCCAAACCTTATTTCTTCCGTATGAGCTGTATTGGTAGCGGTGACGGTCGAATAAGTCTAGGGTTGATACATCTTCCTTGACGAGGCGCTGCTTTGCCAAACACGTCCGGGGTCTGGAGTTTGACCTGTGCATTTCTGACGCACTTGCCTCGTCGGCTTGAGATGGTCTTCCAATCCATCGTCAGGCACAGTCTGTGTATTTTTACTCTTCGCCATTGCGTATATTACCCACAGACAGGTAAAATTAAAATCTTGGGCGAGGGACTTCACAGTGGGTCCTTGGGTACTGATCCCAATTATCTCTGTATGATTTGTGTAACGGCTGACAATCGAGTTGAGCTAGGTTTGCCATGTCGTTAGAGACTTGTTCCCCTCTTTACGTTTCCTTCAGTGTCCAGATTCGGAGTCTCATCACTGCTTTGGTCAAACATTTGAACAAAGCGCACCCCAATATTTGTTGAATGCTTATCCTGTGTGCAATGGGGAGCTGTATTCAAAGTTTTCTTTTATTACCAGGAGTGCACGTTAAGTTGCCGTATCGAATACTTGAGACATATCGGCTTCTGTGTGTTCTCGAGCATTAACAGTACTTCCGCCAGTTAGTCTCATGCTGGGTCATTGTCGCTCTGTTGCCACTGAATCGGTTCATGTTCACAGCGCTGTCTTCTAGCGTGTGTTAACTTTTACTTGTGGTATGTACTCGTGACATCACTGTATGTTAGGGGCATTGGCATTGACTGCCCCTCCAATGTTTTTGCTTTTTAAGCTGGCCAGGTCGGAAAGCACAAATGGATATGATGTTGTAGAAGTTTTGGAGATACTTCCTGTCTCTGTGCAGGCAGTTCTCATTCCATCTGCAGCATCCACTTTCACGGACACAAGCATAAAAGTGTTAGCCAGGAATACAGAAGGAGCCACTGTATTTCTGTTTCCAAGGTGCACCATGAGGTGGTACTCTTAGGATCTTGATTATCTGCTAACCGTGGGTCCGCACGAGAGAAATGTGAGACCCTTTGCACTACCCCATTCCTGGGGATATTAGTAAATTTTAAAAAAGTTTTATTTCATTTTAAAGAACTTTTATTGAAAAACTTATTTCTTTCCATAACTGTAAATTCTGAATAAAATAAAAAGGCTACTGTGAATACCTATCGAATGTAAAACATAAATAAATAACAATAAAACAAGGAACGAGAACAATTATTCACGAATCGGTTCTAATCGGGAATTTTTTCCAGAAACTAATAAGTCAAGAGAACACATTTTTTTTGGTAAGGAAAACAATGTCCTAGTCATACTAGTTTTTAAATCTTTTTATGGTTGTGTTTTCTTGACCGTTATTTGTTTCTCGAGAAAGGTCCTGATTGAAAAGATGCATGACTAATTGACCTTGTTCTATGTATTATTGTTATTTATTTATGTTTTACATTCGATAGTTAGGTATTCACAGTAACCTTTTTACTTTATTCAGGATTTGCCTTTTGTTCGTTTGGTTGTTGCGGCACTTTTCATTTTGTCGGCATCCTCAGATAATTATTATTTATATTTCCGTACATGTATCGTATAAATGGAGGTCGATGCCACTAAGTAAAATCAGTGCTAGAACAAATTTGTAATTATAATAATACATTTGTCTATATATGATATTTAATGAACTACATTTAAATGTAATATATGTGTACATATTTCCCTCCACAGTTTCACGAACCAGAGTAAATTTACCCAATCAATCACCGGATATGGACTGTATCAACAAATTATAATGACGTCAAAGAATCACTGCAGAATTTAATTCTTTATAATCGATTTACACATACATTCATAAACAAAATGCTATTTGCAACAGAGAGCTACTAGCCTCAGAGATAAAATGATACGAGTTCTTCCCATCTTGTACCTAATCACTCTGTGCCCTCGAGGTAAGACTTAGTGGAGTATTCTGGATTATGCAAGTATTTCTGTTAGCAAGTGTAAATGGAAGTCTTGTTACAGTTTTACCAATAGCAAAAAAAATACATACTAGACATGAAAAACAAGTATTGTTGTTTGAACTAAAAAAAACATGAATAATTATGAAAAACAGCATGCTGTCTTTTTCTTTCTGTCTTCATTCTGATTTTTAACTGACACTGAGTAATTCATTTTCTGGTATTGTCCATCACAGATAGTACCACTGCCTACATAATCAAGAATTTTGAAAGTTAGTGTGTATCTGCAGACGAGTTATGACCTGCATGTATTCTCATCTCGCACCAGACAAGTCCATATGTGCTTCGATCCATGTCTCAGTAAAACCATCAGAGTGTAGTGGCTGACAGTTTCAGGTCAATGTTGATTAATCAGTCCCTTCCTATATCTATTACATTTCTCTGTGTAGTACACGACCATGATTCACACTTGAAAATATTCTGAGCGGACTACATCCCTTAAAGTTTAAAGCATTAACTATATAAGATTGATCTATTGATTTACTTATTGACTCTGTGGTTGTGCTCGCCGGTGTATCAGTTTGCTCGTGCATTTTGCTTCTAATGTAGGGAGATGGAGTCGTGAGGCCATTTGTTTGCATTAATAATTTAATAATTGTGTGTTTATTTCTTGTTTGTATTTGTTTATTGATAAAGCTCTCTTATACGTAATGTAGAAAACATCCTTGTTACTTTGTTTTTTGTTATTTAGATTTTACATTAGTTGTATTATTTGTTAGTTATATTAGTTATCAGAAACAGTTTTACGTTATTATAGCTGTTATCGATTTTTACTTCTTCAACAGTACTTGTTATTTCCCCCTGTTCTGGCTTATGTTGTCTACAGTAGCCGGATGATGGTCTGATGCACCTATAGCACTTGCTGCTTTCTACCAAATGAGGTAGTTCCTGATCCCTCCTTGATGTTGTTTACGATAGCAGAATTATTGTGTGAGGCATAATATTGTCTGTACATTAATACCCACAGTAGTTTGCAGTTTCTTTCTGTGAGGACAGTACCCATACTGGGTGGGTTGTCCTAGCCATTGTACTCTGCCTAGCACAGTTGAAGTGGTGATCAGCCCTGACATAATTTCTCAGGTGCTAGCTCTTATATCCATAGTGTGTCTTCACGAATTCACGTAACCCTGATAGGGTGTGGGTAATGACATCTACAACAGTGGATATATATATACCAGAGGATTTCTTGAAATATATGAAGATAAAAAGATACGCTATCGATAACCATATAGGTTGTGAACATTGCATAATTAATTTAATGAGCCATGTAACCAATAAAAATGATGTGAATTGTAATGAAAAGAATAAGAAGTAATGTCAGACAAGAAATTGGAGATGATCAAAATGGATTCGTGGAAGATAGAGCAGAGCAGCAATATATACATCGTTAGAAAATAAATAGAAAGAATGATGGAAGTTAACAGAGATGTCAGTAAGCAAACACATTGACTTACCAACATTCACCATTACTTGTTCACCCAAAGATCACGATGGAAGTAAAAAGACAGATAGTAGCTACATTTTTATACCAACACTCTGCTACCAATCTTCAAAAGTCTTGCAGCAAAGAAAATCTTCACATGTGAAATGAAATGTCTAAAAAATATGGTTACTAAACCACATAAAATCAGAAATGAAGAAATTAGGAAAAGAGTTCGTATAATAGCATGTATTTAACATATCGAAAGACAGGAAGTAAAATGATTAGGTCACCATATAAGAATGAAGTCACATCAAATACCAATAATGGCATATAACAAAAGAGTATTCGGACATCAAACCAAAGGTAGACCATAACAATGGCGGATAGAAAACATCATGATAGCCTTGAACAAACATGGACTCGACACACACAAGTTGACACATCTAGCATTACATTTCATCTATCATGCCAGGTGATGTCTGTGCTATAGAAGTTGGGAATTCATCTACCATATGTCTGATGATGTTAGTGGTCTTGAAGTTGGGAATTAATTTAAAATAATATCTAGATACTATCTACAATTTTTATAACAACACTGTAACCAATGTCAAATATTGTCTCTAAAAGCCTCACAAAAGACAAAAATTATAACATGTGAAATGAAGTGTCTCAGAAAAGCTATAATGGTTACTAAATTTGATAAAATAAGAAATTAAGAAATTAGGAAACGAGTCGGTATAATATAATGTATCGAACATACTGAAAGACAGAATGTAAAATGGTGCAATCACATTAGGAGAATGAGCCGATACCACTAAGAGCATATACCAAAAGAGTGTCTATGATAAGGCCAAAGGTACACCAACAAAATAGTGGATAGGAAACATGAAGATACCCCCAAACATGGTCTTGGTGTAACCACGGTCTCCGTGGTTCACATCTGACCTTGGAACGAAAACTTAAGCTCCCAAACCTACGCATAATGGCACGTGTGGAAATGATCAACTATTATTCACTGAGGGATAGATAGTATAATTAATAGACCTATCAGAACACATATACTATTACTGAAGGCCGCAAAGATATAACCTGTGTAGAATACAGTTTATTAATAATTATATATTCTGACTGTTCAGAAATCGCCAAAATTGCCAATGAAAAGAAATCCATTGGCGTATTCTTCCATCCCTTGCATTCAGTAGGCATAGGTGATTTGAAGGAATGCATATTTAAAATACCAAATATAAAAAAAATAATAGAAGCGAATTATTCTTAATGTCTCAAATACTTTCATTTTTAGTTCTAAGTATATAAACATTTAAGAAAAAGAAATACATTACACCTACGTCTCTAGGATCGAACACATATCGCAGAAACTCGCGGTAACAAAACAGTAGGGGCCTAAGCTTTAAATGGGTACTTGGACATCCTGGATTTGCCTGTACAGAAATGTTTGCTTAGATTATAAATTTCTTGTGACTAAGATTTCTATTTAGTGATGTCGTCATTTGTCATGTTTGCACTTTATTAAGTTCTTTAACCATTTTTATTTGTATATATGTAACTTTTAAGGATTAAGGAAATGTTGCATTTCATAGAATCATAAAAAAATGTGCAGAAACTCAAGGAGAAAGAATATTGAACCTGTTATAATGGAGTAAACATCGCTTGAAGCAGTAAACATCGATTGAAATAATTTTCTACCGTTTAGTAGATTTACTGTTATTTGTTTACATTTATTTAACCAGTGTGCATTGGTCTGAGGTAAAATCATATTACCAATCATAACCAATGATATCACTGGTCAGCTTTGCCAGACCATAGGAGATCGTTTAAGATTTTGCACACCGACTATGGGCGAGATTATTATCTATTTAGTCAAATTTCATTTGAATCTGTCAAACCATTGAAATTGCTATACTTTGTAGACAGCGGAAGAGTGTCGGAGTTATTATTTTATATATATATATTAATATATATTATAAAAATAAGATTTAAAAAAAAATATTTAGACGTGAGTCAGCCAACATAATGTATTTTCTATTTTTAGGGAACCAAGGACATATATTATCTGTTGGTGATCTGCGTTTTATAACACCTTGTTCTAACAGCTTAAGGAGTGGGACGACAGACACGTACACATTTACTGCAAGTTTTGGTCCAAACATAGGACAACTTGAGAGAGAAGGCTGGATTCCAATTATAAAATTATATCTTTCCACGCCCAGGCAGAGAAAAATGGGAGTTAAAAAAATATAGATTATCGTTTAGTGACAAATTACTCATGTTGAACTAGCTAGTAGCTTGCTAGCTGGTTATTATATCTTCCTTCTCTTCTTTCTTCACATCCTCCGTCTTATTATGCTTTTCCACCTATTTCTACTACTCTTCATTTTCCTCATTCTTCTTGTCATCATCTTCCTTCTTCCGCTCACCAATTCCTTATCCTCCCCCACTGCTTCATTTCTCCCTCTTCCTCTCTCACTCCTCCTCTTCTTTCTTCTACTCTCCCTTTTCTCCCAATCATTCTCCGCCTTTATCTTTATTTTTGTCCTCCTCTTTCCACTTCTTCGTTCTCCACTTTCTTAAATCTTCTCTTCCATTCATCTTCTCTTCCATTCATCTTCTCTTCCATTCATCTTCTCTTCCATTCATCTTCTCTTCCATTCATCTTCTTTTCCATTCATCTTCTCTTCCATTCATCTTCTCTTCCATTCATCTTCTCTTCCATTCATCTTCTCTTCCTTCTCCTCCTCCATTCATCTTCTCTTCCTTCTCCTCCTCCATTCATCTTCTCTTCCTTCTCCTCCTCCATTCATCTTCTCTTCCATTCATCTTCTCTTCCTTCTCCTCCTCCATTCATCCTCTCTTCCATTCATCTTCTCTTCCTTCTCCTCCTCCATTCATCCTCTATTCCATTCATCTTCTCTTCCATTCATCTTCTCTTCCATTCATCTTCTCTTCCATTCATCTTCTCTTCCATTCATCTTCTCTCCCTTCTTCTCCTCCTCCATTCATTTTTTTTTCATTCTTCTCTTCATTTTTTAACCTTCTCTTTGTTTTTGCTTCACTCCTCCACTTTTCACATTAGTCCTCGCTCTTGTCATCTACTTTCTTCTTCTTTTTTGTCAGCCTAATTTTTCACCTCCTATCCCTTTCCTCCTCTTCTATCCGCTTTTTTCCCCTCCTCCTCATTTCTTCTTCTCCTCAT
This sequence comes from Meghimatium bilineatum, assembly GCA_034231615.1. Classification (NCBI taxonomy): domain Eukaryota; kingdom Metazoa; phylum Mollusca; class Gastropoda; order Stylommatophora; family Philomycidae; genus Meghimatium; species Meghimatium bilineatum. The sequence goes on from CM067300.1 coordinate 11,058,343, forward strand.
CTCTCTTCTCCATTTTTCCGTCTATTTTTCCATCTGTATGATTCTTTCCCATCTGTTTATTCATCTCTGCCTTCACCTCTTTCATCCTTATTTCTTCCCCTCTCCTCGTTTTTCTCATCTCCCCTCTTCCATTTTATGTCCATTTTCTCTTCTTTTCCCTCTTACTTTTCCCCCTCTCCCTTTTTATGTTCGCTGTCTCTTCTTTTTTTCCCTATTCCTTTTTCCCCTCTTACTTTCTGTTCAGTTTTCTATTCATTTTTCCTCTTCCTTTTCCTCCTCTTACTTTTTGTATCAATTTTCTATTTTTATTTCTCTCTTCATTTTCTCCTGTTTCTTTTTCTTGACCTTACTCTCCTCTTTCTTCTACTCACCTATTCTTTTGTTGCAAACTTTCTTCTTCTCTTTCTTCCTCTATTTTATATTTTATTATCCTTTTCTCCCTTTTTTTCTTTCTTTCCTTTTGCTTTATTCTTTATTCTATCTTTTCCTCTTCTTTCTCTTTCTGTTTTATCCTCTTCATATTTTCCTTTTTCTAATTTTTTTTCTCTTTCCTTTTTTCCTCCTTTTCAATTGATCCTTTTGTCTCTTCTACTTCTATGTATCTCCTTTTTTCTACCTTTTATCTGCTCTTCCATCTATTTTGGTATTCTCATTTTTTTCTTCTGTTCCTTTGCTTTCTTCTTTCTTCTTCTTTTCATCCTTTTTCCATTTTGTCTTCCCATTTTCTCCTTTTGTTTCATCACTTATCTCCTCTTCCTTTTTCTCTTCTTTTTATTTCCTCTAATTTTTTCTAATATTTCGTTTTTTGTTCTCATCTATTTTCTATTTTTTTTCTTTTTACCTTCCACCTGTTTTTCCGCTTCTTCTGTTTCTCCTCCTCGTTCTTTTTCTCATCGTCTTTTTCACTTCTCCAACTCTTTCATTTTCTTTCTTCTCTTCCTTCTTGTTGTTCACTTATTGTTCTCTCTTTGTTACTTCTCTCTTTCTCATCCTCTTCTCTTTCTTTTCTTTTCTTTTATTTATTGTTTCCCTCTTCCTTCTTCTCTCCCTTCTCCTCCACCCTCCTCTCGCTTCTCGTCGTTTCTCCTCTTCCTTCTTTTCCTTTTAATTAGCCTCTCCCTGCTTCTTCTCTGCCTACCCATTCTTCTACAGTATTAACTCTAGTTAGTAGGTTGCTTGCTGATCCAGCCGTCCATGAGCTCATGCCCTTTGACCAAATGCTATTAATTAAAATGACTTTATATTGCTGGGAAGTCTGTGGATAACTATCATACCATCAAGAAGGTAGGTAACAATCTATGCACTGCTCCGAGCCACTGCGGCCAAGATAGTGTTCGCTGCACCTATTCCCCACCACCGATTGAGTACTGGATGTGCCGAACTTCTCTATCGCTCCAGGCATGCAACCATATGTTCGTCAAAAGGATTGTCACATGCTGAGTCACTGTACATCCATGATGGACCTCAGCTATAAGAAACAAACAGTGTTATCAGTTTTCTTCTACCCAGTGTTGCGCAGTAAATCTCTGGCTCCTTCACAACCACAGAGGATGCGGTGCATACATTAAATAAAAATAACAAAGCATAAAACACATTGCAACAACAAAATAAAAGCAGGAGAAGCATAATTGTATTCATGACGTGCCATGAAGCTTCTATAAGAAGATAACCTCAATATAACGACATGTCATCTACCAAGGTTTTCTCTTTCATGGGTGGTTTGTCTAGTGGACCATTGGTGAGATCCACAGACGCAACCGCATGTGTATTAACTCTAGCATTACCAGGCTTAAGCAAATGTTGTACTGCTCATGATCTGAAAAACTGTTGAATCTGAAACTTTTGTTCCCGCACACATCCATTCTAGCAAATGTTTAGACTTGTAATTGCTTTTACAGTCGTGCAACCAACAACTATACGTCCAATCATATTTAGTAGCAACTTACACAATGCATAACGGGGTCATAGTATGCTATTACTATTCTTTGTTCAATTTTGTGGACCTGAAACACACTGAAGATATGGGAATAGATCTACATGTAAAGCATACAAGATGGAACTCGTTTGAATGCTTAATACAAATCATTCACAATAACAAAGTATATGGTACCGTATATCATTTTATTTTGTGTAAACGATATCATCTTTATCTAGGGTGCAGCTGATGATCAACCAGATGTACCAGTAACTTACCATCAAAATAAACACATGATCAAAGTAATTAGTAACACCATCAACAAAAGATGATTACCTAATTATAAACAGATCAGACCAGGTTTTCATTCTGCGCCTCAGAACATGACACAACCGATGCTGCGTCCACGTTTATACGAAGTATCCATGTCCACATGTATACATGCACTTAGACAGCCGAGCATATACTTCAGGAATGCCCAGATTATGAAATGTTGAGGCAAATACACTGGCCCAGAGAAATAACAGTGGAAGACAAATTCTACGGATCTCTGTACGAGCTACAAAACTGGCAAGTTTATAGAAGAGATCAAACAACAAATTTAAGGACATTCCAGGCTAATAATTACAAGATATCAATTGGCTGGAGATGTGTAGAATGATTGCCTTCAAGCACAATGTTGTTGTAATATAAACTAGTTTCATAGGTAAAACATTACGCATGTAGATGATTTAGTAATGATTATTTTCTGAGAAAAAGTATGCAACAGACATTATAGTATGTCAGCAGACAACAGGTTTTTTAATATGCTTGATGACCTCAGACATAGCAGGTTTTATAGTATTGAAGATGAAATCTGACAAAACAGGTTTGATGGTATGCCAGATGGCATGAGACATAACAAGTTTTATAGTATAACAGTCCCCCATTGAGTCCAGCATCATGAAGTGGTGATCAGCCATCAGGGACTGGAAACTAAGAATGGTCGCGCAGTCACACTTGAGTAGGTCCACAAACCTGCCCAAGTAAGCAATTTGCTGAAGGCGTCAGCATCCAGTCGAGTGACGCTCAAGTAAACAAGATGCAACACAGAAAACACAATGGAAATATGTTTATATCTAATAGTTATGGTGTCTGTCCAGTGACGGATTTTCAGGCAGGGTCAGTGCCTGGCCCTATACTTCGAAATGGCCCAACCTCATTACTGGAAGTCATTTTCAATTGCTCCGAGGAGCCAGGATGCAAGGGAATAGAGCTACTGGCCAAACAAACCAACAACCAATACAAATAATGCACTGCAATGCAGAGGGTCTAGTGTCTTTGCTCAGGTGAATAATTGTTGATCCCATTCACACTTGCCGTTAAGCGTAGGGGCGGGAGCTTAAGCAGTCGTTCCAGGGCCAGGTGTGTCGCCGAGATTGCATTTAGTCCACGTTTGTTCACGGCTATCTTGATTTTTCTTTCCACCGTTTTCATGGTCCACATTTGGCCCAGAGATTCTTTTGTTATATGCTCTTATTGGTATTTGGTTTGGCTTGATTCTCATAAGGTGACCGAACCATTTTACTTGCTTTCTCTTAATATGTTCAGTACGTGATATCATACCAACTCTTATCCTAATTTCTTCATTTCTTATTTTATCTAGTTTGGTAACCATTGCATCGTTTCTCAGACACTTCATTTCACATATGACGATTATTCTTTGCTGCGAAGCTGTTAAAGACCATGTTTGACATTGGTAGCACAGTGTTGGTATAAACATGTAGATATTATCTGTTTTTTAATTTCCATCTTGATCTTTGGGAGAAAAGTAATGGTGAAAGTTGGTAAGTCACTGTGTTTGCTTTCTGGCACCGTGTTTCTATTTCTCTGTCCAGTCTTCCATCTTCGGAATAAAATGCTGCCTAGATATTTAAATTCTTTGGCTTGTTTCACTTTGGTGTTATCTATTGTTATATTCATTGGTGTTGAAGACTTGCTAGTTTTTATAACTTCTGTTTTTTGCACATTAATTTTCATGTTGTACTTCTGACATGCTAACAGCAATGCATTGATGTACTTTTGCAAAGTTTCCTCATCTTTGTATATTAGACTTTGATCATCGACAAATAATAGTTCATTCATTTCATTATGAAGTTTCTAATCAGGTTTATTTGCAATGTTTTCCTCTTTGTTGATGTGAGCTTCCTTTATTGTTCTGCCCATATATATGTTGAAAAGTAGATATGTTTCAAAAGATTCAGTCATTCCATCTGTTGTTCTTACTGAGCTTTTGAAATTTGTATATATGCCTATTGCTTTTATATTATCTAACAGTTGTCCTCAGATGTTGTAAATTTCTACGGTTTCCCATATAATTTTTCTATCTACTCTGTCCAATGGCTTCTCCTTATCTACAGATACTGTGTTTAAATCTTGATTGTATTCGATTGCTTTTTCACTCAGTTGTTTCAGTGTGAAAAGTGCGTCTGTAAAGCTTGCTCCACTTGTGAAGCCAAATTGAGAGGGACTCAACTGTGGTTCCATAATGTATCGTATTCTCTGTTCTATTATTATTGCGTAGATTTTACCTGTGTGACGTAATAATGAGATGCCCCTATATGATTCACACTCCCTCTTACTACCATTGTTTTTCCATAGTAGTACAATTACTGACTTTTGCCAATCGTCTGGTACTTTTCATTCTGACCAGGCTATTGTGAATAATCTGGCTAACCACTGGACCACTGTTTCTAAACACTTTTATTGCTACGCTTGTTATACTGGTGATTTATTATTTGTGCTTTGTTTTAAGGCTTCTTCTATTTCTTGATTTAGTATATTTTGTTCTGTAGCTTCCAGATCTTTTTGAGCGTTGGTGGGTCTATAATCTGTTGTTTTTGTTTGGTTGTATAATTCCTGGAAGTATTCTTTCCATCTTTCTTTCCTGTTCATGCTTTTCACTAATGGTTTGCCATTTTCTATCATTGATGATTGTTATGGAAATAAAGCACTCTTCTCTCACTCGTATTGATTTAATACTTTTGAAAAATTCTCTTCGATTTGTTTTACATATGTCAGTTTTTTTACCTTGTCTCCATACTTGTTCCATGAATGAACTTTTGCTTCTTTTATTACAAACTTGATATTTTTTCTAACAAGTCGATATTGTAGATAGTCGTGACGATGTTTGGATTTCAGTCATGTCTGGAAAGATTGTTTTTTTCTGTTGTAAAACTTTTTGTATCTCCACACTCCACCATGATGTTTTCTTGTCTCTCTTGTGATGTCTTGTGCAGCATATGTATTGTAGTTGTTTTAACATTGCATTTTTGACATTGCATTTTTTTAAATGTCTCATTATTTTTGGATGTGCAGCACTACACTCTTTACCCTCTCACCAAAACAATTCACCAAAGGAAACAACACTGGATTCAGAGCAATATGAGTCACTGTATGAACTACAAAAGACAGTGAGTTTAATTATGGAGACTGAATTACAGATATAGACATGTTTCAAGTGATCGAAAGAGGACGAAGAAGATTAGTATAGCTGATGAAATCAGACACAGGTTTAATGGTATGCCAGATGACATTAGACATGTTTTATAGTATGTCAGATGATACAGACAACATGTTTTATAGTATACCAGATGACACCAGACAACTCCTTTTGTTATATAGCAGATAACATAAGACAACAGCTTTTATAGTATGCCCGATTACATCAGACAATATGATTTATAGTAAGCCAGTAAAAATAAATATCAGCGTTAATACAATGCTTCTACTTTTTCCACCGCATGTGTTATTTAGGTATGTGTGTGAAAGCTGGAAAGCAACTATATCCTAAGAAAACTAACTAAATACTTTCAAAGACAAGTGCATCAGGAAAAAAAAAACACAATCTGGGAAAACTTTAGATACTAAGCGAGATACTAAAAGAAGGGAAAAAAACAAGAATACATTACAAATGTTATTAGAAAAAGGTGTTGGGCATATATCGGTCACGCACTAAGAATGAATGAACACAGAATAGCACGTAAAGTTTTTGCATGGTCATCCAGTGACAAGAGAAAATGTGGAAGATCGAAAACTGCACTGAAAAACTTTACATATTCTGGAGACGACTACTAGCAATATTAACCCCTTCCCCTCGGATGCATCCTTTATGGAAACGTAACTGCAGTGCTGGAAAATTTCAAGGGCTGTTAAATATTTTTCCTTAAATCAAATGCCCACTACATTCTCACGGTAAAGAGTTGTAATGTAGGCGTATTATTACTGTAGGCATTTACTCTAGGCCTATACTCTAATTTATGAATTTACAAGCATCATGTTTTTTTATATTATGGAGGAAACTTGAAAACCTTTATATACATTCGTCTTGCACAATGAAACATTATTTAAATAAGATAGACCTAATCATAATAACCCGTTATGTTCCAGACGCAAAGATTTTCTATCAGGAATATGCTTGTCAGCATATTTATTTGCCTCATCACAAATATGTTGTGTAATAGCATCATGTAAATTACATAGTTGTCAATTTCCCGTAAATAGCAGTATTTTGTACGATTTTTTCCAAGATTTACTGCTGTATAGGCGTACATCGACATTTACTAGTTTTTACGTGATTTTTTGCAGTTCTCTACGTTTTTTTTTTTTTTACTAAATTTGTTGGCGACACTGATTTTTTTGCATATATTTTAGTGACAACAGTGATTTTGTGCGGTTTTTGTGTAATTTTTTTGACAACTGTGGCTTTTGCGGATTTTAACATTTGATGCTGGTCTTTGGGTGTAGTGTTGGTGGCAACACTGCTTTCAACATATTTCTAGTACTTCAGTTATTCTCTGTGATGGGGAAGTTGTCTTTATACCGAACTTAGGGAATTTTTGTCCACGTGCATTGACAGTGTATCTGTAAGTTTTTGCTTGACTCCTAGGTAGTATAGGTAGATCTAAAGTTAAATAATAAAATATGTAGGCCTATATCTGATCTTTAGACTTATCTTTGCATAATATTTTTATCATCATTTGTATGGAATAAAGTTGTAAATCTTTTGCTGGAAAAAACAGAACAAATACAATGTGTAAACATCATTGTGTGTTTGTTCTGTCACATATGATGCTAGTATAAAGCATTACGCTTTATTAACGGCATATTGAAATATATAAACAAACACATTTTTATATATTAGATCTGTAATAAAATATATATTATCCTTTATTTAAACAAATATTAGTTCTGGCTCTGTGACAGCGTGGTACAGATCGCGTCTATGACGGCTGAGGTACCGAGTTCGATCCCAGCAACAGACAACAGTCAGCCGTACAAAAAACAAAGGCAAACAGTGAACGTATTTATAATTGCCTAGAAAATAATCATCAAAAAGTGCCACCTCCGCAACAAAGGTCGACTACAACATCCCCTGCCTCCTGTTTTGGTGGTGCTTTCTGATAGACTGTAACCTGTCCATCGTGTGATGTTACTCTGCCACTTGTATCTCTGCCTACCACTTGACAGTCTTGCTGGATTCCCTTTGACTTTACCCTCAAGTAAGGTCTTCAATAAGATGTTATCTCTTTTAATGTGTCCAAAATATTTTATGTGCCTGATCTTTATTTCTCTTAGTACTTCTTTCTTAATATTAAGTATTTTTATAACTTCTTTGTTTTCTTCTCTTTCCATGATGTTCTCCCTATTCTTCTATATACCCACATCTCAAAGACATCAATTCTGTCTTCTAATAGTTTATTTAGTGTCCATGTTTCTGAGCCATACATTAAGATAGAATAGATGTAGCATATTATACTTCTAATTTTTAACTTGTTTGTAAGTTGCTTAGATGTTACTATTTTCCTCGTGACATTTAAGGTACTTTTAGCCATTCCTATTCTCCTTTTAACTTCTATTTCACATCTGCCGTCATTTGTGGCTATGTGTCCAAGATATTGATAATGGTTTACTTGTTGTAGTTTCAATCCATGTATGTTTATGTTTAGCTATTGTACTTCTATGTCTTTGCTGATTATCATGGTTTTTTATATTTATATCCAGTCCTTATCCTTTGAAAAGAATATATTCCTAATTTAGAAAAGTCATTATTCCTAGAAGATCACTACAGCCAAAAAGCTCTGGGTTGTTGGCTTCGCCATGAATACCACCAATTTTTTTTATATTGTGCCTAAATCAGATTTGTGTATTTATTGGCAGTGTGTAACAAAAACATCTGCTGAAGGAGTTTGTGATACTTGGTCAGTTTTATGTAAAAAGGATGGGGGGAGGGAGTCATTGTAAACCATGAAATTTACATATAGCAACACGTAAGGTAAACCTGCATAAACAACTAAACTTCCACAAACAAGTATGGATAATTGTACATTCCACAAACATGTAATAATAGGGTTTAAAAATAATAAACTGCTTATTACGCCCAACAGCACGCCCTGACGACAAGGCCGTAGATAGGAGGGGGATGTTCACATACCCTCCAGCAAAACATTATTTTTTCTTATTTTTTGTTTCTGTGTGCCCCCCCCCTTTCGACATTGTGTATGGTATGACAGCAGACAACAGGCTTTATAGTACCACATATGACATGCAGCAGCAGGGTTTATAGTTTTCCTGGTGATATCAGACAAGAGACTTTATATTATACCAGTTGACAGACAAAAGGCTGTAGTATGTTAGATGACGTGGCAAAATATATTTTATAGTAAGCCAGTTGACATAACACAACAGATTTTATAGTATTTCAGACGATATCAGACAACAGGATTTGTTTTTCAGAAGTGATGATGATGATGTTCTTCCTTCGCATGCGAAGATGATCATGACATGAAAAACAATAAATGCGATGGAAAAATGAAATAATTAGAATTGATAATTGTCTTATTTGGTTAGTGAGTTCGTAGATGTCCAATTCGTGCACGGAAAGTTCTGTTGCAGTATATGCAGGAGTGCTGAAGGTTCGGGGAAGGAGAATTTTCGTATTTGTCCTTCCTCTTCTTGCGCTTGTGGATTGCCCGCAGTTTTCTTTCTTTTTCAAATTTCGTGATGCCAGCAGTGAACTGGATGTGCCAGTCTAAGCGATCAAGTGCTGTAGTCTTCCAGGAGCTAGGATCGATGCTGCAGTGCTTGAGAGAGCTTCTTATGTGATCCTTGAAGCGTTTTTTCTGCCCTCCGCTTGAATGTTTACCTTAACACAGCTTCCCACTAAATAATCTCTTTGGAAGGAGCTTGTCTGGCATACGGACGATGTGGCCAGTCCAGTGGAGTTGGGACCTAGTCAGCATTGCATGGATGCTTTGCATACGGGACTTCTGATGGATTTCTGTGTCTGGTACTTGATCCTGCCAACATACTCCCATGAGGTTTCGTATGCACAGAAGGTGAATACAGTTAAGCTGTCGATCGTGTCTCGCATAGAAAGTCCAGCACGACGTAGCATAAAGCAGTGTTGGTACAACCACTTCAACTTAGTTGTCATGCTTAGACCACTCCTGATCCAGACGTTGGCACGAAGGCTCCCGAATGATGCACTGGCACGATCAATACGCAAGGCAACATCCTCATCAATTGTCGTAGTTTGTGATATGATGGTGCCGAGATATACAAACTTATTGGCAGTATTAATTTTATATCCCTTTACTGTGATCACTGGTTATGTGTATGGCACACGTTGCGCTGGTTGACACTTTACTAAAGTCTTCGCGGTGCTGATGGTAAGACCGAACGCATCACAGGCCAAAAAAAAAGAGGTCTATGCAATCCTGCATGTCTTTCACACTGGTAGCATTTAGTGCACAATCGTCGTCGAACAAGAGGTCGTGAACAATTCCCGTCTTAGTTTTGGTCTTAGCCTTCAATCTAAGATTGAATAGTCCTCTATCAGCTCGATAGCGAAAACAGTTTTAAGAAATATGTCAATTGATATAAGACACTTGGTTTTATAGTATGACTTGAAATCATACACATCAAGTTTTATAGTAAGCCGATGACATTAGATTACAAGTTTTTTAAATGTCAGATGGCTTCAGACAACATATTTTATAGTGTATCAGATGACATCAGACAACAGGTTTTCTAGTATGCTAGATCATCCAGGAAAAGAGATTTTATAATATGACATATGACATACGATAGCAGGTTTTATATTATGATGAATGCCTTGAGAAAATTTCTTTTATAGTATGCTAGATGTTGTCAGACATGTTTTATAGTGCATGAGACAACAGGTTTATAGTATGCAGAAATGACATCAGAAAACAGGTTTTATGGTATGTCAGATGGCATTAGATAAAAGGTTTATTGGTATGACTTTAGACACTAGGTTTATTGGTATGCCAGATGAGACAAATCAACAAAGTGTATAGCATGCCAGATGACATTAGACAACAGGTTTTATGGTATACCAAATGACTTCATACAGGAGCTATTATAGTATGCCAGATGTCATCAAACAACAGACTTCATAGCTTTCCAGATGATAACAAACAATATATTTTATAGTAATACAGATGACACGTTCTATAGTATGACAGATGAAATCATAAACATCAGGTTTTCTAGTATGCCAGATGACATTAGACAACAGGCTTTATAGTATGCCAGATGACATCAGACAAAAAGTTGTATAGTACTCCAGATAATATCAGACATCGTGTTTTATAGTATAACAGACGACCTCAGACAGAAGGTTGTATAGTATGTCAGATTACATCAGACAACATGTTTTATAGTGTGATAGATAACATCAGACAACAGGTTTTATATTATGCCAGATGACATCAGACAACAAGTATTATAGTAAGCCAAATGACAACAGACAACAGATTCAGATTTTATAATATGTCAGATGACATAAGACAACATTTTTTATAGTCTGACATAAAATCAGATAGCAGGTTTTATAGTATGCTTGATAACATCAGACAGCAGGTTTTATAGTATGCCAGATGACATCAGACAATAGGTTTTATAATATGTCAGATGACATCATGCAACAAGTATTATAGTAAGCCAAATGACAACAGACAACAGATTCAGATTTTATAATACGTCAGATGACATAAGACAACATTTTTTATAGTCTGACATAAAATCAGACAGCAGGTTTTATAGTATGCTTGATAACATCAGACAGCAGGTTTTATAGTAAGCCAACTGACAACAGACAACCGATTTTATATTATTCCAGATGACACCAGATACGAGGTTTTATAGTGTGCCAGATGATATAAGACACGTTTTGTTGTTTTACAGATAACATCAAACAACAGGTTCTATAGTATGACAGATTAAATCATACACATCCGTTTTCTAATATGCCAGATGCAATCATGCAACAGGTATATAGTATGTCAGATGACATCAGACAGCAAGTTTTATAAATGTCAGATGACATCAGACAACATGTTTTATAAATGTCAGATGACATCATACAACAAGTTTTTAAAATGTCAAATGACTTCATACAACTTCATACTATGTCAGAACACATGATGTACAAATCTTTATATTACGCCAGATGGCATCAGACAACAAGTACTATAATATGTCAGCTGACATCAGACAACAGGTTTTAAAAATGTCAGATTACTTCATACAACATACTTTGTACTATGTCAGATGACATGAGGCAACAATATTTATAGTATGCCAGTTGACACCAGACAACAGCTACTATAGTATGTCAGATGACATCAGACAACATGTTTTTATAAATGTCAGATTATTTAATATAACAGGGCGCCTAGGACAATTCAGTTTGCGGCCATTAAGTCATGCTTCTTTGACGATCTGACCCGTCTGGCGCTTGAGAACCGCTACATTTACCAATATGACACTCTTAAATCCGATGGCATTAATGAACATGTTTGTGGTCATTTTTGTATTTTCCTTGTCCGGTGTCATTTCACCTCATTTCACCGGTCTATCCATACTACACATACTAATGTGGTCGTCGATGTCATTACTGTTCGTTTTCTGTTATTTGTTTTAATTGTTGTCTTGATAAAGGCCTTTTGGACGAAATGTCGATTTGTGTGTGTTTTATGTTTGTCTCTAACTGGCAAAACGTTATTACCATATTCCTGGATCTACCTTGTCAATCAATCAATCAATGAACCCGAACCCTTCAGGATCGTAGGGGTACCACATTGGATGCTTACGCATATAGAGTCCTCCAGCGAATTCTATCCTCAGCGATGCGGATAAGTGTGCAAATATCTTGTCCTGCCCATTCCATGATGTTGTCTGTCCATGCCTTTATTTTCCCTCCTCTTGTATGAACTGTACAAATTTTAATACTTTAAAAGCCATCTATTTCTATGTGCCATGTTTCAAAGCTATTGTGTCTCTGACTGTTGACTAGTAGGAACGCCCATTGACCATTCCTCTCCTGTAATGGTAGATTTGTTTTCACCTACATTATTTTGAGGTGGCTCTTCACTATTTTTAAATTAACTATCTCAAGTGTATGATATCAAATAAATTTGACATTTTATTTGTTTTCAGATTTGTCAAGTAGACCTCGATTATTGTTATATATCTAGGAAGCCTGAATATATTTCTTGTCACTGTGACCATCTAAATGCCACTGATGGTACAGCTTACTTGGTATTTATTAGTGAAGTAAATATCAATGATAGTGGAGGAATTCTTCGTCTAGACATTGAAAACATTAATAACACTAGACTATACAGTGACAGAAACCTTACCTTGCCGTATATTTATGGTGAGATTTATGTGTGTATTATATAAATATTATTTATTCAGATTGAGTTCAGGGTATGGTATGGTATGCATAGGGTGTGGTTTGGATATAGACACGCTGAATTATATTTATGTACCATTTAAATGAAGATACAAGTAATAAAGGTTTCGATCTAAGATCTCACAAATTAGTTATTGTATATGCAGAGAGCAGGAGGAAGAGGTTGAAGTGAGGACTTACGAAAATTGTGAAGTTACAGAAATGATCAGTGTGCATACTCTTCACTATCTGCTGAAAGATAATCATGAAGATACCATAAATAAAACATCAGAAAAACCCGGAACCGCCGAGATAGGCTACAACCTCCTGAAAGATATTGCAGACGACCAGCTTAAAGCAAGTGTTGGTGATTTCAACACAAGTCTGAAAACAGGACGCATACCAGCAAAGTGGCTACTTAGCTACCTTCTCCCCCTGGTAAAGACACCTCCGACATCAAGAAATATCGAATCATCACCTTACAAAATATCTACAGCGAGGTGCTGGGGACGATAATTGCTAGAAGACTCGCTTTCCATTTGGAAATGAGAGGCCTACTTCCTGACACGAAGGAATATAAGAATACATGTGGAGAGATACGACAACAAATACGGAAATCCTCGCCTATGACATCTACGAGGGCTTTCAGGCAAAGGAGAAAACAGTGGTCGCTACGGTCGAATTAGAAGATGCTTACAACATAGTCAGCTTTGGCCAGTTAATACATCAGCTAAGCGAACTCCACATTCACTTGTGAATAATTCGATGGATATCAATGGTGTTGATGTCCAAACATGTTGCTCTGAGATTGGGAACATAGACATCAGAAATCAGAACTTTAGCACCGGGATTGCCACAGGATTCGCCACTATCACCTGTAGTCTTTAACGTATATACATACAAAGCTTTCCAGAAGAACAACGTGGCATGCTCCAAAAGCAGACATACATAATCAAATTGATGTCATTCTTACACCGAGAAAATTCAAGTCCAGCATAAACAAAGCACAAACAAGAACTTTTCCAGGAGCAGACATCGGTAGCGACCATGATATGGTTCTATTGACGATCAAAATTAAGCTTATAAAGAAGCATAATTAAAACAAATGCACACGATTAAGATTTAATTTAGAAAAATTGAAAGATCCAGAAATAGCAGAGATATTTGAGGCAACAGTTGAAGGAAAATTTGCAGCTCTAAACCTTTTAAATGAAGATGTTAACTCTCTCACAGAAACCATGAAAGGAACTTTATTAGAATCAGCAACAGAAATACTAGGGACAAGAAGAATAACACACAAACCTTGGGTAACAGATGACATCCTAAAATTGTGTGACGAACGGAGGGAAATGAAAAAGATTAAGAAAGAGGCCCCTGAAATGTCAGGGCAATATAGCAAAATAAACAAAAACATCAGAAGGAAAATGAAACAAGCACAAGAAGTGTGGCTAGAGGAAAAATGCGAAAACATCAATGAAGGTATTAAACGCGGAAACAGTAAGGTAGCATACGACACTCTAAGAAAGATAACACAGCCAAAAAGACAAAATATATCTACAATGCAAGACAAACACGGAAAGATACTCACTCAATGAAACAACAGATATAGTGAAAAGATGGACAGAGAGTTGTACAAGTGTAATTCTGACTACACGATATTACACGATTCTGAACTAAACAACAGAGAAATAGGAAATGCAGAAATTCTAGTAGATGAAATAAAAGAGGCCATACGAACATTGAAAGGAGGGAAGTCACCTGGTGTAGACAACATTCCAGCAGAATTGTTGAAATACGAGGGCATTAATATGGTAAATATTATGACCAAAATATGCCAAAATATATGGAACACAAAACAATGGCCCACTGATTGGACACAATCACTAATAATACCAATTCCCAAGAAAGGAAATTTGAAATTGTGTACAAATTACAGAACAATTAGCCTTATAATACACCCCAGTAAAGTGATGCTCAAAATACTACTTAACAGAATAAAACACAAGTCGGAAGAAATAATTGCAGAAGAACAAGTTGGCTTCAGAGCAAACAGAAGCTCTGTTGAACAAATATTTAACATCCGAACACTAATCGAAAAACATATTCAGCACCAACGTGATCTATAACACAACTTCAATGACTCTACACAGGCCTTTGATCGTGTTTGGCATGATGGTCTCTGGCACATACTGAGGAAATTTAATTTTGACACCACAATTACAGACATTATTGAAGCTCTGTAAAAAAATACAAAAATTGCTGTCTTGTCAAACAATACAATTGGAGAGTTCTTCAAAACTACTGTGGGAGTTCGACAGGGATGCATAATGTCCCCTGTACTTTTTAACATATACTTAGAGCACATATACAAGAGACATTACATGATTACAACACATCTATATTGATCGGAGGTCGCCCTATTTGCAACTTGCGTTTCGCTGATGATATTAATCTTATAGCTGGGTCAGAACAATCATTGCAAGAATTAACATCAATGTTGAAAAAAGTTACCAGCAAGTACGGAATGGAAATCAATACAGATAAGAGCAAAATCTTGGTAAACAGCAAACACACAGAAAACCAGACTAATATCATGATGAATGGACATAAGCTTGAGGAGGTGAATACCTTCAAATACCTCGGATCCAGTATATGCAGCGATGGTAAATGCAAAGCAGAAATAAAAATAAGGCTGGAGATGGCTTTAGCGTCCTTGTCAAGGCTTACTGTGATTTGGAAAATCAACATCAGTGTTGGAGTGAAAATCAAACCGTATAAGTCGCTGGTGCTTTCTGTTGTGGTGTATGGTTGTGAGAGTTGGACACTCACTGCGGACATGGAGAGAAGATTACAGGCTTTCGAGTACAAATACTACAGAAGAATTCTACGAATTTCCTATAGGGAACATAAGACCAATGTGTACGTAAGAAATAAAGTAGAGATGTGTGCAGGTGTTCAGGCCATTGCTTTCAATAGTGAAACGACGAAAACTAGCATGGTTCGGACATGTATGCAGGCACGATTCCTTGTCAAAAACAATACTACAGGGAACTGTCGAGGGTGGAAGAAGCAGAGGGGGTCAAATAAAGACATGGACAGACAACATCAAGGAATGGACAGGACAAGATATTTCCACACTCATCCGCATCGCTGAGGATAGAATTCGCTGGAGGACTCTGTGTGCTGAAGCATCCAATGTGGTACCCCTACGACCCTGAAGGGTTATGGGTTTATTGATTATTGATTGATACATACAAAATAGCGGAGTTTCAGGAGACTGGGCCAGGTATGATACTAACATATGTCGATCACCTCTTGCTGTACAAGTACGGTAGAAACAGAATAGACATGATTGATGGCGTCCAGAGTAATCTAAAAAATTTGTCGCTCTGGTCACTAACTATAAGGCAGTCATCAATCCCACCAAAGCAAAGAACGTCTGGTTCTCACTGAACAACAACACATAAACATTACCAGCAGCCCCCTGCATGGACATCAACATTGACATGGAGCAGATTATAAAATATCTAGGCATCAGTTTTGATAGTAGTCTATCTTTCGCGAAAAATGTGGAAAATGTCAATTATAATACTGACAAGAGTGTAGGTGCAGTCAAAATCATGTCTTCTGCAGAGATGCCGCAGCAAACCCTATTTCAGATAATGTAGGCAGTGGTATTATCTGTGATGGGCGATAGTGTAGGTTTACTGATACTGTCTCAAACACAGGTGAATAGATTAGAGAGAGTTCAAAATGAGGCTATGATAGATGTCCTAGGATGCACAAGAGATACACATATCGTTACCTTGTGAGGTTTCTCCTAGACCTACCGTTCATCAAATAATGACATAAAATAGCTCAGGTTAAAGAATATTTCAAGGTCGCCAATAACGATCATCACCTCTTTTACCAATCTCTAGACAACACAAAAGGACGGTCCTGGATGGCAGAAGCAGACGATACCCTACACAGATTTTGTGTGCTGGTGGAAGAGGGAAGAGGCTGTGAATGGGTGACATTTGGTAAAGAAAGAAAGTTATTGACAATAGTTGTGATACAGAATGGGAAGAGAGTGCCACAATTGGGTTGCTAACAGATCAGATGGGTTGATCTAAGAACTCATACTGCAGCACTCGAAGTCACACGATACAATAATTTCCACACACAGTTCAGTACACAAGAAAAAAACAGGTGTAGTTGGGTTTCTTGGTCTACCAAACTGGCAAGGAATAAGCTGAGAGGTCAGCTGCGTACCCACTACAACATCGAGTATGATAATTGAATTAGAAGCAGTGATAGCGGTTCTCACTTGGCTGGCGGCGCAACAATTAACATACTGAGTTATTGTATCGGATTCTCAAAGTATGCTGCGCAAGATAGAAAAGTGTATTATCAAAACTGAAAGAGTCACTCTTCTCATAAACGCGCACAGCATTACATGGATCTACTGTCCAGTTCATGCTGAGGTTATGAGAAATGAAAGAGCCGATCTGTTGACTGGTAAAGCCTTGGTGAATGACACTGAGATAAGAAGAGATAGGATTGAATTGATTAGACAGTCATAGATACCCTACGAGAAGACGTGACGGAAGTATAACAGGACAATGTACATATTCAGGAAATGGGAGTGACTAGAGGCCATGGAAGAAAGTGCTACGCCTCCGGCAAGATCAGAACGCGAAAATCAGCAACTGACTGGGTCACTGAGCTTATACACTTTTAGATGGCTGACGAAACAGCAAGCAGCGCATATATGGGAATTATCCCAGTACTGTGACGCTTGCTCCTAATCAAGAATCAAGACTCATGAAGATAGAAATGTTCAGTGTATATGCATTTCACCATTTGCTGAAAGATACTCATGACAAACTCTTCACCAGCTGCTGACAGAGATAACCGTGAAGCTACACATCTACCTTAATGTGTGATTAGCTGTCAGAGATATTAGTAATAATCTACTTGTTGTAGTATCCCTCCATGTATGTATTTCTATGTTTAGCACACGTTCTGTGATTTTGCTGATTATCATCGTTTTTTTATTTTATTGATGTTTATATCCAAACAATAGAGGCAGACAGTCAAGGTTTCTAGGGCATGTGCTGAGAAGAACACAGCTTGAACACTTAATAACCACTGGAAACATCAAGGGGAGAAGAGATAGGGGACGACAAAGAGAAAAGTTACTAGATGGACTTGTATTGTGGCACGGTAGAAGCTCACCAACCGAACTTATTGATAACACAAGAGACAGAGTGTACATAGTTTGTTATTGATATAACAACAAACAAGAAGCAGAAATAAAGGCAAGATGTAATAAGGCCTGTCAGATCATTGGTCAATTAACACCTTTACTAAGAAACAAAGATATTACACTAGAAACAAAGAAAGCGCTTTTCAACACCATTTTCTTACCAACATTGTGTTATCAGTGTCAAACTTGGACATTAGATTCTAGAACAATACATAAGATTAACACCACTGAAATGAAATGTATGAGACGTATGATTGGAGTTAGCTTGAGAGACAAAATCAGGAATGAAGCACTAAGGAAACAATTAGGGATCAAGTCAACAATAGAATACATACATAAACAACAAGTTAAATGGTACGGCCACATAACAAGACAGAAAGAGCAAAGTATTATCCAAAAACACTTAACAAACGATACGAAAACAGGAGACCTATTGGACGCCCTCGTAAAAGGTGGATAGATGATGTTGTTCGTCCGTCGTGATCGACGATGACCAAAAAACTCAACCATAATAATAATAACGATAAATAATAAAATAATAAAGTTAATAGTGCGTTTTTAAATGACTAGCAAGTCCAATGCGTGCACAAAATGTTCTTTTACAGAATTGACAACAATAGAAGGTATCTGTGTGAGGTTGAGATGTTTTTTCTTTTCTACGTGTCCGCTTCTGTCTTGCAGTTTCTTGTCTGAATTCTTCTGCCGCTAGTGCTCCCGTTCTAATGCTGTAACGCCATGCTGTCCTATCCTGAGCGAGGCTCTCCCAAGCGACTACGTCAATGTTAAGATGTTTCAAGGATGACTTGAGCGTGTCTTTGAAACGCTTTTTCTGTCCACCAGCTTTTCGAAATCCTGCCTTGAGTTCTCCATAATATATTTGTTTTGGCAAACGCGAGTTCTCCATACGCACAAGATGGCCTGCCTAGCGTGCCTGCGCCTTCATAAGTATTGTGTGGATGCTTATTGAGGTTGATTTTTCCAAGACCTCGTAGTCTGGTACTTTGTCCCACCAATGGATGTTTAGTAATTTACGTAGGCAGGTAAGATGGAAATGATTTAACTTTCTTGCATGTCTAGCATACACTGTCCACGTTTCGCAGGCGTATAGTAAGGTTGGTATAACAGCAGCATGATATACTTGTAGTTTGGTGGTTGTTCTTATACCTCTTCTGTCCCATACATTTTTGCGTAATCTGCCAAATACAGCACTAGCTTTTGCCAGTCTGTTGTTAATTTCCACATCAATGTTGACATCGCGAGAGAGAGTGCTTCCAAGGTAAGTAAAATTGTCGACTACCTGCAGTTTTTCCTGATTGACGATGATGGAAGTAGCAGTATGTTGACTATTTGATGTTGCTTGGTGCATGACTTCTGTTTTTTTGGTGTTAATAGTGAGACCAAAGTTGTTGCAGGCCTTTGAGAAGCGGTCTATGGTGCTCTGCATGTTTACGACAGAGTCAGCATACAATGCACAGTCGTCAGCATAAAGTAATTCTCTAACAGTACTAGATTTAGTTTTCGTGTTTGCTTTTAGTCGACGTAAATTGAAAAGACCACCATCCGTTCTGTAATTGATCATTATGCCTGCTGTTTCATTACTATGGTGTGTTTCCGTTAACATGGCTGTAAATAACAGGCTGAAAAGAGTAGGGGCCAGCACACATCCCTGCTTTACACCATTTGTGACAGGGAATGCAGGAGATACTCCTCCGTCGCAGATAACACTAGCCATCATACCGTCATGAAATTGTCGTATCACAGTGACAAGTTTTGGGGGGCATCCGAACTTTGTAAGCACCTTCCACAGTCCTTCTCTGTTAACGGTATCGAATGCTTTAGTTAAGTCCACAAATGTTGCTAAGAGTTCACTATGTTGCTCTTGTGACTTTTCCTGAATTTGTCGTGCAGAGAATATCATATCAACTGTACCACGACCTGCACGAAAACCGCACTGACTCTCTGGGAGTAGCTCGTTTAGTAGAGAATTATTTAATCTGTTGAGTATGACACGAGCGAGAATTTTACCAGCTATAGACAAAAGTGATATGCCCCTATGATTATCGCAAGACTGTTTGGTACCTTTGCCTTTATGGTGGATAGATAGTGTATTAGAGACACTCGGAAATATAACAGCAGAAGAGGCAAATAGAAGGGCAAAAGACCGTACACTCACTCTCCCCTCATCACCGAAAGGTACATGAGGACAGAAAGAAGAAGAAGAAGAAGAAGAGACAGAGAGTCGTGGAGAAACATGATTGCCTACGCCATTGACACGACACTTGATTGATTGTTTATATCGAGTCCATATTTTTTACTTGATTTATTAACTGGATCAATTAGACTGTGTACCTCCTGTTCACTTTTTCCTACGAGGACAGTTTCGTCTATATATCAAAGATTGTCTATTATTGTCTATCGAACTTGAGTCCTAAGATTCCTTCTATATGCTTACAAATTTTCTAAATGTATATGTTACATGCATATACATACATACTTACATACACATGCATACATACACATTTTGATCTTCCGCCAAAACGGCAGACTAGAACGAATGTGTTCTCTTTATGGTGTTTGATTAGCGGTTGTTCCTTCCCGAAAGTAATATCAACCTACAGGAATAGTGTGCCTAGAAATTTCCAATGCATAAAATTGCTAATATTACGAACTTTTATTTTTCCGGTTGCAACATACGGTTGTGAAACATGGACCCTATGTAAAACAGCGGTGAAGAAGATCAACGCTTTGAGATGAAATGCTACAAAATATACTTATAATATAATGGAAGGAAAAGAAGAGAAACTGAGATATTATAAACACATTGAAGATTCCAGAGTGTTGGTTACTAAACAAAATAACAAAAAGAAAACTACACCTGTTTGGCCATATAAGAGACGCAACTGCTCAGGAAAATAAATAATGGAGGGCAGAGTACCAGGTAAGAGGAGACAGGGCAGACCAAGAAGACCATGGGCTGATGACAATAAAGATAGCATGAATACATCGCTAGAAAATGCAAGCCGCATCGCCCAAGACAGAGAAGGTTCAGAGAGTTCATTGGGAAGACGTTCTGGAAAGAGTACATCAAATTACAGATGTGTGTTGTTAAATGCACATTATCTTGTCAGATTTCTATGTTGCATAAGCTTTGATGATAAAATGCATCCTTATCTTACCCCT
Source organism: Meghimatium bilineatum (assembly GCA_034231615.1). Classification (NCBI taxonomy): domain Eukaryota; kingdom Metazoa; phylum Mollusca; class Gastropoda; order Stylommatophora; family Philomycidae; genus Meghimatium; species Meghimatium bilineatum. Next base: position 11,079,430 of record CM067300.1, read on the forward strand.
CTTTTTATCTGTATGTGTGGTGTGTAACTGTTGTCACACCTTATTGATGCAGTTTGTACCCAATGTATATATGCCTATATAATATCTATATATCTGATGAAAATTTTTAAATGCTAATCTTTAAATTAAAATAGAAAATAAGTGTATGGTAATTATTGTATCTGTTATGCATTGTATTTGAAATATATGATGAAACAATGATACTGTTATAATGTCTGTTATAAATTATTTTTACAATAGATATGAATGTTCCTCCAACACTGAGACTACATGTGAATAATAAACAAGTTGTGGAGACATCTGGTTTCTGCAGAGGCAATTTTATATTAAAACAAGCCAACACGGTCCATGTATGTTGCAGTAATACTTCTACACCTTGCAATGTAAGACTTGACGTCAATGGAGATGTTGTTGCTAATGGCACGGAGTGTGCTAGTTACACATTTCAACCAAGATGTGATAGTTATACAGTCAATATAACAGTGTTTTATTCAGTGTGCAGTACAAGTAACTACACCGCAGGCAAAAGTTGTATGTTCCAGACAATTGGTAAGTCAATAGATTATCTTTGATGTTGTATTAAATAAACACATGACTTAAAATTGATGTTATTATGTTTGTATTCTGGGAGATTTATTTACTTTTTGTACACACTATTAGTCAGGGAGGTCTACAGAACAATAGTGTCAACTGGAAAGTTTGAAGACAAAAGAGATTGAGGAAGACAGCATGAGAAAATATTAGATAGCTAAACATTGTCCATGTCAAACTCAACACTTGATACTAATACTGGATACAAGAAACAAATAATTGTAGAGATTCATGATTGCTTACACCAGTTGGTACTGCACCTGATGATGATGATTCAGGGAAATAGTATGTGTACGTGTTATACATGTTGTTTTAGAAAATAAAAACATATCTCAATACTTGTTCATTATTTGGTTTTTGTTTCCTTAAATAGTTATTTTCTTCATACGAAGTTTTCAGACTTTTCTTATTGCATCTCTCTGGTTTGTGCGGGCGATGGTAAAAAGTTTCAGACTTGTATTGTTGCATCTCTCTGATTTGTGGAAGCGATGATGACTATAGTTTCAGACATGTGTTGTTGCATTATTTGTTATGCATTGTATTTGAAATATATGATGAAACAATGATACTGCTATAATTTCTGTTATAAATTATTTTTACAATAGATATGAATGTTCCTCCAACACTGAGACTACATGTGAATAATATACAAGTTGTGGAGACATCTAGCTTCTGCAGAGGCAATTTTATATTAAAACAAGCCAACACGGTCCATGTATGTTGCAGTAATACTTCTACACCTTGCAATGTAAGACTTGACGTCAATGGAGATGTTGTTGCTAATGGCACGGAGTGTGCTAGTTACACATTTCAACCAAGATGTGATAGTTATACAGTCAATATGACAGTGTTTTATTCAGTGTGCAGTACAAGTAACTACGCCGCAGGCAAAAGTTGTATGTTCCAGACAATTGGTAAGTCAATAGATTACCTTTGATGTATTAAATAAACACATGACTTAAAATTGATGTTATTATGTTTGTATTCTGGGAGATTTATTTACTTTTTGTACACACTATTAGTCAGGGAGGTCTACAGAACAATAGTGTCAACTGGAAAGTTTGAAGACAAAAGAGATTGAGGAAGACAGCATGAGAAAATATTAGATAGTTGAACATTGTCCATGTCAAACTCAACACTTGATACTAATACAGGATACAAGATACAAATAATTGTAGAGATTCATTATTGCTTACACCAGTTGGTACTGCACCTGATGATGATGATTCTGTGAAATAGTATGTGTACGTGTTATACATGTTGTTTTAGAAAATAAAAACATATCTCAATACTTGTGCATTATTTGGTTTTTGTTTCCTTAAATAGTTATTTTCTTCATAAGAAGTTTTCAGACTTTTCTTATTGCATCTCTCTGGTTTGTGCGGGCGATGGTAACACGTTTCTGACTCGTGTTGTTGCATCTCTCTGATGTGTGGTAGTGATGATGACTATAGTTTCAGACTTGTATTATAGCAACTCTCTGATGTGTGGAAGTGATATGACTATAGTTTCAGACTTGTATTATAGCAACTCTCTGATGTGTGGAAGTGATATGACTATAGTTTCAGACTTGTATTATAGCAACTCTCTGATGTGTGGAAGTGATATGACTATAGTTTCAGACTTGTGTTATAGCAACTCTCTGATGTGTGGAAGTGATATGACTATAGTTTCAGACTTGTATTATAGCAACTCTCTGATGTGTGGAAGTGATGATGACTATAGTTTCAGACTTGTATTATAGCAACTCTCTGATGTGTTGAAGTGATGATGACTATAGTTTCAGACTTGTATTATAGCAACTCACTGATGTGTGGAAGTGATATGACTATAGTTTCAGACTTGTATTATAGCAACTCTCTGATGTGTGGAAGTGATATGACTATAGTTTCAGACTTGTGTTATAAGCAACTCTCTGATGTGTGGAAGTGATATGACTATAGTTTCAGACTTGTATTATAGCAACTCTCTGATGTGTGGAAGTGATGATGACTATAGTTTCAGACTTGTATTATAGCAACTCTCTGATGTGTTGAAGTGATGATGACTATAGTTTCAGACTTGTATTATAGCAACTCTCTGATGTGTGGAAGTGATATGACTATAGTTTCAGACTTGTATTATAGCAACTCTCTGATGTGTGGAAGTGATATGACAATAGTTTCAGACTTGTGTTATAGCAACTCTCTGATGTGTGGAAGTGATATGACTATAGTTTCAGACTTGTATTATAGCAACTCTCTGATGTGTGGAAGTGATATGACTATAGTTTCAGACTTGTGTTATAGCAACTCTCTGATGTGTGGAAGTGATATGACTATAGTTTCAGACTTGTATTATAGCAACTCTCTGATGTGTGGAAGTGATATGACTATAGTTTCAGACTTGTGTTATAGCAACTCTCTGATGTGTGGAAGTGATATGACTATAGTTTCAGACTTGTATTATAGCAATTCTCTGATGTGTGGAAGTGATATGACTATAGTTTCAGACTTGTGTTATAGCAACTCTCTGATGTGTGGAAGTGATATGACTATAGTTTCAGACTTGTGTTATAGCAACTCTCTGATGTGTGGAAGTGATATGACTATAGTTTCAGACTTGTGTTATAGCAACTCTCTGATGTGTGGAAGTGATATGACTATAGTTTCAGACTTGTATTATAGCAATTCTCTGATGTGTGGAAGTGATATGACTATAGTTTCAGACTTGTGTTATAGCAACTCTCTGATGTGTGGAAGTGATATGACTATAGTTTCAGACTTGTGTTATAGCAACTCTCTGATGTGTGGAAGTGATATGACTATAGTTTCAGACTTGTATTATAGCAATTCTCTGATGTGTGGAAGTGATATGACTATAGTTTCAGACTTGTGTTATAGCAACTCTCTGATGTGTGGAAGTGATATGACTATAGTTTCAGACTTGTGTTATAGCAACTCTCTGATGTGTGGAAGTGATATGACTATAGTTTCACTCTTGTGTTGTTGCCTCTCTCTGGTGTGTTGAATTGATGATGACTATAGTTTCAGACTTGTATTGTTGCATCTCTCTGGTGTGTTGAAGGGATGATGACTTTAGTTTCAGACGTGTATGGTTGCATCTCTCTGGTTTGTGGATTCGATGATGACACCAGTCTTAGACTTGTGTTTTTGCAAAGTTCTTGTGTGAGCACATGATGATAAAAGCAGTCTCAGGCTTATGTGATTGTATCTCGCTGGTGTGTGGAAGCGATGATGACAATAGTTTGAGACTTGTGTTGATGCAACTCTCTGCTGCGGCACTCTTCACTTTTTCGGAAATCCTCTGAGTATTTGATGATTATTTTATTTAAAAAAACATGTTTCTGTCCTATAAATCTTAGAATATTAAAAGTAATAAAAATAAACTTAGGGAACAAGATAGGAAAACAAACAATACAGTTGGAATGTCTAGAAGAAGGTAGGTCCAAAAAACTGGACCATCCAATATCTAAATTGAAAAAGAAAAGGTCATCAGGAGCTGAAGGAGTATCCAATGAAATGATTAAAAAACCTTAGAACTGAAGCATGTGCAAAGCTACTGCAGATCTTCAATACAAGCTGAATCACAGGTAATGTTCCACAGGCATGGAGGGAAGCAATAATGATACCAATCCTCAAATCAAGAAAAGTTGACAACACAGTCTCAAACTACAGGCTCACCAGCCTTACAAGCAGTTTATGCAAAACAATGGAACGCATTATCAATCATAGGATGCTGTGGTACCTTGAAAGTGAAAATCTTCTGGTTTCGCAGCAAACAGGCTTCAGACAGTGCTACTCTACCGAAGATCAGGCAATCAACCTCTCTCAAGAGATTGAGGACGCCTTCCAGGATAAGAAACTGGTACTAGCAGTATGGATATACGTTAGGAAAGCATTTGACAAGGTTTGGAAAGAAGGACTCGTGAAATTGCAGAATTAACTCAAGAATGTAGAAATGGGTAAAAGTATACCAGCATAATAGAAGAGCTAGGGTAGAATTTGATGGTCGTCAGAGCAAGACAGTCCTACTGTGTCATGGAGTCACACAAGGAGGAGTCCTGTCACCCACACATTTTTACATCAATTACCTAGTTACCGAACTACCACAAGGGATCAAAGTGGCAATATATGCTTACGACCTGGTGATCTGGTGCACGTAAGAACATGCGACACTAACCACTAAACAAATACAAAGAGCTATTAATGCCTTCACTATTTGGGTAAATAGATATTGCGTCAGCGTTAACACAGGTAAGTGCAGCACTATACGCTTTACCCTTTCACCAAAATAAAAAGCAATTGTTATCAAGATAGATGGAGAGCTATTGAAAGAAGACAAACTTACATACCTCAGAATTACTTTTGATGATAAGCTGATATGGAAGCGGCACATAAACAAAGCAACGACAAAAGTCAGAAGAAAGTTAGCTATTCTGAGAAAACTAAGTGGAACCACATGGGGAGCCAGTGGGAATATACTCCATAAAGTGTACTAGCACGGCATAAGACCACACCTGGAATATGGATCAGCTGCGTTGTGTCCTGCATCAAACACCACATTACAAGAACTAGATGAAGTGCAAAACCAGGCACTCAGGATAATGTTAGGAGCAAATAAATCAACACCCATAGTAGAGATGCATAAAATGGGAAGAATACAAACAATTGGCGAATGCAGAGACACAAAGCTGCTAATACAAACATAAAAGTTAAGTGTATGCCAATTCATCCAATGAAGGAAAGATTCCAAAATCTAGCAATGGGGCGACTGAAAATAAGTAGCTATATCCATCAAGCTAAACGGCTCAGTAGACAACTTACAGATCTGCCTAAAGTTGACAACCCTTACGGTCTGTACCAGAACAAACCCCTTAGAGTGAAAGGCATGGAATGCCAATATACATTCAGACCCACCTAAAAGGAATAATAAGCGAGGATCAACAGAACAGTGTGCTGCGAAGGACAGTTACCCTCATTTTCTTGGACGAGGAATATCCACAAGACATATTGGTCAGAGTATACACAGATGGGTCAGCACAGAATGCTGTGAGGAATGGAGATGAAGGTGTATATATAGAATATCACCACAAGTCAAAGATACGATCGGAACACCAACAACGAAATTCTGCAATAATTATGATGCAGAAATTCAGGCAGTTAGGGTGGCAACTAAAGAGCTGCTGAACTCCGATTCTGCCTCACAGCTCGTGGTATTCCTGACAGACGCCAGGTCAGTGCTTCAAGCTCTTCAGTCTGGAAAACTAACATATGTGCAAAAACTACATAATGAATTGTCTTACCAGTATAGGGTAACCATGCAGTGGAACCACCTCACTGTGGAATACCAGGAAATTAAAAAGCAGACAAACTGCCTAAGGACGGTGCTGCCGAAGACAAACCAGATGAACTAATCACCTGCAATTAGAAAAAAATATGATCAAGTCAATAAGAAAGCCACAAACACCAACACAAGATGACTATCACATTATGAACAGATCAGAACAAGATATAATTCTACACATCAGAACACGACAAAACCGACTCCGCAGTCACATGTACACAATGTTCAAAATTGTTAACACGGCCATGTGGACAGGTAGCACAGAGTGCCAAGATTTTACTTCAAGAGTGTTCTAAGTATGAAACGCCACTGCAAACATATTGGCCAGAGGAAACAAAACTGGAATCAAAGCTCTATGGGACACTGTATGAACTACAAAAGATAGTGAGTTTTATTAAGGGGACAGAATTACAGATACAGACATGTTTCAAGAGAATGAAAGAAGACGAAGAAGAATTTCTATGTGTGGTGTGTTTTTCCACACCTAATTGATGCAGTTTGTTTATAATGTGTGTATATATATTAAAATAAAAATTAAATTTGTGTGAAATATTTTTTCTGTTCTAAATTTATTTTACAATAGATATGAATGTTCCTCCAACACTGCAGCTGCGTGTGAATAATAAACAAGTTGTGGAAACATCTGGCTTCTGCAGAGGCAATTTTATATTAAAACAAGCCAACACGGTCGATGTATGCTGTAGTAATACTGCTACACCTTGCAAAGTAAGACTTGATGTCAAGGGAGATGTTGTTGCTAATGGCACGGAGTGTACTAGTTACACATTTAAACCAAGAAATGAACGTTATACAGTCAAAATAACAGTGTTTTATTCAGTGTGCAGTTCAAGTAGCTACATCGCAGGCAAAAGTTGTATGTTCCAGACAATTGGTAAGTCAATATATTATCTTTGATGGTGTATTAAATAAACACATGCCTTGAAATTGATGTTAATATGTTTGTATTCTGGGAGATTTATTTACTTTTTGGACACACTATTAGTAAGGGAGGACTAAAGAACAATAGTGTCAACTGGAAAGTTTGAAGACAAAAGAGATTGAGGAAGACAGCATGAGAAAATATTAGATAGTTAAACATTGTCCATGTCAAACTCAACACCTGATACTAATACAGGATACAAGAAACAAATAATTGTAGAGATTCATGATTGCTTACACCAGTTGGTACTGCACCTGATGATGATGATTCAGGGAAATAGTATGTGTACGTGTTATACATATTGTTTTAGAAAATAAAAACATATCTCAATACTTGTGCATTATTTGGTTTTTGTTTCCTTAAATAGTTATTTTCTTCATACGAAGTTTTCAGACTTTTCTTATTTAGGGTTGCCAGAACCTTCGAAGCAGAAAGCGGGACAAATGGTACTTTTTTAGACGCGAAAGCGGGACACATCATGTAAAGCATAATAGCCATAGGAAAAGTCAGAGATAGCACACACATAGACTAATTATTATTACATTATAATTCTAATACCTGTACCAGTAATTTTTTTATTAAAAACTTTACTATTGCTGTTGTTTTAGTTCTTCCGAGCTCCACATTTTGTGCAGTTTGAGAATCTTTAAACAGTTTTGAGTTTAGCTTAGTTATGCAGTCCATTGACTTGAAAGACATATGATGTTTTACAATATGATAACACATTGTCAGTTCTGTCGCTGCCACTAATTTACCTTGCTCTGACGATTTAGTCAAAAAATAATTGTCCATAGTACGTGAAGTGTTTGCAGAATACATTCTAGATTTGTGTTTTACACTTCCTATATGTTTTGTTATGTCAGTTCTCCCACCATGCGCGATAGAAATGTAACATTGACATATTTTGCATTCTGCTTCATTCTCACTTCTACCTTGTTTTATGAAAGACCATTCTTCCAAATAGTTTTCTTGGAAAAAACACTTTCTCTTCGGCATTTCCAAATAAAAATAAATCCAAAAAAAGAATTCACAAAATTAGAATGCTCAATTAAAAATGAACAAATTTAATATTTCATAACCACCGGTAACAACAGACTGGATTCCTGGAAGCAACCTCCAGCCTCCAACACATAAAGAAAGAATGAAGCCAAAATTTCTTCTTGCTGCTGGTGAGGATGGCGCGATGTTGTTGAATGAATTATTAGCGCCTACAGGAATACGACAAGGACAAAAGCATGCAGATTGTCACGTAGGCACAGATCACGTGAGCGGCGGTGAGATGGGTAGAGTAAGGCTCGGCGCCTCGCGAAGCCGAAGACGTCATCTTTTGTAAATTTTTAAATAATACCGCCTTCCGCACTAACAATTTTGTGCTGGATATTCTCAAATTTATGAGTTGTATCTTCAAACTGTATTATTAAACAGCGATAGCGCAGGACTCTACAAATAGACGTTTCGGACAAAGAAGCTTCATTTGTAACAAAACTCAAACCAATAATAAATAATTTAAGAAAATATTAAAATTTGTAGGTGAAAAATTTGGCTGGATTAAAAAGCGGGACAAATTGCTGTCCCCCAGACCCTTAGGCGGGACAATTAATTTTTGATGAAAAAGTGGGACAATCCGGAAAAAGCGGGACGGATGGCAACCCTATTCTTATTGCATCTCTCTGGTTTGTGCGGGCGATGGTAACAAGTTTCAGAATTGTGTTGTTGCATCTCGCTGGTGTGCGGAAGCGATGATGACAATATTTTTAGACTTTTGTTGTTACATCTCACTGGTGTGAGCAGGTGATGATGACATCAGTCTCAAACTTATGTTATTGCATCTCTCTAGTTTATGGAAGCAATGATGACAATAGTTTCAGACTGGTGGTATTGCATCTCTGTGGTGTGAGGAAGCGATGTTGACAATAGTTTAAAATCTTGTGTTGTTGCATCTCTCTGCTACGGCACTCTTCACTTTTTTTTAATATCCTCTGAGAATTTGATGATTATTATATAAGAAAATATGCATCTGTCCGATAAATCATAGATTGTCAAAAGTAATAAAATCAAACTTAGGGAAGAAGATAGGACAACAAACAATACAGTTGCAATGTCAAGAAAATGGTAGCACTGAAGTGACACAGTCTCAGAAAACAATTTGTCAATGTAGCTAAATTAGTGGTAGTAACAGATGTAGCACTATTTATATCTAAAGCAAAGATAGAAGAATAAGACTTATAACGAGGTAGGAAATTCTGACACTTTTAATTGGACGTTTTCCAGAAAACAATAGTTTGATCTTTGACATGTGTAAATAAGGCTGAACTGATGTTCATGGCTCAATTCTCAGATAGGGAGATGTTTAAAACTACAAATGTCTTTAAGGTTGGTCAGGTGTCAGGAAGGGGTACCAAACACCAAAACAAATCTTGGAATTGTAGAAAGGGCTGAAGTGATACTGATCCCCTCTAGCTGTTGGTTCACAGAAAAATATTGACCCAACATTCTTCCCCATACTTGTGTGAATGATATGAGAATATTGTCTTTGCTTGTATCCATATTGTGTATGGAGTGTATTATTACTGACTCGAATGGTAATCAATGATTTGTTAACAGCTTAAAAAAAAAGCTAAGTATTTCACTTACATAAAAAGTCATTTATTTTGTACAGGTCAGACAAGTAGACAAGGTACTGATACTAGAACGGTATTGGCTGTTGTTATTGCATCTATTGTTGGAGCAATCATTTTTGTGATGTCTCTACATTTCCTGGTCAAATGCATGCAGAAGCAACGTATGTACACAGTGTAGTCTATTATTGTTGATTATTTTGTCAACTAAAAACATCTACATCTAGATTTCAGTGTATAACTTCCATATCAACCAAAAACATCTACATCTAGATTTCAGTGTGTAACTTCCATATCAACCAAAAACATCTACATCTAGATTTCAGTGTGTAACTTCCATATCAACCAGAAACATCTACATCTAGATTTCAGTGTGTAACTTCCATATCAACCAGAAACATCTACATAGCTAGATGTACGAGCGTGCTTCAAATGAAAACCTTACATTTTCATTATTATTGGTTTTGGTGAAGAGACTATATTCTAGAAAATTAGAACACAATTGCATCATATAGTATTCTTTACATAGCCACTATGCTGTTTAATATACAACCTCGATCACCCAGACAGGGCTTGAATTGTTGCTTGTATCATATTCAATTTTTTACACAGCTACTATTGCGCTTGATGCAAGACCTCGAAAACTTGGACAGGACTTGAATTATTGTAGGGTCTCATTTTCTAAGTACTCATGTACTACTTGCTATATGTCTTCATTGGACCTGAACATATTTCCTCTCAATGACTCGTTGAGTTATCCAAACAAGCGGAAATCAATTGGAGCTAGGTCTCGCTAGCACAGTGGATGTGGAGACACTGAAATTTGAGGTTGTCGATGATTGCAGCTGCAGTACTGGTAGCAAGGGGTCAGGCATTATTATGTTTCATCAGCGTATTATTGTTTCAATTTTGAAGTAAGTTGCATTGACAGCAATGGAAAGAAGCGAGGAGAAGTCAGAAGAAGCAAAGATAGGGCAGCATGATCTGTGTAAAAATAATGTGATACGAAGATGAAAGTGCTTGTCATGCTGCCCTATTTTTGCTTCTGTCCTTTTTCCCCCTTCCTATCACCACCAGACCATATGTGAGTCTGTATGTAAAATTTCTTCACTCTAGTCCTTTGTTTTCTCTGATGACGGCTTTTTAATCGAAATGTCACTTGTTATTGTGTCTCGTTATTTCGCTTTTTTGGCATATATTGGCAACATGTATTCCTATTTCTGTTCATTTTGATATTGAAGTTTTTCTATCCCAGTCCCCCTATTTCTAGACTCGGTTTGTGAATCGATTATGGAGTTTTATCTCTTGACAGCAATCTTGCAAACAGTTTGTCTAATTGTGGCACCGCAAGGAAAATGTGGTATGGTCAACCTTGGTTTATGTGTAGATGTGCTTGTAATGTCACTCAACTCAATCGGTGGGTTTTTTTATTTTTTCGTTAATTCTCAAACTCGCATCCGATCTCTTTTATAGTAAGACAATGGTTCTACAAGATTTCCAGCAGAATTTAGTCCAGAGAACAGATATACATTAAGTCGCAGTTTTATTTTTGACCATTCCAGACACATCTGTATTCGGTGTGAGTCTATGGTGTTCCTCTACTGTTCAACAGTTTAAGTACACTCCTTTGGCACTGTTCGTAGTGCCTGACCTGATAGTTGGCAGTATCTAATAGAACTCCTACCATTTTGAAACATTCTGCTACATTTGTTTAACCACTTCACTGATTCAAACTACGGTTGTCAGAATGCTACTCCTCTTCGGTTCATATCAATATTGAAGTGACCATCTTTAAACTGCCATAGATGCTGTGTTGTTTATTTGTACTGTTATGGTTAGTTAGTTGTATCAGCTAATATCTAGTTAGTTGTACATAGTTAATATCAAGTTAGTTGTATCTTGTTTGGACGTAGTTGTATCTAGCCAATATCTAGCTAGTTGTATTATACATAACCAAAATATCGATGTCCGACGAAATGGAAAGTGCCGAAGTAACCAGACAAATAATAGGTAAATACCAAATTAAGTAAACAGGTTACTGTATCAAATGATCAAAAATAACAATAATACATAAAACAAATACAATTATTGACGTGTCGGTCTTATTGGGACCTTTACAAGAAACAAAGAACAATTTAGACAACACAACTATAAAAAAAACACAGCCAATAGTTTCCTTACAAAAACCATTGCCAAAATGGCGGATCTGCGTTCTTTCTATTAGGTGCAGAACTATGCGCTCAATAGAAATGGGCATGACAAAAGTGAAAGCACAAAGAATAAGATGAAAAATGCAAAAATAAAGATGAAATACGGATGTGGTAAGGGATGTAGATCCTCTAGAAACACAGATGTCAAGGAAAGAAAAATAGATGGAGGAAATGAGAGGTAAATTTAATAGCTGGACGGAAACCACTAACAAAATTTAAGAAATTGTTACGGTCATCAAGAGAAATATCGGTTACTTGTTTTTTTTTCAGATTGGTACCTACACATATGAATTTATATATGTATATATATATATAATTTTTCATGGTTCTATGTATTCATACAGTTACTTTGGGTCACATATTTTTATTCGTACATATCCTTGTGTTATGTAATACATGGGACTATCTTCATATGAACGAATGTGTATTGGAATACATGAATATATCTCTATGGGAGCCTCCTTGCTTTTACACATTAGATTACACATTTCACACTCCTAGGACATTAATAAATGCTTTACTTTACTTTATATATCTCAAGTGAATGTTCATGTTATATGTATTTATGTGACTAAATGTTCATGTGGATGCATGTATATATATTTATGTTGCTGCTTATTTTGTATCATTATATTCTTGTGTGAACAAATACTTGTGTTTGGATACATTCACATGCTTGTCCATGTCTATCTACTATATATATGTATATGATGTACATGGGAAAGCTATATATGTATATGATGTACATGGGAAAGATATATATGTACTCTTATATCTATGTACTAATCTGCTAGATATATACTTGTGTGTGTGTGTGTGTGTTCTGAGTATACTTGTTTGTGTATGTCTATTTGTCCTTAGATATATATACTTGTGTGAGTGTGTGTGTGTGTGTGTTCTGAGTATACTTGTTTGTGTATGTCTATTTGTCCTTAGATATATATACTTGTGTGTGTGTGTGTGTGTGTGTGTTCTGAGTATACTTGTTTGTGTATGTCTATTTGTCCTTAGATATATATACTTGTGTGTGTGTGTGTGTGTGTTCTGAGTATACTTGTTTGTGTATGTCTATTTGTCCTTAGATATATATACTTGTGTGTGTGTGTGTTCTGAGTATACTTGTTTGTGTATGTCTGTTTGTCGTTAGATATATATACTTGTATGTGTGTGTGTGTGTGTGTTCTGAGTATACTTGTTTGTGTATGTCTATTTGTCCTTAGATATATATACTTGTGTGTGTGTGTGTGTGTGTTCTGAGTATACTTGTTTGTGTATGTCTATTTGTCCTTAGATATATATACTTGTGTGTGTGTGTGTTCTGAGTATACTTGTTTGTGTATGTCTATTTGTCCTTAGATATATATACTTGTGTGTGTGTGTGTTCTGAGTATACTTGTTTGTGTATGTCTGTTTGTCGTTAGATATATATACTTGTATGTGTGTGTGCGTGTGTGTTCTGAGTATACTTGTTTGTGTATGTCTATTTGTCCTTAGATATATATACTTGTGTGTGTGTGTGTGTGTGTTCTGAGTATACTTGTTTGTGTATGTCTATTTGTCCTTAGATATATATACTTGTGTGTGTGTGTGTTCTGAGTATACTTGTTTGTGTATGTCTGTTTGTCGTTAGATATATATACTTGTATGTGTGTGTGTGTGTGTTCTGAGTATACTTGTTTGTGTATGTCTATTTGTCCTTAGATATATATACTTGTGTGTGTGTGTGTGTGTTCTGAGTATACTTGTTTGTGTATGTCTATTTGTCGTTAGATATATATACTTGTGTGTGTGTGTGTGTTCTGAGTATACTTGTTTGTGTATGTCTATTTGTCGTTAGATATATATACTTGTTTTTAGTATACTTGCATTTGTATTTATAATTGTACATGTACTGTATATATATATATATATATATATATATATATATATATATATATATATGTTGTGTGCTTGTGTTTTGATGTGTATATATTTTCATGTAAATCTATCCCACATGCTATCAATTGCTATTATTCATTGCACATTTATATTTTCTCCGTATCTGTGTAGTTCCCCCCCCATGCGTACTAGTTTCTTTCTCCATCCTTTCCCCTTTTATCTCCAGCCCCTAACCTCCCCTCCCCCATTCTTTGCATCGCGATTGGTGTCCCCTTTCTTTATTTGTGCAATTTTAAACTTGAACTTTGGGTTTTCACTTTTGTCATGCCCATTTCTATTGAACACATAATTCTGCACCTAATTGAAATGAGAAGCGCCATTTTGACAATGGTTTTTGTAAGGAATTGGTTTTTGTTTCTTGACATAGGTTCCAATAGGACAGACACGTCGATAATTGTCTTTTTTCTGTTTTTTTTGTTATTTCTGATCATTTTATATTGATAGATATCTATTAATCTGCATACAGTATTTATCTAGTTTGTTGTATCTAGTAAGTTACGCATGTAGTTCCGTCTGTAGGTCTCACCAATGGCTCATTAGACAAACCACCCTTGCATCATAAAACCTTAGTAGAGGACATACCGTTATATTGAGGTTATCTTCTTATAGATGTTTCATGTCACATCATCTATACGGTTATGCTTCTAATGCTTTTATTTTGTTACTGCAATGTGTATTTATACAAGTATGCACCCTCTGTGGCTGGGAGAGAGCCAGAATGTACTGCACAGCATTGGGGAGGAGGAAACTGACAGCTCTGTTTTTCCTATGGCTGAAGCCTATCATAGAGGCACAGTGACTCAGGACGTGACCATCCTTTTGACTTTAATATTTGGTTGCATGCCTTGAACAATAGAGAAGTTCGGCATAACCATTAGTCAATTTGTGGCGGAGAATGGGCACAGTGAACCCTATTTGGTTGCAGTGGCTCGGAGCAGTGCATAGGTTGAAACCTACCTTCCTGGTGGTGTTATAGTTATTTCCTGGCTCTGACCAGTGGGTGTGGGGGGGGGGGGGGGGGTAATCCGCAGACTACGCAGTAATATAAGACATTTAAATGGCATTGGGTCAAAGGGTGTGAACCGACGAACCAACCATCTAGTTAGTTGTACCGTGTTAGTTGTATCTTACCCGCGTAGGAATATCGCTAGGAGACAAAGTGAGGAATGAGATCATTCGACAAATAACAGGCACCACCCCAATCTTTTAATATATTAAAAGACAACAGATCTAATGGTTTGCATATATCAGCAGACTATTATCAGACAACGTACCACAGCAACCTATGCTACACAGATAAAATGAAAGCAGACCTAGATGCAGACCACGAAAACGATGGACTACTGAAATAAAAGAGGCGACCAATTCCACAATATACTCAGCACACAAGAGGACCGTCTCCAGAAAACTCTGATGCTGAAAGACATCAAAGGGATTAGCAGATAGATAGAACCTCATCAAGATCTTTTCCTCTTTTGAAATCAAATGAAAACAATTATTCTTGATTCTTGATTAGAAACTGGCCTCGCAGCATGCGGGACATCCCCATAAGTGCTCCGCCCTCTGTTCCAGCAGCCATTCGACTCGATGGTGTTTCAAGTCTAATGTTGCAGAAACAGACGTCGACATCAGGACACAAATCTGGCTCTTTCAACCGGTTTCTTTGTTGTTCCGCCCACCCACGCCGTGCCTGTAACCAGTTCAAGCACAACGTCGGCCTGTCGGAACAACATGGTAACTGTTATCGAAGGTTACGACTACGGGATTGTATAGATGACGTGCCATGAAGCTTCTATAAGAATATAACCTCAATATAAAAGCATGTCATCTACTAAGGTTTTCTGTTGCATGGTTGGTTTGTCTAGTGAGCCATTTGTGAGACCCACAGACGCAAACGCATACGCAAATTACACAATTAATCATAGAGAAAGATAAAATTATACAGCGCTGGATAGAATGCTCCAAGGTAGAACACTTCAAGCACATTTTGAATAACCCATCATCAATAAATGAAGATGCTATCAACCAACTACCACATGTTCCTCTCACTGGAGAGCTAGGTGACATCCCTACTTTAGAAGAAATATGTAAGGAAATTCATCAGCTTTCTAGAGTAAAAAAACATGGCTCGAACTCAGTACCAATGGAAATATATAAGTATGGTGGTGAAAATCTCATTGAGAAACTGCATATAATGTTTCTAGTCATGGGAAAGCGAAACAGTTCCACACAATTTCAGGTAATTATACATGCGTATGAGCATAAAGGGAACTGCCAGTCCAGTAATAACCATTGTGATATATCTCTACTGTCCATCGCTGCGAAGATATTTGCCAGAATCCTTTTGAACTGTCTTACATCTCATCTTAATGAAGAACTATTACCCGAAAGCCAATGTGGTTTCAGAAAATAATATGGAACAACTGATATGGTCTTTGCTGTAAGACAACTTAAGAAAAATGTCAAGAACAACACTATAACATGTACACATCATTCATTGACTTAACAAAAGCATTTGACACAGTAAGTAGAGAGATACTGTTGAATAGTATGGCACAATATGGTTACCCACAAAAATCTATTAGAATGGTGCAGCAATTGCATGATGGAATGCAAGCTAGAGTTCAGGATGATGAAGAGTCATATGAAACATTTCCCGTCTCAAATGGAATAAAATAGTGATGTGTATAAGCACCTACCCTATTTAGCAACATGTTCTGTGCTATGCTGGATGATGCATTCAGATATCTGGACTTGGGAGTAGACAGCATATATCGCCTAGGTAGAAAATTGTTCAACCTTCAGCGGCTCTGAGCAAAAACCACAGTCAAATTACACACAATCAGAAATCTCTTATGTGCTGATGACTGTGTCCTAAATGCCAACTCTGAGGCTAATCTACAAATTATTATAGACAGATTCTCCATTGCCTGTACCAACTTTGGGCTTACTATTAACAAGAAGAAAAAAGAAGTCATGTTACAACCGGCACCTGGCAAAATCGACCTCAAACTCTGCATAAAGGTTAATAACGTAACACTGAAAGTTGTGAATAGATTCACATACCTAGGTAGTAAGTTATCACAAGATGCCAATGTTGATGATGAAGTGAATATATGGATTGCCAAGGCAAGCAACACTTTCGACAGATTGCACGCAAATGTGTGGTGTAGAAATGTCATTAACCTACAGACTAGACTGAACGTTTACAGAGTGGTACTTCCAGTGCTGTTATATGCTGGTGAAACATGGACTTTGTATAGATGTAACGTGAGTAAACTTAATCACTTTCACATAGTTTGTCTCAGACAAGTTATGCATATGGCAAGACAAGATACCACTGTCTTTGACAGAGCTGGTATTCCTAACATTGGATATCAGGGTGGCCAAACGAAATGCTACAAGGACTCGCTAAAGATCTCACTGAAAGCCTTTGATATAGTCCTAGATACATGGGAAGAACTTGCACAAAATAGATCTACGTAGCGCTCTGCAGTCAACAAGGGTGCATCATCTTGTGAAAGAGCAGAAATGCAGCAGCTCAAAAACGGAGAGTAGCTGGAAACTCATGGATAGACTAAAATCCTTCTAGAGTGGTAATTCCACGCCCGAACTGTGCAAGAACATTTACAGCTCCAATAGGACTTATTAGTCATCTACGAACTATTATATCTATATATTCGCTGAAACCCTTTGTTGCCTTTCGACATCAGGGGTAGAAGAGTTTTCTGGAGACGGCCAACTTGTGTGCTGAGTTTATCATGGAATTTGTCGCCTTTTTTATTTCAGTGGTCCATCGTTTTCGTGGTCGGCCTCTAGGTCTGCCTTCGCTGTATCTGTGTAGCACAACCTGCTGTGGTATGCTGTCTGGTAGTAGTCTGCTAATGTGTGCAAACCATTTGATCTGTTGTCTCTTGATTTATTCAAGATTGGGGTGGTGCCAGTTGTCTTTTTTTTGGTCTGATGTCCTCATTCCTCACTCTGTCTCTTAGCAATGTTCCTTGGATTCTGCGGAAGCATACAATTTCAGCTGTTACAAGTTTACGTTTGTCTTGTGCTGTTGTTGTCCATGTTTTTCATTTGTAGCACAGCGTTGTAATAATAATTGTATTGAAAGTGTTATTTTGGTATTTAAATCTGTGATCAGCAAAGACTACACAATAGATGCAGATATATATATATATTGGTGTTTTTTTCTGTACTTCCTATCTTCATTACTTTGGTCTTTTCTATATTTATCTTCATGTCCAAGGTATGGCATGTTTGATGTAATCTATCTATTTGTCTTAGTAGCTATTCTGATGATGATGATGCCACTAGTGCTTGGTAATTTGCAAATAGTAGTTTGTTTAAGTTATCCTCCCGATTGTTTTCTTCTGTTGTCTGTGCTACTTTGCTGATGTGGTCTATGTATGTTATGAACAGTAGGGGGGATAGTACACATCCCTGTCTCACACCCGTGTGAATTTGGAATGTATCGGATATACCTGTGCTTGTTCTTTCTGAGCATTGACTATTGGCGTATATGCTCTGACATAGGCTTATCAGATGTTGGCGAACCCCATATGTATGTAGTGTTATCCATAGTTACGCTCTATCTAGTTATATCTAGTTAGTTAGTTGTATCTAGTTAGTTAGTTGTATCTAGTTAGTTAGTTGTATCTAGTTAGTTAGTTATATCTAGTTAGTTAGTTGTATCTAGTTAGTTAGTTGTATCTAGTTAGTTAGTTGTATCTAGTTAGTTAGTTGTATCTAGTTAGTTAGTTGTATCTAGTTAGTTAGTTGTATCTAGTTAGTTAGTTGTATCTAGTTAGTTAGTTGTATCTAGTTAGTTAGTTGTATCTAGTTAGTTAGTTATATCTAGTTAGTTGTATCTAGTTAGTTAGTTATATCTAGTTAGTTGTATCTAGTTAGTTAGTTATATCTAGTTAGTTGTATCTAGTTAGTTAGTTGTATCTAGTTAGTTAGTTGTATCTAGTTAGTTAGTTGTATCTAGTTAGTTAGTTGTATCTAGTTAGTTAGTTGTATCTAGTTAGTTAGTTGTATCTAGTTAGTTAGTTGTATCTAGTTAGTTAGTTATATCTAGTTAGTTAGTTGTATCTAGTTAGTTAGTTGTATCTAGTTAGTTAGTTGTATCTAGTTAGTTAGTTGTATCTAGTTAGTTAGTTGTATCTAGTTAGTTGTTAGATATAAAGTTAACAGTTAAACATTTATGAAATTGGATTATTATTTACAATCTTGTGAATTTAAAATAAACGAAAACATACGCTGCACTTACCGTCATCATCATCATCTTTGTCCTAGTATGAGCATTCTAAGTACTAGTGTTGGCATTCTGGAATCTTCGACCAAAACATTTTCTGATTGCATTCTACAATGCGGAAAAAATTAAACGTGTCTAGCATTTAATATTATCAGTCTAGTCCTTTTGTTTCTCACTTCTTATACTAACACCTTTTATCTCAGATAGTAACGCAAAATGAATTAAACAGGTTACTAAAACACTTACCTTGCTTATTAATAAAAATATATTTTAAAAAGTATATATAAAAAAACATACAATAAAACTAAACAGGACAATTCTCCACGTATCGGCTCAAATTGAACCTTTTTCAAGAGACAAACAACAGAAAACGACAAAATAAAAAACAAAATAGATTTCTATATTTCATCAAGCCCCGTCTCCATAGCCAAATCATACACGATTTAGCACAATTAAGTCAGAGTTTTTATTTATTATTGGCGACGGGGCTTGATGAAATATAGACATCTATTTTGTTTTTTATTTTGTCGTTTTCTGTTGTTTGTCTCTTGAAAAAGGTTCAATTTGAGCCGATACGTGGAGAATTGTCCTGTTTAGTTGTTTAGTTTTATTGTATGTTTTTTTATATATACTTTTTTAAATATATTTTTATTAATAAGCAAGGTAAGTGTTTTAGTAACCTGTTTAACTCATTTTGCGTTACTATTTGTTCATTAGGTTACTGCGGCACCATCCACTTTGTCGGACACCCTCTGACCATTTGGTTATTTATATTTATCTCAGATCGACTGCATTGTTTTCATATGTTGACTATTACATTGATGTTATTAAAATTCAATTTCTTCTTCTTGTTTATTCCTAGTCTTCGTTTATAATTATTTGTATTGTCTATCTATATATCTATCTATACGTTGTGGCCCTTGTTTGCCTTTCGTTGTCAGGAATAGAAGAGTTCTCTGCAGATATCCGTCTTATGTGCTGCTTGTGAGCTTGTTCCGATGTCGTCTTTGATTTCTGTGATCTATCTTTTACATGGTCTGCCTCTGGCTTTATATGTCTTTCCCTTTCTCTTTCTATTTGTTTTTACAGCTACTTTTATTGTTTTATTATCGTTGTCTACAAACATATTTAGTAATGCTCTTGAGTCTATTATATTACTTCTGTTGATTCTTCTCGTTAATATAAATTATCTCGGGTTTCTGCAGTTTAAATAGTTACACTTGTACCAGGCATAAGTTTGGGTATCTCTGTACTTGGTGAATGTGCAGCTAAGTAAATTAAATATTTTCTTTTCGAAGCCATAATTTAATCTCTTTAGTGGATGACGTTGTAGGGATCTTATCTTCACATACAACTACATTATGGTAACAAGCGTTGTCCATAACCAGACAGGAAGGTCTATCTAATGATGGAAGTAGAGTATTTTCTATCCAATCTCTAAATATATGACCATTCATTTCAGCATGGTAGTCTCCATTCTCGGTAGATTTGGAAATGAACATCAGTTCACAATTTTTCAAAAGACCATTTTCTCTGCCACCTGCGTGTGCCATTATTAATCTTTGACCTTTGCTGCTTGGTACATATATTTTAATAGTTCCATCTACAGATTGCCATTCCTTAGTACAGTGTCCATGTTTCATCTATAGGCCTATATACAATATCATAATTTTCTATCCGCATCTCTTTAATTTGTCTCAAATATTTACTTCTCACTAAATATTTACTAAATATGGTTTCTCAAAAATGACGCTTTGACCACATGTATATTTGCGAAATGTAAACACTGCACCCCTTACTGATTTCCATAATTTAGTTTCAGAAATGTGAATGTCGTTGTTCTTTTCTAGATAGGTTTTCAATATTTTTACTGTCAATGCTTATTTGCCATCCAAAAGTCTGTGAATTGCTCTCTTATTAATTTCTTCATCGAAATTATCCACAACAATTTTTCTTACTCACGTTTCCTTTGTGTTTTTTAAGTTTTGGTTGTCTTCGCTTAACCACATTGATAGTGTTTGTAGGTTATACCCATGCATGCTATGTTCTTTTTGAGGGCTTAGATAAACTATGAAATAGAGTACAGCATCTCGCTTCTTGTGAAAAATATTTGTGCAATCTCATTTATATTTATTACTGTAACGAATTTAACTTTAAACGACATACTTATAATATACTTGCAAATGCTGTTTTATGATACGCTGCAATTGTTTACAAAAACACGATATGTTGAAGATATCACAATATAAACAAGTTGAAATTAAGATTCACCTATGAGGGAAATGATGATTTACTATTATTTTCAGATATTCAACTGATATCTCTAAATAAAAACTCTGACTTAATTGTGCGAAATCGTGTATGATATGCCTTTCATAAGCAACTTGTCTGTTGTGTCAAAATAATACCAAAACACGAGAAAATTAAAACTATAAATTTCACGGAAATTGATATGAAAACAATGATGACGTCTATGTATTTCCTTGTGCTTTTAATTGGGTAACACATTCACAATTTGCGTAACAACCAATAAATAATTGGATGAAAGAAAAGAACAATAAACAAATAAGACTCATTGACAAAATATATGGTAATTGGTACCGCAAACCCGTCTACTTTTAGGACTCGCAATAGAAAAAAAATTGCTACCTTAAAAACAATATTCGTGGTGACTGATGTGATAAATCTATTCACTCTAGATAATAATTAATCATACACCTCTAACGTGGTTATTAAATGATGCAATCATGCAAAATATCAAGTCTATACGCTCAATAATTACAGAGAAAATTATCAATATCGGTGGATAATTATTTATGAACGCACTATAGTTATTACACAAAAAATGAAGTTGAAAGTTGTCTATAATTTTTCTTAACTGAATTAGGAGCATTTTGTGCCACTGAAGCCAAAAAGGACATCCATTTTTCTCAATCAGGTCAGGTTTTTTTTTCTAAATTGATTTAAAAGAAATTATATTCTCTGACTATAGCCTTCTATTTACAACTACATTTTGGTGATGATAATAATTAATTTATGTTACATTTCTCACATAAAATGAATTTAACAGAATGTATTTATTACATGTTACAAACATGGAATTATATAAATGAAGAGAAGACATTGAAAAAGGTAAGGACATGTAAATTATTTCTTCACTGAGCAAAATTCAAGACATAAACTTCAATTTCTTCGACTTTCTCGAGTGCTCAGCAGCAGGGATGTCTCTCTTCAGAGTCCAGCAGTAATTCAGTCATCATTACTGCATCCCAATGTCCTTGATACGTGGTCTCCATCTCTTTTATGTTCTGATGGAACCTCTCCCTGCTCGTCAATCATTGATCCAAGATTCTCGGGAAAGCGATACATATGTGAGAATAAATAATGCACTTTTATGCTCATTTTGTATCCAAGGTTTTTGAAAGCTGTCAACATATTGTTGACAACTTCTACATAGTTACTATCTTTGGTGTTGCCCAAAGATTTCTTCACAACCAGAACAAAGGCCTTCCATGCTTCCAATTCCAATTTAATCATTGATTTTTCAAACTCAGGATCTCTGATGAGCTGACGAACTTGAGGTCTATCAAAAATGCCACCTTTCAACCTCTCTATGGTTAATCCTGGAAAAGTGCGCCACAAGTAAGTGAAGCAGCCACCATCCTTGTTCAGGGTTTTGGTGAACAGTTTAATCAAGCCAAGATTGATATGCAGCCGTGGAAATCGTATCTTTTTTCTGTCTACCCGAGGATTGTTAACGATGTTCTTTGATCTACCAGGCACCAGTTCTTCTCGCGCAGGCCAGTCCTTCTTGGTATAGTGCTGAGACCTGTGCCTACTATCCCACATGCACAGAAAGCAGGGATACTTTGTAAAGCCAGACTGTTGTCCCAATAAAAAATTCACCATCTTCAAGTCGACACAAATATACCACTTGTGCTGATAATAAGAAACTTTATCCAGTACATACTTCACCGCTTCATATTTCTCCTTCAGTGTAGTCGAGTGAGCAGAAGCAAATTGATTGCCATTGTGAAGCAGAACACATTTTAGTGATCTCTTGCAGATGTCAATGTAGAGTCTCCAATCTCTGGGTTCATAATGTTGCACTCCAAGCTTCTGCAGAAGGTGAACAATATCTGTACAGTACACGAATTCCTTCTCTTCAAAGAAAAAATGGAGGAACTCTTGATGCCTGTTGCAATAAAAAGTGATGCATGCACTGTCAGAAAAGAGGTTCTTTTCTTTTAATATGGATGTCAAGAACTCAGCTGAGGACTTTGACAAATTGATATCACAAACAAGATCGCTCAGCTCATTTTGGTAAAACAGGAAGTGGAGCATCATCGCTAAATGTCTATTCTTCTTCATTCTCCTCTTGAACTTCTAGAAAACTGGAAGAATCTTCATCACTGATGTCAGGAGGTCTGCATAGACAGGTACTGGACATTCATCAGAGGGAGCTATAGGACGACGTGCTGATTCAAGATCAGGATACTTGAGGACATTTTGATTCTTTCTATTGATCCCAGTCACATCAATAGTACAGAAATAGCAGTCAGAGACATGGTTTGTGGGCCCCCTCCAAAACCATGGGTATTCCAAATTTCAGACTGCTATTTTTGCCTTTAATCCACTGACACAGGTATTCAGTACATGACTTGTACACCATGCGAGGAGTCCAAGCTTTATCCTGGTCACCAAGTTTTATACCAAAATAGGCATGGTAAGCTTGCTTTATGAAAGTTGTGACTGGATTCCTATTAGGATTCCTATTATCTCATCATTAGAGAGACCCTCATTTCTTGTTAAGGACAGCCCTTCCTACCATAATGTTTTTGCATGTGAAGATAAGGTCCCTAGATCCTGATCTGCTAAGGAAGTGATAAAAATATGGCTTACAAAAGAACATATTCCATTTACTGAACTCTAGACTATAAAATGAGCTAATTCTCTACATTTCTGTTACATACCAGCTGTTAATCATGAACATTCACTGGATGAACAGAATATAAGTCCAACACAGGATACATCAGAAACAGACACAAAACGGAAAAGTTCTAAATCAATGTAAGTACCAAAATAAAATGTAACAGTTTACATAGTGTTTTTTATTTCTTAAAACAGCAAATCAGATTTGAGACTGATTTATTTTTATCTGGGCTAGTTCTGGCATCCATTACATAAACTTGGGAGCCGCGTTAGCGCAGTGGTTAGCGCACTGGCTTCGCATATGAGTGGTCCTGGGTTCATTCCCCAGCTGAGGCGGAAATGTTTTCAGATCGCAACGGCTCCCAGGTCGACCCAGCCTTAAAATGGGTACCGGATTAATCCGGGAAGTAAAGACTGCGAGGGAGAGGAGATGGCTACCGCCCTCATTTGCAGAGCCTGTGAAATGTGAGATCGCTAACATCTCACACCCCTACGACATTAATACATGCTATGGGTTACTTTACTTACTACATAAACTGAATTCATTTTAGTTGTCGCGCCCACCATCTTACATAAACTGAATCATTTCATTTGTAGTGTCCCTGGCGATTGCTTTTGTCTCATAATTCTATCATGATCTATAGATTGATTGTTCTATTAGAAATGAACAATACAACCTAGGGACGTTCCCATATTTTGTTTCATTCTCTGTTCCAGCAGTCATCCATGAATATGCAGACATGTATGTATTAGCTCATCTTTGGATCTTCCAGAGAATACAATTTCTTCCCTCATCCTTAGTTACTCCACTTCTACAATTATTTGTATTTATACATTCGCACCTCCAGCATCGTCTTCATTTGTTGCAAGTGTATAAATTTATTTTAGTTTGTCAGTCTTACCCTTCTCAATACTGCGCCGTCAATAACAGTATTATCTACCAATGAGTGTCTGTGCTTTCATTACCTCTGACCCCTGTATGACTAGGGAAGTATATCCATGTAATACTCTTGACAACCAAGGGATAACATGTTCCAGTGTTGGGTAACAACCCTAAACAGGAAGCAGGTGGCTGGAGTAACACCGGGCAAATGTCAAGATAAACAAAAATAGGTAGATGTGTTACCAAAATAAAAAATAACACAAGGTTGTCCATAAGCATGACCCACTTTATTTTTCTTGACGTACACTTTTCTATCTTATATCCCATACGTTGGGAGTCTAAGAACATTGCAGTGTTAGTTGTTGTTTCCAATGAAATGAGTCTGTCTCTATCTCTTTTCTCATGTTAAATGTGGTTGTGGTGCAGACAGATAATTTCTCATGTACTTTTCTGTTATTCTTGTA
Organism: Meghimatium bilineatum; assembly: GCA_034231615.1. NCBI lineage: Eukaryota > Metazoa > Mollusca > Gastropoda > Stylommatophora > Philomycidae > Meghimatium > Meghimatium bilineatum. The sequence continues at coordinate 11,104,615 of CM067300.1, forward strand.
AGTAACCAAACCACATACACATTTGTTCATTGATTTTTTAAATGAGCCATCCGTATATCTTGTCTTTTTGTTTTGAGAGAAACTGAACAAGTTCTTTCATTATCAGCTCTGTCATGATACCAGTATATTCCTAGATTTATCCTGATACCAGTATAGGGCCTATTCCTCGCTCTGTTCTGATGTCAATATATTCCTAGCTTTGTCCTGATAACAGTATAGGGCCTATTCCTCGCTTTGTCATGATGTCAATATATTCCTAGCTTTGTCCTGATAACAGTATAGGGCTATTCCTCGCTCTGTCCTGATGTCAATATATTCCTAGCTTTGTCATTATATCAGTATATTCCTTGCTCTGTCCTGATATAGTATATTCCTCGCTCTGTACTGATGCCAATATATTCTTAGCTGTGTCCTGATACCAGTATAGCGCTTATTTCTAGCTCTGGCCTGATACCTGTATAGGGCCTATTCCTAGCTATGTCCTGATACCAGCATATTTCTTGCTCTGTCCTGATGTCAATATATTTCTAGCTTTGTCCTGATGCCACATATTCCTAGTTCTGTCATAATACCAGCAAATTACTATCTTTGTCCTGATATCAGTATAGGACCTATTCCTAGCTCTATCCTGATACCAGTATAGGGCCTATTCTTAGCTCTGTCCTGATATCAGTATAGGGTCTATTCCTAGCTCTGTCCTGATACCAGTATAGGGCCTATTCTTAGCTCTGTCCTGATACCAGTATAGGGTCTATTCCTAGCTCTGTCCTGATACCAGTATAGGGCCTATTCTTAGCTCTGTCCTGATACCAGTATAGGGTCTATTCCTAGCTCTGTCCTGATACCAGTATAGGGCCTATTCCTAGCTTTGTTTTGATACCAACATATCACTATCTCGGTCCTGATACCAATAAAATTGTACTTATTGCGCAAAACTAAAATTCAACAGGTAGATCCAGGAAAAGGGAAACAGTTTTGCTAACACTAGATAACACACACAATGACATACACAAATCAACGTTTCAACCAAAAGGCCTTTATCAAGACAGACAATAAACTTAAAACATATAATAGAAAGCGAACAGTAATAACATCAACTATCCCAGACTACCCATACATATGTGACCGTTAATGTTATTATTGTTCGCTTTCTATTATATGTTTTAAGTTTATTGTATGTCTTGATAATGGCCTTTTGGTCGAAACGTTGATTTGTGTGTGTCATTGAGTGTGTTATCTAGTGTGAGCAAAACTTTGTTACCCTTTTCCTGGATCTACCTGATACCAGTATAGTTATATTGGTTTATTGGTTGGTTGGTTGATGATCAAGAGGTCTATGGGTTCATGTCCTTTGATACAATGCCATTGAATGATATATGGTTGTGTTTGTGAGCTGTTGTTTTGTTCCATATAAGGTGTTCCATTTATCTGGCCTTGGAGGGAGAAGCATTTTCCTGACGTCGTCTAGTGCTGGACAATTAAAAAAAAGATGGTGGTCAACAGTTTAATAGGGATGAGTACACATTCGGCACCCTGAAGTGTGTTGTGGTTGTGTTCTGTTCAGGTGATTGTTAAGTTGTACATGTTGTGTGGGAAGTCAGAAAATGATAGTCTGGTCTGTCTTTCCCAGGAGGTTGATGTTGTCTTTAGGATTTGGGCTGGACACATATTTATAGATTTCCCTCCCACTGTTTTCCATGGCCCATCTGTTCATCCAATTCTCTTTGTTCACAGATTTAAGCATCATTTCAACTGTGTACATGGTCGTTCGTGTATATGCCTCAAGTTTGCAATGTCCATCGCATGCTACTGCGTGAAGAGCAGACATAAAGTGTAAAAATCACAATGTTTTGAACTTTTGATGGAAAGGCATCAATTATGACTATTTCGGCTTCATAGTTTGAACAGATCTCCCCACAGACATGAAACAACTCATCGAATGTTTTGTCTAGATATTATATATAGACACCATAACCTGACCAAACCAGGGAGAAGTTTGTAGTGCTCAAAGCCCTTCCTTAGCAACTATGAACATGGCTGTTAGTACTTGAACTTAGTCAAACTGTTCATTAAATTTAGTGATTTATCACAGAAAGTCCTTCAAAAAGTGTAATCTACTGCACGAAAACTTTAAATTTTAAAATATTTTACGGTTAAACCTCCTTAAGGTAATTATATCTACGGTTCTTTTAATACAAAATTGCGATTTCTGCATAACTTTCTGTCATGTTTCTATATTAATCCTTTAGACAACTTTTCTCATTATTGCATTGTTGTTTTATATCTAGAATATATATGAACAAATTCAAGCAATTCTGTGGTGGATTTCCGTTTCTTCACTTATAATTAGAAACAGACTTTAGGCTACATCGAATGCTAGAGTTTCACAAGTTGTAGTTATTTAGCAAATTTTGCGTTACAATATCTTAAAAAATATAATGAGTGCCACAGTGAAACCAATATATTCCTAACTGTGGACAATTACAGATCTACTTTTGTTATATGATATATTATTACAGTATTTTAGTGCACATTGTGTTTGTATGTTAGTGACAAAATGTTTTCCGTGCTATGTAAAACAATAGAAACCAGCATGCTTTTTCACACACAAAAAAGCATCAATAGCAACGTTATTTACCAAAATCAAAGGTAGATTACTTAATTAATGGGAAAAAACAGTGAAGAGGTTTGGGGTTTGAACCCTTTTCTCGACATCTTGTTGACAAATTGATTTTTTAGGAGATTATCATGATGCTATGGACGTATGTGCTATGAGTTGCATCCTCGGCAGAAAGATTGCATCTTCATTGAGAGTGATCAAGTACATCTGTGGGTAACCCAAGTACATCTGTGGGTAACCCAAGTACAATGCAGTCACTCCTCTAAGCCTTTTCATCATACAGTGAAAGAAAGAAAAATGGAAACTTTGAATAAATCTTAGAATATACAATCAATTTGTCATTATCTGGTGAAATGGTTGTTTAGCAACATCATATCAAGTAACATATCCTGAACATGATGTAACTATCATCACAGCCTTTTGTGAACTTCTGTCGATCTTGAACCAATTTTCCTGCTTCTGTTACTGTCATGTTCAGGTGGTCTTTGATATCTTGCGTCCATCTTCCTCTTGGTATGCATCTTGTTCATCTTCTCGGTATCATCCCCTCTAATATAGTCTTCTCTATGCTGTCATGATTAATAAACATGGGTGCTTGATTAATAAAAGTGAGTAGAGGTACACGATTAATAATAAAAACTCGATTTTAACAGTAATTGGCTGTTATCATTATCTGGTGAAGTAGTGTGTACATGGGTAATTTTTTAAAAAAACCCAGTTATAACAAAATCTAAATGGGCTGATTTCATTATCTAGTGAAGTACTGAGTACATGATTAATAATTTTTTTTTAACAACCACAATTAGTACATTGTTTAATTATTTGTCTTCATCATGATCCACATTTAATGTTATCTTTCCCCAGGCAACCACCTTTAAGAAATACTGGTAAACCAATTTAAAGTGACTAGAACACAAGAAACAGTTGCCACATAAATAATTCAAACAATGTTGGTAGCAATGAGAATACAAGACAGACAATCTGGATAATTATTACAGTAGAAAAGTAAAGGCAACAATGATACAGTCTTCTGAGAAGCTTATCTTCAGATGTTGAAAATTGTTTATTTGAAATGTATATCTCTTAACATGTTTGCTGCCATACCTTTTCATATGTCTTTCCCACTGCTGTCCATTTATTTTTTTAATGAAAAGTTTTGCAGATGGACATTTTAAGAGATCATTAAAGATCAACTAATAAAGTCTGGACTTTGAAACTTTCTGATGTTCAGATATGAATAAGTTTTCCACAAAAATATTTATCTCAAGCTCATCAGTCAGTCATTTCCTCTTGTGTCAAGTTTAGACACATAGTGCGCATGTCATAATTCTCCATGCCTGTCGGTCAGTTGCCAAGGATTGCAGGTCTTGTGCATTTATGCCTGTTGATTTTAATTCAGTCATAAATGATCTTCTCAGCGTTGTTTTTGGTCTTCCCAGTTTTCTTTTTCCCGTCTGGTGTCCACATGAAGACTTGTCGTGGAATTATGTCTTCCTTCATTCTAAGTATATAGCCGATGTATGTCGAGCGGGGTTACTTGATGATGTTCGTCACATATTCTTCTTTTGTCTCCCCTCTTAGTATATCGAGTGATTTTAAATCTTTCCAATTAGTATCTGTGATTTTTTTCTGAGGCATCTATTCTTGAAGGCAACTGACTTCTTATTCATTATTGTGGTAGATTTCCAACTTTCATATCTATATGTCAATGATGAAATCACACTTGCATTGAATAGTCACAGTTTTATGTGTTTACTTGCGATCTTCGATCTCCAGATGTTTGAGAGTTTGGTAAAGGCGTTGGAGGCGAGAGCGATTCGAGTCTTGATTTCTGAGTGAGTATCCCCATCTGCTATCTTGCTTCCCAAATATACGTAATTTTAAACGTTCTCTAGTATATTATCATCTAGTTTATGTGATTCTGTCAGGCCGGTAAATATCATGGTTTTCGTTTTACGTGTGTTTATTTGAAGGTCTATCTGTTACGCGAAAAATGTGAGTCTTTCTGTTTTTTCTTGTAGATCTTGGTGTGTTGAACTCAGCACAGAAATATCATCTGTGAAGGTGAGATCTTCCAGGGTCTTGTTGTTTACCCATCTGGTTTCTAGTTTTGTTTTTGATCTGTGCATTTCCTCATCACACAGTCAATCACTATGTAAAACAGTATTGGGGACAAAGCACATTCTTGTTTTACTCCCATTGAAAGACCATTCTGTTCCTACACAACAAGCCGTATCAGAGTAAAAAGCTTTAATGATATTGATGTATTTCGTCGGGATGCTGTAAAGCATAAGAATTATCCAGAGAGATGGTCTGTGAAGAAGAGATGGTCTGTGAAGACTATAGAAAGCCTTCTGGAAATCTACAAAAGCGATCATGAGTTGTGATTGTCTCTCTGTAGATTCTTTTTTGTTCTTAATGTGTATATGTGCTCTATTGTTGAGCAGTTAGGTCTGAAGCCCGCTTGTTCTTCTCTGAGAGCCTTATCAATGGAATTTCTTAATCTTTGTAGTAATATACTGAGAAAGACTTTATCAGTGATGGATAGTGGTGTGATACCTCGCCAATTATTGCAGTCAGACAGGTCTCTTTTCTTTTGTAATTTAACAGTTATTCCATTTTTCCATTGTTGTAGTGGTAATTCATTCTGCCATATTTGGTTGAATAGATATAATAGATGGTTTAGTATATAAAAAACAAGCCTGTATATAAGCAAATATTTATCTCAAGCTAGTATACGAAAAATATTTATCTCAAGCTCATATATAAAAAATTATTTCATTTTCTTTTAGTCCTATTTCATGACTATTTTGTCTAGTAGTGACACACTATCATTTTCTACGTGGGGAATGCATCCCTTATTTCTGGACCCACAAAGTTATTTTATATCAATCTATGGTTATTACTTGAATCCTAGTGTAATTTAGTATCTGATATGAGACAGTTGTATCACTATTGCTAGATAAAAAAAAAGTCTAAATCCGAGTCCTTTGAACATAGAAATCATTAGTAACATCTCACATTTTGACGTGTTCATTTGAAAAACCTAATAAAATAATCCAAAGTCCAATTATCTAAATTGACTTGATTATAAACGACATCTATATGTAACTATTAATAGACAGAAAGTATGGCACTAAATAAAGCGTGTTGTGTCTACATGGAAAATCAAAACGGGAAAAATCATATTCACAGACGAATAAAGTCATATATTGCAGGAAAACTATGGTTAAGCAATTTGTTTTTCCCATGGCAATTGAAAGTGTTAAACTAGCCCAATGATTTATTCTTTACATTGTTGCCTTTAATAGTCAGTGTTATGTCACAGGCAACATTTGTGGATGTAACACAGGATGCAATTTGAGTTCTTAGATGAAGAGGCGTAAAATGTTTATAGATTAAAATTGTGATAATTAAATGTGTAATCTAAGTTCACAGATGATAAGGATTAAAATTTTGATAATTAGATATGTAATCTGAATTCACAAATTATAAGCACTGAAGTTAAATGTGTAATTTGTGAGTTCACATATGATAAGGATTAAAATTAAATGTGTAATCTGAGTTCAAAGATGATGAGGATTAAAATTGTAATAATTAAATGTGATATTGTGCCATGTTAGAAAACAGGCATATAACACTTAGCTTGTCAAACAAGCAGTTACTCATATTTTCTGAATAAGGAAATGTTCATATGAGGTTGTAAATGTGCATTTTTTAAGGTTAATTTAGTTACAAATGTTTATATGAGGTTGCAAATGTGATTGTTTCATTTAAGGGTTATTTTAGAAATGTTTATATGAGGTTGCAAATGTGATTTAAGGGTTATTTTAGAAATGTTTATATGAGGTTGCAAATGTGATTGTTTCATTTAAGGGTTATTTTAGAAATGTTTATATGAGGTTGTAAATGTGCTTATTTAATTTAAGGGTTATTTTAGAAATGTTTATATGAGGTTGTAAATGTGATTGTTTCATTTAAGGGTTATTTTAGAAATGTTTATATGAGGTTGCAAATGTGATTGTTTCATTTAAGGGTTATTTTAGAAATGTTTATATGAGGTTGCAAATGTGCTTGTTTCATTTAAGGGTTATTTTAGAAATGTTTATATGAGGTTGTAAATATGCTTGATTAAGGATTGATTTAGTTAGAAATGTTTATATGAGATTGTAAATGTGCATGTTTAAGAGTTAATTTAGTTATTAAACATTACTTATTTTAAAGTTCAATAGAGTATTATGAACATGCCAACATTTATTATTGAATGACTTATAGCAATGCACTTGTACTATTGTAGTTAAGAATGTATTGACTGTTGTATTTGTTCATTGAATTAGAATTAACATTTACCATTGAATGAGAGAGAAATTGTTGTCCTGTTCTCAGAGTCATTGTTGATAATGATGAAGTAATGCTGTGAGCAGGTAGCTTTAGAGCAGGATGCCCTTTAAATGTGAGCAGGTAGCTCATGTCAACCAATATCCTTTCTGACAAAAGCATAAGTCCTCCTCAGTTTAATAACTGAAGTGACACGAACTCTCATAAGATGTGCTGTCTTAAAGGTATGTTTGTGTTAAGGAGAGTTATGTATGCATGTTTAGTCGCTGAAGGGAAGCATTACAGTGTCGCAGAATTCTAGGATAATCACGTCTGCCAGGTATTGCTTTCCCCAAAAATTCAGCCTTAAAAAGTTGTGACGACAGCATGGCATGCTGCTTTTATCACACAAGCAGCACACAAACTCCCTGCGATACTAACGGCAAACATGCAGATTTTTTACAAATAATTTATATTCTCTACATTTTCTTATATTATTTGCATTTTCTTACATTCTTTGCATTTTCTTATATTATTTGCATTTTCTTACATTCTTTGCATTTTCTTATATTATTTGCATTTTCTTACATTCTTTACATTTTCTTATATTATTTGCATTTTCTTACATTCTTTGCATTTTCTTATATTATTTGCATTTTCTTACATTCTTTGCATTTTCTTATATTATTTGCATTTTCTTACATTCTTTGCATTTTCTTATATTATTTGCAATTTTCTAGTGAGTGTTTGTAGAGTTACTCATTGTTTATTATAGAATATATGTTTTCCTGAATCATATTTACTAATGAACACAGTGTAAAAGATATTTTTGTATATTGGACAGAATGGATATGTTTGTGAACTCTGAGAGAGAGTACTAGATCTGCCACTCTTGTACCTTGTGACAGGAGCTAGAATTGAACTTTCTGTTCAAGATTGAAGTTCCTCTTGGAATTATTTTCACACAGATTTTCTAGACTATTTTTTATACAACAAAAAAAACTTTCTGGTGCAATGAAACAGTAGAACACTTACAGTAGGACATTTTCATTAATACATACTACAAGTAGGACATTTCCAGTAGGATACACTTTCAATAGGAAACTTCCAACAGGACATTTCCATTAATACATACTACACGTAGGACATAATTCCAGTAGGACACACTTCCGGTAGGACACACTTCCAGTAGCGCCAGTATGAACAGACTTCTACTCATGTATGTTAGTTAGTTAGTTAGTCGTCGGATCATCATCACTGCAAACTGGAAACGTCCATAGTTGTTCCAATCTCTCCTTGAGTGTATCCGCCATTACACTTCTGCTGACAGTATCGGTCCTATGCTGGTTGACCATCATTCTTCTGTGCCCTCCAAAATGCTCACTTCTAGCAACACCGCATTTCAATCCCTGATCTTTAATCCTAGCCATTGAAAAGGAATCATCATCCACATTAGTCTCACTCTCGCGTGTTATATCTCTTAAGGAATTCAAAACGTCATCGCGATCCATTGCCCCATCGTTGCTCATATATGAGTTTTGAAGTATTATAGAAGGGGCATTATTCACCATGGCGGTGTTTGTTCAACTTCATGGTGATAATGTTGTCCCTCCTTCGCAAGCGAAGATGAGCACTACATGAAAAACAATAAATGTGATAAACAAGTAGAAAACAACAAAACATTTGTGATTATCTAATTTGGTTTCTGAGTTCGCAGATGTCCAATGAGTCCAACTCGTGCCAAGAAAGTTCTATTGCTGTGCATGCAAGAGTGCAGAGTCCCGAGTAGGAGAGTTTTCAGATTTGTCCTTCCGCTTCCGTCACTTGTAAATTGCCCTCAGTGTTCTTTGTTTTTCAAATTTAGTGATGCCAGCAGTGAACTGGGTGTGCCAAACTGAGTGATTAAGGTCTGTAGTATCCCAGGAGATAGAATCGATACTGCAGTGATTGAGATAGTTTTTAGGTGAGCCTTAAAGCACTGTTTCTTGAACTTTTACCATCGCACTGCTCCCCATAGAATAATCCCATTGTAAGGCCCTTTTATGGCATACGGACGATGTGGCCAGTCCAGCCGAATTGGGACCTAGTCAGCAGTGCATGGATGCTTTGCATACATAACTTTTAAAGGATTTCCGTGTCTAGTACTCGATCCTGCCAACGTACTCCCATGGGGTATCATAAGCACTGAAGGTGGAAAGAGTTAATATGTCAAGCGTGTCTCACATAGACAGTATAGGATGACGCAGCATAAAGCAGTATTGGTAGAACCACTGCACAGTACACACCAAATTTAGTTGTCAAACTGAGACCATGCTTGATCCAGACGTTGGCACAAAGGCTCCGGAATGCCGCACTGTCGCATGCAATACACAGGACAATATCCTCGTCAATTGTCGCAGTTTGTGATAGGGTACTGCCGAGATATACAAAATTATTCACAGGATTGAGTTTTTGTTCCTTTATTGTGATTACTGGTTCTGTATAGGGGACACCTGTCGCTGGTTGATACATTACTAATATTTTCGCTGTGCTGATGGGATGGTGCACATCCCAGGTCAAAGAAAAGAGGTCCATGCAATGGAATGATGCAAATGTGAGAACTAATTCCCTCCTTTTCCAGTGTTTGATTCATGTCGATATTTTCCTTATGTCATTGACAGTACATTTAAACATTACTATTCTCCTATCAACTTGATTTACATCTGCCATGATTTATGTGCCCACGATATCGGTAATGTTCTATTTGTTGTAGTATCTCTCCATGTCTTTTTTTTTAATGTTTAGTACATGTTCCTCTGCAATTTTGCTGATTTTCATGGATTTTTAAAATGTTTATTTAAAACATAAAACGTTTCATTACTGTGTGTATTCCTGTTGAGTGCAGGGAGGCATTTGTGGCTGTGGAAATATTGGCTGCTTTGCCATAGCTGTTGCCGTGACATGTGTAGGAAGAATTTGTATTGCACCTCCGAAAGAGATTTCCTTGTCCAATTGGGATTGAACCTGGGACCTCAAGGTTGTGAAGCCGTCATTCTAGCAGATGTTTTATATCTAGTTTATATTCTTGACTTGATTTATCGACTTGATGTTTGTTCTTGTCTTTTCTTATTCATAAATTTGCATTTGTTGTTTGAATGATTTTCCTTACTCAAGAATGTCATATATGACGCGCTGCAGCATCAGGGGTAGAAGAGTTCTCTGGAGACTGCTATTTTGTGTGCTATTTGTTTCTGTGAACTCTTTCATTTCTGCATCCATCATTTGCAAAGTTTGTCCCTGGTTGTGTGTCCATAATGTGTGTATAGTAATGGTTTCTTAGGGCCACTGTCTGGAAGCATGCGGAAACCACTTAATATGTTGTCTTATGATGTAATTCAGGATTGAATGCCCTGCGGGAGGACGAGCAGGAGATCAAGCGAGACAGTGTGCATATTCAGAAAGTGGTGGAAATGGGAGGACTGGAGGCGATGGTAGAGGGTGCTCCATCAGAAGAACGAGTAATCAGTAACTGACAGGGACACTGAGCTTATATACAGCATGGTCCATGGGACATATTTTTCTGTCCCATCCCATTCCATGGCAATTTATGTCTGTCCCATCCCATCCCATGGGATTACTATTATAATATTAATATGGAATACATTTAAAATAAAATTATGAAATTTATGAAAGTTTAGGTTTATTGTCTACTAAATAGGACTACATATACAAATAGACATGCAAAACTACAAAATTTATTAACCATATGACAATTCAGTATCATTCTGACACTCATTTTATTAGACCATTTCTGAGTCACTCTGCTCATTCAGCACATTATCAATTTCCCGCTGATCGACTGCTTTACTAATTCAGTTAATTCGGGTAATCCGTGAACCATTTCCACAATGTTCATCTTACATGCAAATCTGATGTACACAAAGTTTATAACGAGAGCTGGTGACATCCGTTTTCGTAACTTACTCAACAACAATCCGGCCCTGGGAAATACAAATATGTGCTGTCCCACCCCATCCCTTCCCATGGGAATAACATTCCTATGGACAAGCCTGCTTATATACTTTTAGATGGCTGATGGAACGGCAAGCAGAATATATATGGGAATACGCCCCCCCCCCTTGCTGTGACGCTTGTTCCTAATCAAGAATCAATCTGGTTTATTTTTCAGTCTCAGCACTCGTCCATGTTTGTAATCTTCTATTTCCATGTTCATGAAATGTATTGTATATGATCAAGTCATTCTTCTCACGGAAACTGTGTACACCTTTCTCCTCTCTGTCTATTCTTGTCCCTAAATTGTCCTACGGTGCTCTTGTGTCTTCCTTTCCCAATGTTTGCAGTCATATATCCCATGACTATTAGAACATCTGTTGATCTTCCTGTTTTGGGTAGGTATTGTAGATATTCATATTCGTATTCAATTTCTTCTTCAGTGTAATCTGAAGTTGATGAATATGTTGTACCATGACTAGATCAAAAGGTATTGCTTTGATCTTTAACATCATCATTCTTCTTCTTCAGTGTTCAATTTTAAACTCCCATTGGATCTCTCTTGTAGTAGAACAATGGATCTACTAGATTTCAAGCAGGATTAATCCAGAGAATGGAAATGCGTTATTTCTCCGTTTAATTCGTGCCAATGACCTAAGACATCCGTCTTTGGTGGAGATCATCATTTTATCATTATATGTCCAGTACACACTGATGTATTTTTCTATTTTTTTTCTTAATTAGTATTATTTCATGATAATCTCCTGCTGAATGTATACAACTAAATTCTTCTTTTGTGTGTAACCAGCATCCTTCCATCTCGTCTCTGCTGCTCCTAGAAATATTTATAAATATATTTAAATATAAATATTTAGATATCTATATTAAATCTTTTGTCTCTAATATTTCATGTACTAGCTTCCCTGCCTGGAGTAGTGTTCTAACATTTCATGTACTAGCTTCCCTGCCTGGAGTAGTGTTCTAACATTTCATGTACTAGCTTCCCTGCCTGGAGTAGTGTTCTAACATTTCATGTGTCTATTATAATATGTGATCTTTCTACACACTTCAGGTGTTGTTGATCCATTACTTGATTTTAGCAAAAAGTTGATACATTTATTCTATTACACATTGATACATTTATTCTATTACACATTGATACATTTATTCTATTACACATTGATACATTTATTCCATTACACAATGATACATTTATTCTATTATACATTTATTCCATTACACAATGATACATTTATTCTATTACACATTGATACATTTATTCTATTACACATTGATAAATGAATTTTATTACACGTTGATGCATTTATTTTATTTAAAAATTGATACATTTATTCCATTACAAAAATATACATTTATTCTATTACACAATGATACATTTATTCTATTACACAATGATACATTTATTCTATTACACATTGATACATTTATTCTATTACACATTGATACGTTTATCCTAGTACAGACTAATAAGTATAATGAAATCATGATTAATAGATCAGAAAAGAAATGATCAATAATGATTCACAAAATCTTGATGGCACATAGGACTACATCAAGAGACTTAAATTGTTCACAGAGGACAACTACATATCATATTTTGTGACTTGTGTTGTGGTATTATATTTTATTTTGAGAATTATTTTTTCAAGCAATATTATATGTTGTTGCTTCAAGGATTATTTTTGCAAACAATATATATTGTGTCTTCAATGATTACTTTTGCAAACAATATATATTGTGTTTTCAATGACTATTTTTGCAAACAATATATTTGTGTTTTCAATGATTATTTTTGCAATCAATATATGTTGTTTCTTCAATGATTTTTTTTCAATCAATATTTATTGTTTCTTCAATGATTATTTTTATATTTGTTTAATTATGTTATTCTAAGAAATATTTTGTTTCTTTTTATACGTTAAGTACTTTCAAGGATTATTTTGTTATTTCAGCATGCTATATTATTTCAAGTATTATTTTGTAATTTCAGCATGTTATGTTATTTTAAGTGATATTTTCAATTGATATTTAGGTAATTTCTTTTAGCATTTCTTTTTGTGATTGGTACGTTTAAATCCCATTACAACAATGTGTGATTGAACATTCAGTGATTTTGATTCAGTGATTGAAATATTCACAAGCAGAAAACTGTTTTTTCTTGAAATGACATGTTCTGTATGTGTGGCAGAATATCAGAGCAATATATGAATTATGACTAGATTATCTATCAGAACAATATATGAGTTATGACTGCAGGTTATCATCAGAACAATATATGAGTTATGACTGCAGGTTATCTATCAGAACAAATTATGAGTTATGACTGCAGATTATCTATCAGAACAATATATGAGTTATGACTGCAGGTTATCTATCAGAACAAATTATGAGTTATGACTTGTTTATTATCTGTCATCAGCTCACAACAAACAAGTCGATAGATGCTCCAATCCTCATATAAGTAAACCCATAAGTGACTCACTGATCCAGTTCAGTTTGATTCAGTCTCTTCATATATCTATTATGTTTCTGTTTATGGGACATTCCAATCTTGACACCAATTACCCAAAGTCTTGCAAACAACTATAATTCACACTTCTGAACTGTTGCTTTTCCTGGGTGCATTGATTATTTCAGATAAATCTATCAATATACCCTTTGATACTATGATTACTCCCACCAGTGTATCAGCTTGTTTATTACCCTCACCACCTGCATGTCTGGGCACGAATATGAAGATACATCTATCTTCTTGTCGCAGATTGTATCAACAAATTCATCCATTGACAACTCCCACTTCAACTTTGGGGGGAAAATTGATTGAGTTACCCAAGTTTTCATGCATGAGAAAAATTATCCTGCGGCACCAGCCATAGCACCTCAAAACTGCTTGTGTTGAAGTCACAGTTGGATTCCTTAACAGATTTTCCACCAAGCCCTGCTTAAAATGCCCAAGTGCAGCCTTAAATTGAAGGGACATTAATGTTGATGATTTTCTGCAGTATCATCAATGAATGTGAGTACCTTTACTTCTGGTAATATATCCTACATGTTACAGTTTGGCTGGTGATATGGCCTACATGTTACAGTTTGACTGGTGATGTGGCATACATGTTACAGTTTGATGGTGATAGCCTACATGTTACAGTTTGACTGGTGATATGGCATACATGTTACAGTTTGACTGGTGATGTGGCATACATGTTACAGTTTGATGGTGATATAGCCTACATGTTACAGTTTGACTGTTGATGTGGCATACATGTTACAGTTTGACTGGTGATGTGGCATACATGTTACAGTTTGATGGTGATATAGCCTACATGTTACAGTTTGACTGGTGATATGGCATACATGTTACAGTTTGACTGGTGATGTGGCATACATGTTACAGTTTGATGGTGATATAGCCTACATGTTACAGTTTGACTGTTGATGTGGCATACATGTTACAGTTTGACTGTTGATGTGGCATACATGTTACAGTTTGATGGTGATATGGCCTACATGTTACAGTTTGACTGGTCTTCTCGTTGTTTTGAAATGTTGTCTTGATGTTTCGCATCGTTTTGCTTATATACCAGTTCCTATCACAGTTATAACACTATTTAAAAGATGTGTAATGTAAACGTGTTTGAATCAACATACCTTGTAATGCTTGGGCAAAGCTGGTATGGATGGGGGAGTTTAATGATGTATTCATGTTTGAATAAACACACATGATAAGGCTGCATGATCTACACCAGCATGTAGGAGTGTATTGAGGTATACTATATTTATACATAAGTCAGCGGTCACAATGAATTTTCTATAGAAGTACAGTATTAATTAACTCACATTATTATGTGGTTGTCAGTAGTATTCTGTCAGGGAGCTTCCAATGAATAAAATACACGTCCAACACAACTTTGCCTGTGTTTTGTGACAAAATTGAGAGAAAGAATTGCATAGAGAATTTGTATCTAGTTAAAATTGTGAAAGTAATGGTAGTTTAATAAACTTAATTTACTGTAGTTCATGTGCTAAAGGTGCCTAAAAATAGTGACAATATTACCTGCCATGAATGTCGTAAGCGGCAACTAAGGTGGTTTTTGGGGTGGAGTTGACTGTCATCCAATCCTAGTGAAAAATAGATTAGTGCAACAAAAGGTATCAATACTGCTGAGGAATAGATGTGTGCACCAGAAGACACTAATCCTGATAAGGAATAGATTTGTGCACCAGAAGACACTAATCCTGATAAGGAATATATTTGTGCACCAGACAGCATCAATCCTGGTAAAAAATATATATATCTTCCCATTGTCTTGTAACAGGCATTTAAGACTGTCTTTACACTCATTAGAGAGTTCAAGGACCGTAGTCATATGAGTGTGGATGACGAGTTTACGGCACTCATCTCCGAGCATGTTTATGACAAGGATGTTGTGATTTACACATAGATGTGTTGATCTGCCACCAGGGTTATTTGCCACCAGATCACGTGCAAGTCAGTGTTTCCTTCATCGTAACATCAAGCAGTAAAATTATGGAGGTGTTTGCCATAAGTCAAGCACTACACTGTTTGGATTGTTCTGCGTATTGTTTATTTTGAGCAGAATTTATTTTCTTTTGTTCTGTGCATTCCAAATTAATGGTTATTTAGGAAGTCTGCATGGATTCTAAGTACAAGGCGATGTAATTCCAGCGTGTTTCTGTAACGAAGTAAAATTTCATTTCTCTACACCATAGAGACGTAATGTTGAATATGATGTTAGCCCCGTACTTCGCATATCAACTAATAATGGTATCAGCATCAAGCCTGCCGCCTTTACATTTTTAGAAAATCAGGTACCCATTCTCCTTATGCTGGGTCGACATAAGAGCAGTTGATGATGTATTATTCAGTTGAACTGAACCAGCAACTGTGCCACACCTAAAACTAGTAATCATGCCACACTTGTAACCAGCAATTGTGCCACCCCTGTAACCAGCAGCCATACTCTCTCTAACCAGAATCGGTACCACGCCTGTAACCCGTAACTTTACCACTCATATAATCAACAACCATGCCACCCCTGTAACCACTAAATCTGTCACCTCTATAACCAGCAACTGTGCCACACTATGACCAGCAACTGTACCACCGCCATAACCAACAACCATGCCAACCCTGTAGACAGAAAATATACGACCACTATAACTAGCAACAATGCCACCCCTGTAACAAGCAACTGTGCCACCCCTATAACAAGCAACCATGCTATTCCTGTAAACAGTAACTGTGCCACACCTATAACCAGCAACCATACAACCACTGAAACCAGCAACGATGCCACCCCTATAACCAGCAACTATGCCACTCCTATAACCAGCAACCACGCCACCCCTATAGTCAGTAACTTTTCCGCCCCTATAACCAGCAAATGTGCCACCCCTATAACCAACAATCATGCCACACCTGTAACCAGTAACTCTGCCACACATGTAACCATCAATTGTGCAACCCCCATATCCAGCAACACCATATCACACCTGTAACCAGTAACTCTGCCACCTTTACAAGCAGCAACTGTGCCACTCCTATAACCAGCAAATGTGCCAACCCTATAACCAGCAACCATTCCACACCTATAACCAGCAATCATGCCACACCTGTAACTAGAAACTGTGTCTCACCTATAGCCAGCAAATGTGCCATCCCTGTAACCAGTAACTGTGCCACTCCTATTGAAAATATGTTAAAGCTAGTCCATGAAAATGGAAGGGAAAATAAGTAAAGTTCAATATAAGAAGATCTAAGAGTCATCAAAGATGAGTCAAGAATGACAACCATGTCCATGTCCAGCAACTGGATTAACCTTATAGGAAAGAAAAAGAAAGAATAACTCCTGGAAATATCTCAAACATATGAATGGCCCGTGATCGTATCTCCAGAACAAGTACTTCGCACAAAGGGTTGTGTTATCAGACACTCTAGTGGAACCAGCAATAACAATACATAGTTACTACACAACTAACAAAGTCGTACTCCTGACTTTTCAGGCAAATTGTCGTTGTTTATTATCTAGAACTCTCACAACAGCAGTGAGCATATATTGACAACAATATTTAGTTCGTACATAAATGCATTAATGATAATCATCGTATCAAAACATGGTAATATACATTACTGACCTATTTAGATACAGGTTACCTTAATTAACTTCCTGGACAGGCTGGTAAATAGTTAACACTTTGAATAAATACATGTGCTCACACACAAGTGTACATTGTTTCTAGTCCAATGATTAGGTCTTCGTACGTTCAGGTTAAAGTTAGTGAACGTAAAATATTGTCTGTTATATCTTGCTGTCTGTCAGTCTTCTTCTTGTTAGATGATAATGAAGACAAGTTACGTTCCAGAACTTCAGCCTTATGCACAAAATACGATTCTGCCAGTTGTAGTCTGGGTCAAAGATAAACGAGGAAACTTCGTTGGTAAGAGATTTAGGTTCTACTCTCATTTAGTCGTCAAGGGCGTTCCCGTTGGTCTTCCCACGGTAATTGATGTGACATTTCATACCTCTCTACTGTTCTTCAAAACACGGAGGACACGCCTCTGATGTCTAATGTGAATATCAATCACTGAGTACGTCTCTGACAACTTGTCAATCATTAACCTTCACAACTATTAATGTCCTTTTCTATCTCCCTACTGTTCTTCAAAACATAGTGGACACGCCTCTGATGTCTAAATATCAATCACTGAATATGTCTCTGACAACTTGTCAATCATAGACATTCACAAATATTAATGTCATTTCCTATCTCCCTACTGTTCTTCAAAACATAGTGGACACGCCTCTGATGTCTAAATATCAATCACTGACTATTGACTGTATGTCTTCCTCTAAATGTATGTTGTTAATCACACAATAAGTTGTCTCACGATTATCAGAAATTTCCATAAACAAACCCGTCTGTCACTTGTTGATCAAATTCTCTATAATGATTTTTCTTGTATCTTTCTTGTTCTGTCCAATTCTCAGATCCTGTCCTAATTCAAAGTTGTAGTGGTTTCTTATTTCTCGACACATTATCTCTTGTTCGTCCTCTCGTTATCAGTTATTTAGATTCGTCTGTCTTGGTTTAAAATAGTTGAGTGGTCATCTCTTTAGTTGTACTAAAGAAAAGCCATTGGTAACTAGCTCTAACTTCGTTGTTATCTATCGTCCAGCCTGTACGTCTGGGAGCGAAGGAGAGAATGTTTAAATTGTTCTTCCAAAATGTCCTAAGTTACTTCAAGAATTCAACTCACGTCAGTCAATTCACGAGAAAGTCTCATGATTGTGAGTATGAATCTTCCTTACATGAATCCAATTCATATTCGGGTGAACAATGTTTACAATTTTCCGTACATCTAATACTATCTTAAAATCCTTTTAACTTAAGTTTTCTGTCTTTACTTTATTGCTCAAAATAAACAAACACGCTTTTTCTGTCTTAACTGTGTTCGTCCAACCATAATATATTTGGTGACAAGGGGGAGATTATCTGTTAAGATAAAATCAACAAATGGGGGTTAACTTCTTGTATGTTTTTATCCATGGGCCTAAATTCATTGTCCGTCCATCGTCATATAATAGTGGATTGTCTGTCTTTGATCAAAATAAATTGTATGTGACTTTTACAATATAACCAGCACCTGTGCCACCCCTGTAACCAGCAATCATGCCATCCCTTTGGATAGAAACCGGGTCACTTCTTTGGCCAGCAAATGTGTCATCTCTGTAACCAGTAAATCTGCCACCCCTGTAACCAACAACCATGTCACCCCTGTAATCAGCAACCACGCCACCCCTATAACCAGCAGCTATGCCACCCCTGTATCCAGCAACTGTGCTACCCCTATCACCAACATCTGTGCCACCCCTATAGCCAGCAACCATGCCACCTCTGTAACAAGTAACCATGCCAACTCTGTAACCAGCAATCATGTAACCAGCAGCTGTGCTACACCTTTAAACCAGCAAACATACCACCTCTGTAACCAGAAACCATGCCACCTCTATAACCAGTAACTGTGCAACCCCTATAACCATCAACTGTGCCACCCCTATAACCAACAACCCTACCACTTATATAACCAGCAACCATGACACAACTGTAACCAGCAACTATGCCATTCCTATAAAAAAGCAACCATGCCACCTCTGTAGCCAGCAACCATACCATTTATGTAACCAGAAATCGTACCATCCTATACTAATTTTATAATCCTGTTATCTGTTGAAATAACTGATAAACGTGATCTTTCTTGTTCCTTTTCGTCTTCTTGAATGTTAATTCGCAAACTCTCGCTGGTTCTCTTTTTTAGCAGGACATTCTCAAACTCGCTGGTTTTCTCTTTTAGCAGGACATTCTCAAACTCCCTCTGGTTCTCTATTATAGCAGGATCATAATCCTACTAGATTTCCAGCAGGAAGTAGTACAAAAAGGGAAATACGCCGTGTTGCCGATTTTTTACCCCAATTGCCCAACACATTCGTCTTCGGATGAGCTTTCTTCTTCAGAAGGCAGCAAACGTGATTTAAACCAGGTCCTTTCAGTTGCACCATAAAGCGGTACAAATTAATCAAACGAAGAGTTATCAATGAATGCAGAGCCGGAAGAGTCAGTTGCCATATGTTGAAGGACATACTGAATGTGAGTTCGAACCACCTATTGACTCAAACATCTGATGGTGAGGCCGAGTGCTGGGGGAGGGAGAACAAGAGGCAGTCCACGAAAAATATGTAAGGTATCAAAGACCACCTCAATATGACAGTAACAGAAGAAGAAAGACTGTGATTACAGCTACATCATGTTCAGAAGATGTTAGCTGATGATGATGACCACCTATTGACATTCAGCATTGCCACGATGGTGATCTCACGACTAACTACCTAACTAGCTAACCGCCTAATTGACCAACTGACTCACTTGTTAACTAACTAATTACCAACTGGCTAACTAGCTTGCTCACTAACTAATTAACAACTTGTTAACTAGCTTGTTAACTAACTAATTACCAACTGGCTAACTAGCTTGTTAACTAACTAATTACCAACTGGCTAACTTACTTGTTAACTAATTACCAACTGGCTAACTTACTTGTTAACTAACTATCAACTAGTTAACTAGCTTGCTCGCTAGATAGCTAACACTTCTACATTTTTTTCGCAGGCAATGGTATTCTTATATCCTTCTGTAGCAACTTATTTCGAAAGGAACAATTATCTTTGCCACTGATTTTTTAAGTGATGCACAGCTATAAATATTTATTGGAAATGTACTTGCTGCAATCAGAACACTATAGGAAAATAATCTCCCAAGAAATATTAATGGTCTGTCCCTATGAAATAAACATTTGAAATCAAGTTTCTTATTTTTATCCTTTCAAAATAATTGTCCTTGAAACTATATTTTGGTGATAGCTACTTCACAAGTGATTAAACCTCTTCTTCTCCTGCATTTGCTGTTACACTCCTGCATTCATTCTTACACTCCTGCATTCATTCTTACATTCCTTTTAGACTCTAACAACATGCAATCGAATTTAATCCATATAAACACCTACAAAAAAGAGGAATACTTGTTGCATAACTTGTACCCAAGAGATCTGTAGATTCATCACGTTTCACTTCTCCGGTATCGCAGACAGTGTTCTGATACCAGCTGCAAGCTTCAAGTTGCCTCTTACATGTCAGACACTGCTGACATTGAACTTCATATACCAGCGAGTCTTGGTTCAAATCTCTGAAATATCCGTCAACACAACCGAAGATTGTTGGTAAAGTACTGCTGCAGATCTGGACTATTGACGCATGGGTTCTCGTATTGTTGGAGAGCCTGTGACACTCTGAACATAAAGTGTATTGATGTGCATCTGATGTCATGAATGTGTTCGTGGGACATGGAAAACATCTGTGTTTTTCAATGTTTAAATAACTTCCTCCTCCATATACAATAGATTGTTCTTTGCAAATATACTCATTATTGTCGGATAACATAACACTTTCACTTTCACGGCAGCATATTGTATATGTGTAGTTGTGACATGGAACATACGGATGCTTACTCGTACACACTGAACATGGAACACCTCTGATATTTATATTGCAAACTGTGACTAGTTCCAACTCTCGGTTTTGTACCTTGGAGCATTCGCTGCAGCTTCTGAAGCTATGCAGAGGTTCTGACACGAACGTCCTCCCATCCTAACACGGTAAGCAGATCTTTTCTCCAGAAAGGTGATCAAACAAGTATGTGCCTCTCTGGCAAAAAATTACAGTCACAATTGGCGCTATACATTGGACAAGCATGAACAATATTGTGCAGTAACAAATATTTGGGTACAATCTTCGACGCAAACTTGTGCTCATTAAGTTCAAAATTTTTGCAATTAAATTATAAAAAATTATCCTTATTGTGAATTTAACATTAAAGATAATGAATTTTCTCATGATTAAACACAAGTGTATATTTTGAGGCGGCAAAGCCCTATAATCTATGGCTAAATTATTGGTCTATTCGTATACACAGCTTACACAACACACTACTCAGAAAACCCAGCTGCTGAACGTAAACAGTAGAACTTATGTAGAACATAGGTGTTTAGTAAGTTCCAATTAGACACGTCGGACTATCACTAAAACTAAGGGGTTATGATGTGTTAACAAGAAAAAATACAACTTATATTACACAAGACATTTTCAACGTTTCGAACCATCAGGTCTTTTTTAGGAATATATAAAACAAACAGTGAAAAACAATGAAAACAGTAAAAACAATGTTAACACCACGGAGGCATAGATACACTATAGACATGTAAACAATACGAAGTACAAGGTCAACATGCCTTCATTTAGTGCGTTTTTTATTATTTTCTTCTAATTATTGGACACTATTTATATAATTGGAGTCGACCGCTAAAAATAACCAGGGCCGACTAATTATATTCAGGGAAATAATCATAACCGGACTTCTAGGTCATCAGTCTACAGGTCGTGAATTGAGCCCGGTCGTGTTCATATTTACATTCTTTATTCAATATGCATACTGTATCAGGGTTGCCAAAATGTAGCCTTACGATGATCACATTGAACACATTTTGCTATTTTAAAATTTGACCATGAAATTTATCTTTTCGTCATATTGTAATTTTGGTGAATTTTAATCTGTAATAAAAATTAGGAAATTGACCATTTTTGGCCATATTTAACCTGAAATTTAGCTATAATCAATATCTACTATTTGGCAACTCTGGTATTATACGCCTGCGCCAGGACTAAGTGACTAGCATGGGGGTCTTGCATCGCGCTAAGATATCATCCATTTTCTCGACTTCAGAAATAGATGACAGTTTCAGATGAGTCGGCCAAGTAAAAATATTGTCAAACGATTGCTTATACAAGAAAATATTCTTCGATAAGCTTTCATTTAGTGAAAGGCAATGTGGCATACCAAAAACTGAGAAATACGGACATATGGAAATCACATTGAAACGATTTTACGATATATTTAAATTCTTGTGAAGAATATGTTGATCGTATATCATGGTGATCAGCGTTTAGACGTGGGTGCATCCAAGGGAAAAGTTGTGAAAGGCGAAAGGTATATGTACCCTTCAAATTAGACTTGTTGTCTATAAAGCTGCAGTGCTATCGCCTTTGTTATCGCAAAGTGCTATCGCAAAGCTGAAAAATCTGCCACGAGGTTGATGTTTGCTGGCTTCTTAGTTCACATGTAACTTTTACACTGACCTGCTTCTTAGT
Organism: Meghimatium bilineatum; assembly: GCA_034231615.1. Classification (NCBI taxonomy): domain Eukaryota; kingdom Metazoa; phylum Mollusca; class Gastropoda; order Stylommatophora; family Philomycidae; genus Meghimatium; species Meghimatium bilineatum. The sequence continues at coordinate 11,127,340 of CM067300.1, forward strand.
TCACATGTAACTTTTACACTGACTAGCTTCTTAGATCACTTGTAACTTTTACACGGACTTGCTTCTTAGTTCACATGTAACTTTTACACGGACTTGCTTCTTAGTTCACATGTAACTTTTACACTGACCTGCTTCTTAGTTCACATGTAACTTTTACACTGACCTGTTTTTAGTTCACATGTAACTTTTACACTGACTAGCTTCTTAGTTCACATGTAACTTTTACACTGACTAGCTTCTTAGTTCACATGTAACTTTTACACTGACCTGCTTCTTAGTTCACATGTAACTTTTACACTGACTAGCTTCTTAGTTCACATGTAACTTTTACACTGACCTGCTTCTTAGTTCACATGTAACTTTTACACTGACTAGCTTCTTAGTTCACATGTAACTTTTACACTGACTAGCTTCTTAGTTCACATGTACCTTTTACACGGACTTGCTTCTTAGTTCACATGTAACTTTTACACGGACTTGCTTCTTAGTTCACTTGTAACTTTTACACTGACTAGCTTCTTAGTTCACATGTAACTTTTACACGGACTTGCTTCTTAGTTCACATGTAACTTTTACACGGACTTGCTTCTTAGTTCACATGTAACTTTTACACGGACTTGCTTCTTAGTTGACATGTAACTTTTACACGGACTTGCTTCTTAGTTCACATGTAACTTTTACACTGACCTGCTTCTTAGTTCACATGTAACTTTTACACTGACTTGCTTCTTAGTTCACATGTAACTTTTACACTGACTTGCTACTTATTTCACATGTAACTTTTACACGGACTTGCTTCTTAGTTCACATGTAACTTTTACACGGACTTGCTTCTTAGTTCATTTGTAACTTTTACACTGACTAGCTTCTTAGTTCACATGTAACTTTTACACGGACTTGCTTCTTAGTTCACATGTAACTTTTACACGGACTTGCTTCTTAGTTCACATGTAACTTTTACACGGACTTGCTTCTTAGTTCACATGTAACTTTTACACGGACTTGCTTCTTAGTTCACATGTAACTTTTACACTGACTAGCTTCTTAGAGAACATGTAACTTTTACACGGACTTGCTTCTTAGTTCACATGTAACTTTTACACTGACCTGCTTCTTAGTTCACATGTAACTTTTACACGGACTTGCTTCTTAGTTCACATGTAACTTTTACACTGACCTGCTTCTTAGATCACATGTAACTTTTACACGGACTTGCTTCTTAGTTCACATGTAACTTTTACACGGACTTGCTTCTTAGTTCACATGTAACTTTTACACTGACTAGCTTCTTAGTTCACATGTAACTTTTACACTGACCTGCTTCTTAGTTCACATGTAACTTTTACACTGACCTGCTTCTTAGTTCACATGTAACTTTTACACTGACCTGCTTCTTAGTTCACATGTAACTTTTACACTGACTAGCTTCTTAGTTCACATGTAACTTTTACACTGACTAGCTTCTTAGTTCACATGTAACTTTTACACTGACCTGCTTCGTAGTTCACATGTAACTTTTACACTGACCTGCTTCTTAGTTCACATGTAACTTTTACACTTACTTGCTTCTTAGTTCACATGTAACTTTTACACGGACTTACTTCTTAGTTCACATGTAACTTTTACACGGACTAGCTTCTTAGTTCACATGTAACTTTTGCACGGACTTGCTTCTTAGTTCACATGTAACTTTTACACTGACTTGCTTCTTAGTTCACATGTAACTTTTACACTGACTAGCTTCTTAGTTCACATGTAACTTTTACACTGACTAGCTTCTTAGTTCACATGTAACTTTTACACGGACTTGCTTCTTAGTTCACATGTAACTTTTACACTGACTTGCTTCTTAGTTCACATGTAACTTTTACACTGACTAGCTTCTTAGTTCACATGTAACTTTTACACTGACTAGCTTCTTAGTTCACATGTAACTTTTACACTGACTAGCTTCTTAGATCACATGTAACTTTTACACTGACTAGCTTCTTAGTTCACATGTAACTTTTACACTGACCTGCTTCTTAGTTCACATGTAACTTTTACACTGACCTGCTTCTTAGTTCACATGTAACTTTTACACTGACTTGCTTCTTAGTTCACTTGTAACTTAATACACCGACCTGTTTCATAGTTCACATGTAACTTTTACAGTAACTTGCTTCTTAGTTCACTTGTAACTTAATACACCGACCTTTTTCATAGTTCACATGTAACTTTTACACTGACTTGCTTCTTAGTTCACTTGTAACGGAATACACCGACCTGTTTCATAGTTCACATGTAACTTATACACCGACCTGTTTCATAGTTCACATGTAACTTATACACCGACCTGTTTCATAGTTCACATGTAACTTTTACACTGCCCTGCTACTTAGTTCACTTGTAACTTTTACACTGCCCTGCTACTTAGTTAACATGTAATTTTTACACTGAGCTGCTTCTTAGTTCACATGTAACTTTTACACTGGTCCTGCTACTTAGTTAACATGTAATTTTTACACTGAGCTGCTTCTTAGTTCACATGTAACTTTTACACTGGTCCTGCTACTTAGTTAACATGTAATTTTTACACTGAGCTGCTTCTTAGTTCACATGTAACTTTTACACTGCCCTGCTTCTTAGTTCACATGTAACTTTTACACAGCCCTGCTTCTTAGTTCACATGTAACTTTTACACTGCCCTGCTACTTAGTTCACTTGTAACTTTTACACTGCCCTGCTACTTAGTTCACTTGTAACTTTTACACTGCCCTGCTACTTAGTTCACTTGTAACTTTTACACTGCCCTGCTACTTGTAATTATTACACTAGTTTACTTCTATTCTATCTGTATCTGAGCATATTATAAATATATTAGATTTGTCCCGATCCCGTTGGGACGAAATTTTGTTGGTTGCTTAATCCGGATATGCCTCACATTGCCAATGTACTTGCCAATCCGGCTCATAGTATGGGAACAAAAGCGAGTATGACGTCATACAGTCTATAGCGAAATCTTCGAATACAGTCCATAACCGATATTTTATTAATGAATAAATGCAAATGTCGCTGTAATAGGATGGTTCGCAATATATATGACGATAATCATAGATGTTGGTTCATTATAGCGACGCTGACCAGATTTACGGTCACGCTTTACAATAACATTTGTATACAACAATGTCGTCTGCTACACAAGAAGGCCATCTCTAGAGACGCCGCAAGGGCATCATTCCACCCCTGACGCCGTACGGCAAATAAGGAACACAGCGTAGATATATAGAATGTTGTCTACTTTGAATCGTGCCAGGGACATTTCCGTCTCGACATCAACCGTATTGATTGGTTGTCGCACGGAATTACGTGGCGCAAATGTGATATTTATAGAGCGTTCCGAAGAGAATGACAGAACACGGTTATTATATTATAGATAATATATAGCCCTACATGTGATAATGTTCGAATTCGTTCAATATTGACAACTCATGTGACTATTATATTCTTGCTATCGGTTGACCTGCGAGACAGTTGTACTTTTAATATACATCAGCCCCGTATTTCTGCGTGCATAACTGATAACATCTGAGAAAATGCTTTTCTCTGGAAAACCCTGACGAGTTTTATGGTAGTAGAACTGAAACGGAAGGCAAGGGAATAGTGTTAGCCCTAAGAGAATTTGGAGACTGGTTTAGAGAAGAGATTGGACACACACACGATGACACTACCGTGCGCTGGACAGAGATTACAATCATGAAAACAAAATACCACTTACTTAAATTATATTGTATTTGTCAGATTGTTTAAACATTTTTCAATGTGGGCTTTAGTTCTGGTGATAAATTGTTTAATTAATTTTAGTGTATAACTTGGTACATCATGGCAAAGCAACTTTTCTAGGTTATAAGGGATTTTGTTATTTTGATAGCTTTTTCTTGCTGCTTCAGTAAGTACAGACGCTTATTATCAGCCTCTGACAGCTTCCCTACTATGTTCACACTGGCAAACAAAGTGGTTAAAGTGTTCTGCCTTTTTCTGATCTGTGGTGATTATTCTGTTTCCATCTATCACATGTTTATCCTTTGTTATCCCGGACAAATTATCAATCAGTGGCCAAGTCTTTCTGCCATTTTTCCTTATATCTAATTTAGGGCATGTTTTTGCCTATTTATTATGTATGACTTTCTTTACTATTAGTTTTACTTTAGCACATGTTTTATTGTGAAGAATTTTTGTTTCTTCTAAAGGTGCAATCTCTTGCTTTTTTCCTCTCAAGGATTCCAGCTTGCATTTCTTTATTGTAGAATGGTTTTTATTATTTCTTACGGCTCCTTGGGATGTTTTGTGATGCTGAATTGAGGATAATTATTGTAACATCCGCAGTAAATGATTCTAAATCATTGCTGTTGATATTACATAGCAGGAAATCAGATGTTTCTTGAAATAGTTTCCAATCTGCTTTGCCAAAATTCAAGCAAGTTTTCTGTTTCAAATATGTTTTTTGCATGTAGTTATGGTGGTGAGGATTGGTCTTTTGTTCGCTTCTGATGTCATCACGGATTTCTAGAGAGCAACAGTCTAATATATCAGATGACTAGATAGTCCAATCAGGTCGAATGAGAAATAGATGGTTCCTGTACAAAAGTGTTTGTACAGACTTTGCATCTTGAAGGAGAATGTCTTGAATATCAATCAATAAAATAAACAAATAGTTTATCCGACTCAAGACATCCGATTCACATTCATTTGTGAACTAACATCATTGTACCATTGCAGATCCACAGATGTTGTCTATCCAGGCGAATGTTGAAAATATGCACAATTATAATTCAGTGAACCTCATGATTCTATACAATCTTAATTGCAATTCTCCACAGGTGGTGGACATTTCTACTAGTACTACATTTAATACCGGGTTTCCCCTAATCGCTGTTAAAAATGTAATAAATCCCAGCATGCAGACATAAAACATGTTCATCACGACTCATTGAGTAAATCATTTGTCTGTAGATGAAAGTCAGTCTGTTTATCTTTACCTCGTAGACATGTTATGGACACGATACATGGGAAGAACTTGCACAAAATAGATCTACATGGCGTTCTAAAATAAAAAAGAGCGCATCATCTTGTGAAAAGAAAAGAAATGCAGCAGCTCAACAGCGGAGAGCAGCTAGAAAGTCACGGATAGACCAAGATCCGTCTACAGTCGTCATTCCATGTCCAAACTGTCCAAGGACATTTACAGCTCGAATAGGGCTCATTAGCCATCTACGAACTCATAATCAAGGACATAACTAAAATTGAATTTTCAAAAGTGGATGTAACAAATGGTCATCATCACTTGTGATGGACGAACAACACAAAAGAAATGTGATGTCAATAAATATTTGTGTTACCAACACAAATTAGATACAGATGATCTAAATACCGAAACCTTTTATTTTATATGCTTTGAAGCATGGATTGTCTTAAGGAATATTGGAAAAATATTGATTTGTCAATTGTACGAAGATATTGCTATCAAATTATAGAATATCCATTTATGCACATTTTGCTTGAACATCTTTGTCATAGTATGGACAGTTTTTGAGATGTAGACTTTTAAAATAGATAGGGGGGTCAGGGAATTTTAGGAAGTATAGCAAAAATGTTGAGTAAGTTTGAGAAAAACAGTGAACAGTTCACATTTTAACTGATCTAAGAGACTGTTAAAGGCACAAACTAAGGTTGCCTGGCCAACCCTAGAAGACAGAAGAGTCAGGAGTAGGAGATTGGGCCTAGATGAAGCACAAGCTGAAGTTGAATGGTATACATACCTTGCAGGGTGTTGTTAAAGTAGATGTTGTGATTGATAGTAAAGATTGAGATTGTTTCTTAACATAGTGTAGAATTGTTACCACAATGTAAGTAGTGAACCTTTTCACATTAATATAATATCATCAAGTGCCGTTCTGAGCAAATATACAACAAAAGATGTTATGATTGACAGGTGCATATTTTATTTGAGCTAAGCATCATCATCAAGTGCTGTTAGAACACTCTGAGCAATTAGACAAGCAAGGAAGAGTTTGTTATCTGTCACATAACATACTCATAGAAACACTAGAAGATATTGTGATTGATAGATGCCTATTATATTTTGAACCAATTATCAGCATCATCATGTGCCTGTGTACATCATCTGAGCAATTAGACAAGCAAGGAGGAGTTTTATATTATATCTGAATCAGCCGCCTTCTCATCGTCAGGTTCTTTCCTCAAGAAGGTCTCAATCAAGATGAGTTGTACAATAATCGAGAAAGTGAGTAAAGGGTCAAGAATAAATCTGTTTTTACTGAGCATAAATAGGACAATGGGAATGTTGCATCTCCTTCCTTATGTGATATTTTCAGAGCATTATTGGTGAGACTATGTACAATAAAACGACCACCGAGTTCTACGAACAGAAGAGAAATAACAGCAATGTTTAAGACAGTTAGATAAGAATCAGATGATGTACTATTCTTTGTTACTGCTCAACAGTTTTACTTCTCACAGAGAGACCATCAGCTTCATAGACTGTAAGATTAACTCGAAATCATGAACAAAGAAAACTAAACCTGATAACATTGGATAGAATACATAGTTGATGGTTGACTAACTCTTATGGTAGTTTAAGGATGTCAATAGTTACCATATATTTGTGAAAATTATTTTAAAATGAAATTTGTAATATGAGATAAAGAATAAACAGAAGAAAAAGTTGTTTCTAAATTATGTTGATTTATGAATTAGTTAATAATACACCTGTCTCCATTTCTTGAAAGGTCATGACGTCGAAGTAATGCAGTCCATATACGGGGATGAAGATTCACAAGCCAAAGAGTAAAGAGTAGAGGAAACCAAATGAATCAAAATAAAGGGATCATTTTTATAGACATTGGTGCCATAACTACAATTATTGGAATTGGTGTTTTCAGAAACCCATTATTGTTATATATAATGTGAAAGTTGCAGCCATGTAACATAAACTGTTTTTTTTTAAATATGAATTATTTTGTAACCCTACCGTCTACTAGCTGTACCTCCCAACTTAAACAACAAATACCTTAGTAAATAAAGTTCCAGAGTGACATTTTAGGATGGATGTAACGGTCTTAAACTATATGCATTTGACGTGTATGCTCCAGTATGATTGTGAAACATTTATCAACAATTAAAAAAACATTGACCGACTAGCATTATTAAAAACAAGGCACAGCAGCCAGATACGTGGGAAATAAACCAAGATTCCTAGATCATGGGGGGGGGCAGGAGTGGTAACACTGCTTATTACAAGTGTGAAATGGATGCTCGCATAGACTATCCTTAATCAATAGTTGGGCTGTCATCATTTGCAGACATACACAACTAGTGTCCTGGATATGTTTATGGACAAAATACATGTACAGAAATTCCATCAACCTTGTAATTTTCCATATCAAAGACTACCCTTAGGCATCTGTTGAACTGATACTTTAGACCACATTAAAGATAACGAATACATCTATATTTTACGAAGAAGAGTGTGTACTAACCAAGATTATAAAACATATAGTTTGTGTTTATTTCGTTGCTTAGCTTTATACCGAAGCGTTCCCATTACAGCCCTAACCAAACCTGTAAATTGACTCCTTAAACAGTGGTGCAAAGATCTGGTCATCACAAAAACGTTTGCTAGTGTGATTTTAGCTCAGATTCTAGCGTTGGAACAATGTTTTTGACTAAACATAGAAGTCTTTGAGTTTGACGAAGCACAGGCTCAGATACACAATAGATATAGTAATGCATATCAATCCCTAGGGAAAATGACACCAATCTTCAGAAACAAAAATGTAGATTTAAACACCAAAATAACACTATTCAAAACTATTATTATGCCAACGCTTTGCTACCAATGCAAACATAGACACCGACAGCAAAAGACGTAAACTTGTGACAGATGAAATGGCATGCTTATGCAGGGACCTATGAATATCGCTAAGAGACAGGGTGAAGAATGAGGAGATCCAACAAAAAAATCGGCACATCTCCAATCTTAGAATACATGAAGAGACAACAGATCAAATAGTTTGCATACATTAGCAGACTATGATCAGACATCATACCACAGTAAGCTATGCTACACAGATACAGTGAAGGCAGACCTAGAGGCTGACCACGAAAACGATGGACCACTGAAATAAAAGAGGTGACAAATTCCACAATGTACTCGGCACACAAGAGGGCCGTCTCCAGAAAACACTTCTTCTCTTGATGCTGATAGGCAACAAAGGATTTCAGCGAATAGATAGATAGTGTGCGATATTCACGTACCCAACACCCTAAAAGATCACTGTGCTGGAATGACCCTATATTAAAACAACATAGACATTACTAGGGGGGACATTGGCCAGCTCATGCAGAAATATGCCGAAGACAAGAAATGATTGACGGTATCTAGACTTAACATTGATCGGTAGCTATCTGGGGCATAAAATTCTACTAACTACACCATTTTTAAAATGGTATATGGATCATGGATTGGAGGAAACCAAAATTTATCAAGTGATTTGAGTATTAGCTCGTAGCTGTTTCACACAGTTTGGTTGTACTGTCACCGTAACTAGACGTAAAGGTGATTTTTCCACGGTCAGTTCAATTACTAGTGATGCTATGAAATTATTAGGAAATTTGGCCTATGTGAAAACTTCGACTAATAAAGCCAGACACGCAGATGTATCCTATGTCTGAGGGGATGAAACATCAAAATTAATAAACTCCCCACAATTTAAAACGTGATGGAGATAGTTGACGACATCTCTGAAGTAGATATGGGTAAAAAGAAAAGTAATTGGGACCTCCAATAACAAATATACTTTTTTGTCTACCAGTATGTCATGATGAGAATTTTGGAATTTTTTACTAGACATATTTCCTAGACCGATTTGTCGATAGGGCTGACTTTGATATAATGGAAACAGACATAAATTCAATATATTTGTCCTTATCAGTTCCCAATCTCCATGATGTCATTAAACCAGACATGAAAGCATAATTTATCACAGTTTATGATCAGTGGTTTCCTCCAGAATGCTGTCAGATCCACACAGATCTGCTCCTCAGACCCTGAACGATTACCCACACTGCATCAAAGGTAGAGTCTCTGATAAGTGATGCCCAGAATTATTGAAACTAGAATTTTCCGGTAAAGGCATTATATCTTATATCCCTTTGTACTAAAACATACTTTTTCTTTAGTGACTATAATAAGACATCAACAAAAGGTCTGAGTCGCAAGTATAAAAAGTTTAACAAAAACAATATTTTTAAATTTCCTCCACACACAAAAGTCACACAGCGGTAAAATGTATGTTTCAAAGTTCACAAGTGAGCCATTTACACATACGAGCAAGATAAAGCCTCGCTGTCCTATTTCTACATAAAGGAACAGGTACAGTCCGACAATGTCTCTATGATACCTTCTGAGTCTTATTTCGTGTATATAATACCTGTCGTGTCATTATATAGCACATGAGTGACACGTATTCCTTTTGTTATCTATTTAAAGCCATCTCCACACTAATAAAACCGTAAAATTGTACCAAGCTGTACTAATAAAACATCAATAAGTGCCATTTTAGTGTCACCTCTGTATATTTTTATGTATATGGCCATGTAAATTTATGTAAATATCAATAAAAACATATTTATACAATTCAGTGTTTTCATGTTGTATCTATGTTTTTGTATGTGTATGTGTAAACAGTATGTATTTCCCTGAAATATATGACTACAAACGAATCTTATCACATGTAACAGCCGGTATGGCAATAGGCGACATATGTATTCTACCAATACACACATTACCACAACCCCCTAGGGTTATTGGATACGTGATACATATCAACTATTAGTGAAGTACAGCACGATACAGCATCGTACGAACCTAGAAAAAACACTGACATGGCAGCATACGACTTATAAATCCTACAAACATAGACAGATTGAACACTAGTAATTAGAAATAACACAGGCTAGAGGGATTTTTAGAACCATCCTTTTGTTAAGAGAAGCCACATCATCCACACACAGCGCAATGTGGTTATAGCAAGGTGTCATATCAATAATAATTACAATAAATACAGATTTAAGCGTACATAACAGCACAGTAGAGAGGAAGAGGGCTTTTGAGAACTAATATCCCCTGTTAATGTTCCATGGTGTTATCCCGTGCTAATATTCAGTGCTAATATTTCCAGTTAATTCCCCTGTTGAAATTGCTAATGTTATGAACTTGTACGTTTCCTGTTGCAACATATGGCTGTGAAACATGGACCCTAAGTAAAACAGCAGTAAAGAAAATCAATGCATTCGAGATGAAATGTTACAAAAAGATACTTAGAATATTATGGATGGAAAAGAAGAGAAACTCTGATATTATAAACACATTGAAGATTCCAGAGAGTTGGTTACTAAACACAATACGAAATAAAACTGTTTGGTTATATAAAGAGAAACAACTGTTTAGGAAGACAAATAATGGAGGGAAGAGCACCTTGGAAGAAGAGAATGTGCAGACCAAGAAGATGATGAACTGACGACATTAAATATAACATGAATACATCGCTGGAAAATGCAAGCCGCATCACCCAAGACAGAGAGGGGTTCAGAGAGTTCATTGGGAAGACAACGTTCTGGAAGGAATATGACACTGACACCCCTGTTAATGTTCAACGCTAATATTCCCTGCTAAAGGGTCATGATAATATCCCCAGTTAACTCCCCTGTTATTGTTCCATACTAATATCCTCAGTTAATTCCCCTGTTCATGTCCCATGCTAATATCCACGCTAGTATCCCCTGTTATTGTTCCATAGTAGTATCCCTTGTTAATGTTCCATGCTAATTTCCACGCTAGTATCCCATGTTATTGTTCCATACTAGTATCCCATGTTAATGTTCCATGCTAATATCCACGATAGTATCCCCTGTTAATACCTTCCCGGCTTAAAGCCCCCTGGTACAGGTCTATCGGATGTTATAAAATGTCACTACCTACTAGCCCTGTTATGGTCTGTCACCCCATGCCATTAGTTGAACTTGGGAATTCATTGTTTCCATCGGTACACAATAGTATAAACTTTATATAATAAAGTTTAATGCAACACAGACACGGACCGAAACCATCTTGACAAGCATATTCTTCTTTTATAAATAATACATACTATATAAACTATATAATAAGCATACATTTTTGCGGAGACGCCAAAGCACCCACGCATAGAAGTCCAATTTGGTTATAGTAGGATATCAGAGAAATAGTGAGCCTTAGGAAACTCACAAAATTAAGCACACATAACATCACAGTAGAAGGAATAGATATCTTTTTTGAACCATTATTTTGTGCGGAACGCCACAAAATCCACACATTACTCCAATTTAGTTATAGCAATAAATCGCAACAAAATAAACACAAAATTTAGACACATACAATATCACAAAAGAAGAGGTTGATGGCTTTTGAGAACCATTCATTTGTGCCGAGACGCCACAGTATCACAAACACATTATTCCATTATTGATTATATCAAGACGTCAACATAATAATAAACATATAATTAAGCACAAATAACTGCACAGAAAAGGGGCGGAGACGCCATATCAGGGTTAGTTAGTGGTCGGATCATCATCTCTGCAAACTGAACACGTCCATTAGTTGCTTCGATCTCCTCTTGATTGTATATGCCATTACACTTCTACTGACAGTACCGGTCCTATGCTGGTTGACCATCATTCTTCTGCGCCCTCCAAAATGTTTACTTCTAGCAACACCACATTTCAAACACTGATCTATAATACTGGCCATTGAAAAGGAATCATCATCCACAATAGTCTCACTCTAACGTGTTATATCTCTTAAGGAGTTTAAAACGTCAGATCGATCCATTGTCCCATCGCCCTGTGCCACAATCACGCATGACTCCAGTTGATCTGCTAATTCCAAGGCCTAAATCCACTGTTCGTGAACGAGACCCACTTGTGCCTTCCTAATCATACTCATAAAGTCACTCAAGATGCAGACCTGCGTTACCTTTTATGTGCATACCCACTCAAATGCACTGGTCACCACCATAGTCTCCATGGTCATGCTACTCGTAGTAACCGCAAAGACCCACTCTTCTCCCTGATCGTTTTACCTGCACACTGAAATGTGAAAGCCCAATCACTGCAAACATGTATAATCACAGACCCATCAGTGTATCTAATCACATCCCCCTTTTTGGTATTCTCACTGACCAAAACTTGCACTTCTTTCTCCATCGCTGTGGGACACTATTCTCTGCATTCCTTGATAAGTGATATTACTACTCTCAAACAAGTTTAGAAATCTATGGGTAGACTTATCCATTCCGCACTTGCTGCCACATCTTGCAATCTGCACACCCTTTGTATGACATCCTCAGCAAGTCCGATCCACGACTTCCTCTCTTAAGTCTTCTGCCTTTAACTTTCTGTATTTCTGAATACAACGGGTGCTCCTTATCTGCATGTATTTGAAGGTACCCCCGTGCACGGCAATACTGTAATATGTGCTCTGCTGTTGGACATTCAAGTAGGTACCCCACCAGCTTTTGTCGATGTGTCTCTTGTACACCCAAGTATGATACACATTGCTGTATTCTTGATTCTATTCACTTTTTCGATATGAGTTTGGGTACGAGTCAGAATTTCCAGTGCATATTCCACCACAGCCACAACCTGGTACAAAATAAATAACAACCTATGCTCACACTGCGCAGCAGCCATAACCTTCATTGCTGCTAAGCATTTGCCTGCCCTTATGATAGCGTGGTCAACATGTTCCCTGAAAATCAGACTGCTGTCAAAAAACACACCCAGATATCTCATTGTGCTGGTTCTTTCTAAACTTTTCCCGGGCAGCCAAACATGCGCCATGGGTGTCTTTACCATCTGACTGTTCAAGGAAAACCACGTCACGAATGCCTTAAAGGATTTACTACTGCTCCCGTGTCTCTACACTAATTCGCCAGTCTGTCCACCACCTTCTGTAGTTCCACAACGCACTCTTCTCGATTTCTGCCCTGCTTATACACCAGGATGTCATCGGCTTACACAATATCACAATGAGACAAATATAACAACACATGAGAAGGTGTAGACAGGCCGCTTTCAACCACGAACATGAGTCCAGTGTTTTTATATATGACATGCACCACAATTATTTTTATTTTCAAAAATCTTTATTTGCAACAATTAAATATTTACAAAACCAATATCCGTGTCAATTGTGTAAGTATGCACCGTGTAATGGGATGATCTAAACAAACATGAACATTTGTGATGGGAGTGTAATGTTAAATATCATCATTAGGTGCCATGCCGGCTGGCGTAGGCGGTCATGACTCTCCACATCTCTCTGTCCACAGTATTATGTATCAAGGTCGTTGTTGTTTCCTTGCCATGCCAGGTTGTCAAACTGTCTAATATTTTCTCACGTTGTTGCCTCTGTCTCTATTACCTTCAATTTTGCCTGTTGTGACTATGTTCTCCAAACCTGACTGTCTCATAAAGTGGCCAAAAGAAAAAGATTGATTTTTTCTTATATCGTTGATTAAGGTCCGTTTCGTATTTGACTCTTTCAACACCTCTACGTTAGTTTTTCTGGCAGTCCATGGTATTCTCAGCATTATTCTGTAGAAACACATCTCTGTTGCCTCTAATTTCCCACTTTCCAGTTTGTTTATTGTCCAAGACTCGCATCCATATATATAACACTGCGGAACTCTCTTTCTCACCTCTAATGACAAGGTCATATTACACAATATATTTTTCATTTTTCTGAATGTTTTTTTTTTGCCTTTCATATTCTGCTTCTGTTGAACTTCTTCCATCTACTGTAATCATGGTACCTAAAAATTTGAATTGGTGAACCTGTTTTAATACTACAACATTCATTTTGATCTTGAAAGGTGTGTTATTTTGTTTCTTTAAATAACCATGACTTCTGTTTTCTTGATATTCAAGGCCTTTCTCTTTACTTTCTGTGACTACTACATTAATTAAATCTTAATATTAATTAAATAAAAATAAATAAATAAAAACATTTTTTAAATTTAGGATGTATAAATTATGGGGAAAACATTATGTCTGTCTTTATATATATATATATAGTACGTTTATGTAGATATATGATATGTGTGAACGATATCATTTAAAAAGATATACATAGTTGTTCATTTGTTCGTTATATGTATATATATAGTACGTTTATGTAGATATATGATATGTGTGAACGATATCATTTAAAAAGATATACATAGTTGTTCATTCGTTCGTTATATATATATATATATATATATATATATAGTACGTTTATGTAGATATATGATATGTGTGAACGATATCATTTAAAAAGATATACATAGTTGTTCATTCGTTCGTTATATGTATATATATAGTACGTTTATGTAGATATATGATATGTGTGAACGATATCATTTAAAAAGATATACATAGTTGTTCATTCGTTCGTTCAGAACATTTCTTTACAAATCAAAATGTGTTTAATCAAACTGGAAAATTAAACTGTTTGCAATGTCGAGTAGTAATTTATTGCATTTCTTTATAAATAAAAGTGGAGAAGTTAAGCGTTGAATTGTTGGTGATCAAGTCTTACTCTGTTCTTGCATGACCACACGAGATTTCTAAACTCTGCAAGGAAACATATATTTTGTGGAATTATCTTGTGTCTGCATTTGGAAGTAGGTTTAACATGGCTGCCTTGTATATGACCATGTCTGATGTTGCGTCTGGGGTTAGTTTTTTTGTTTTAGTGTGTTCAATACGATGGGTATTGTTTTGAAGTGGAAGAATATGTGATTTTCTGTTTCTTGTGTTTTGTGTCCACAGAGCTTGCAACTCTCAGGGGACCTCTCTGTTATTCTATGTGAGAGTGGTCTGTGGTCTATTAAATAATAGTCTTTATGTAGCTTCCTTTGCTTTGTATATTGTTTGTAAACTGTGTAGGTTGGCAATGATTTCTGAATAAGCTGTTATATATATTAAAGTGAGCATAGCCTCGTTTGATTCGGTTGATAAGTGATGGTTCTTGTGCTGCGATGGGGTGTTTATATAGGTTTTTTTTTGGCTCTTTGATTAGTTGCTCATTTCCCTTGAAATATTGGATACATTGTTGTTAGAAAGGTGGTAAACTACCCATTGAGTGGAGTTGAGTGTTTCGAATGGAGCATAAATGGGATATATTTAGTCTTGATGTAATAATGTGCCAGCGTGTATTCTTGCAAGTTGTCTATTATTTCTGATATGAATTATATTCTTTGTGCTTGGATTTTGTTCTTTATGTCATGTAAGGAGACTCCGCTTCTTTTCTTGTCCTGTATTAGTGTTTTAGCTTGTATCGTGTGTCGAAAAATGAACTATCTAAATTGCTGATATATATCCTTGAGTTTGTTCGTTGGTGGGTAGAATATATTCGATATGTATAGCAGTCGTGGTATGACGAATGTTTTTACAACCACGCTTCTGCCAAAAATTGTTGTTATTTTGTATTTGTATCGTTCTAATTGATCTTCGATTTCTGTTGTTATATTTGTCCACGTTTCTCTGTTGACATTGGTTGGTGTGCAGTGATAGAGGATGCCGTATAATTAGATGTTGTCTACTTGAATCAGTTTGAAAGTAAATCTTTTTTTTATATCTCCACTTTCCTATACCAATTACATATGAGGTTTGTACGTTTACTGTCGAACCACTCTATATTCCGTATGATTGAAAAACTTTAAGGATGTTTTCTATGGATGCTGTGTTTGAGGGGAAAAAAACTCGTCCGCGTAAGCTACTAGTTTTTTTTTTTTTTTTTAGCTCAGTTCGGGTATGAGGGTTCCTTTAATATCATTATTTTGTCTAATTCTTTCTAACACAGACTCCAATACCAGAACATAAAGCAGGAGTCACAACGGGCAGCCCTGTCTTACGGATCTGGTTAAATAAATTGGGTCCGTTAGAGAGTGATTTATTATTAAGGTACTCTGTGGGTTTTTGTACAGAAGTTTGATCCAGTTTGAGAAGCATTCACCAATGTTGCTTCTGTGTATTTTTTCGTGTAGGAAGTCGTGAGCGACTCTGTCGAAAGACTTTTCTTGATCTATGGATAGTATCGAAGACAGCGAGTTCTTTTCTTTGGTGTGTAGAATCATTTTCCTTATAAAGTATGCGTGATTGTTGATGTTTCTATTATGTATGCTGCATTACTGGTCTGTGTGGATCAACTTGTCCCTGAACGGTTGGCGTTTTAGCGTTACAGCTTAAGAGAGGAGTCTGTGTTTAACAGTCATATATGTCTGCAGCATGTCATGTGTGTCTTTGCTTTGTTTTTCTATTATTAGTTATGCATGCTGGTTTACACTATGTGGGTGTTGGCCCTGTTGGAAGGATTCGTTAAGGATGTTCAGTAAAAGTTGGCATATGTTGTGGAAGAAATGTAGATGAAACTTGAAAATGATTCCGTCTGGTACTGGTGACTTGTTTTTCTGAGAGCTTTGGAGTGAATTGTTTAGATCTGTTTGTGTCAAGGGTTGGACAATCGTGTGTTTGTCCTGTTCTGTCCGAATTTTCACAAAGGTTAGGAACTCTTTGTGTTTGTCTCTGTGTGTTTCCTCTTTTGTGTAGAGCGTGTTGTATAACTTGTGAGGGCTGGACATATTTCTACCTCTGTTTTAAGTGTTTTGTCTTCACTGAAGTACCCCGATATTTGTCCATATGTTTGGTGCAGTTTTGTTCTATGGCTAAGTATTGTTTGCTAGGTGTTTCGTACATTAGGGTGTCTAATTTGTCCATAAGAAAGTTCCTTGAAAGTTGTGCTGATCGTGTTTGCCTTTGTATTCTTGTAGTTTTGGTATAAGAGGCTGCGATGTACAAGTTTGTGGTTGGTATGCATTTTTCGACATCATAACAACAACAATGATTTTATATAAGCCCTAGACATTTGAATAGAAAATGATGACATTGATGAAGAATTTAAAATATTGATGCAATAAGATGAAACGTAGATGCCTACACATACTGGCATGAGTCTCTCCAGGAATACACATGTCACAGAATATATCGTTATATTTATACTAATAAATGGTACCGAGTAGCACTGTTATTTTGGAGAGATTCCTCCCATTGGCGCCGAATTAGTGTCTGTCACATCCATTTCTATTCACAGTTCATGAACAGTGGTCCCCGTGGGGTAGTGGAAAATCTTCTTGTGCGTATGTTTGTAGTTCTGTTGTTAGTATGTTGTTTCTTTCCTGGAGGGTGTCGTATGTCTCTTCTGTATTTGAATTTTCAGATGGTGTGTCGCTCATCCGTCGATTGTTTTGCGATCTTCAGCAGAGTTGGTTCATGAGATCTAATTGTCCGCTTGTTGAGTTTCTTCAAAACTAGTTGCTTCATCAAAACTAATATTTTCATATGAATTACCTTAGAAAGTTGAGAATAATTATTACACATGTTTTTATTTTGATATATCAAAATGTGCTTTCTAATGATATCTGTATTCATATTAGTATAAACAAATACAGCGGCATCATCAGTACAAACACACAAATTAAAGAAAGATTTCAAAATCAAATACATGCTCTTCTTTGTCTTCTTCTGCATTCGCTCTCAAACTCCTGAAATTAACAGGATGTAGTACAGAGAACGAAATGCGTTGTGAATGGTTCACAGCTTCCCTGTGATATCTGTGTCTTTCAGTGTGACACCTCCGACTTTAGTATGACTTCTGGGTCACTTTGACCCTATATTACATAGCACAGCCAACTTCAATTCATAACCTACTTCGCTGTCTCATACGACATACATGGAAGTATAAACAGCACTAGTAATCTTTGCTTCCCTTTCGAATCTTGACAACACACTAGTAATACATGTTCTGGTAGTTGTGGATGTCTTCATCTGATCATTCTAGAAGTTTACCTATGATTGCCCCAGGATTTTCACAGCTTATTGAGACAATTAGGCAACAATTAAAATGTAGATAGAAGATGTTAGAATACAGAATGATCTTTTTTATGGAGAATTCCAGATGCTGAATATATTTTGGGGTCCACTTCTATTTCAGTACCCAGATCTATTTCACTACAAAGATCTATTTCAGTATAAAGATGTATTTCACTACAAAGATGTATGCAAATGGGATATTTATGAAACAGGCATAGATACAGAATTCTGAAAACAGGATACTATGGATCGTGTTGCATGGAGGGGAAAGATCAAGAATGGTATAAAAATAGAGAAAGTAATGGATACTTCAAATTCTACATGCTTAAGAGAACCCACATCATACGGTGGTACAGGTGAGCCTATGATTCCTTGTACATACTGTAGAAAATGCTTGTGACTCAGATTCATCTTGTGAGTCACATCCCTCAGAAACAGATCGTAGATTAAATTTCTTATAACAGCAATACTAATATCACTTGGAAAGACGGAAACTGCCTGTTAATAATAATAGGCTAGATTCAATAGAAGTTAAAGGTATATGATGCCTCCAAGCTAAAGTGTCTTGGGTGGAAACTTCCTGAACATACATTGAGTTCATGTTAATAAGAAAACCGAAAAGCTTGCCCCTAGGCACCTACAGTATGATTGATGCTGCAATATACGACTTACTCTACCAGTGTGTGGTTACTTGTTGCAGGATCATGTGATATATTGATATTGAAGCTGTACTTTTTGTTTCTGAAGGAAGATTATAATTGCAGAATGTCTGAAGAGATCTGATAATATGGAAAAATGGTGGGGCGCAGTAACACAAGGCAAAAATACAGTAGACAGATATGACAATAAACTCGGGCAAAGCAGAAGGAACCGTCTTATGTCAAGCAAATTAAGTATTATTTATGTTGTTATTTGTCTTCGCACAACAGACATGACTATAGGTGTCCAGATCTGCGCTCAGTAAATCTTTCATAGTACAATGGCTTATGGTTCCATTTCTATGTTGGTTCTGTGCTTTTTTAATTTAAAAAAAAATATATGGTAATTGTTCTCTAAAGACAACGTTTATTCTCACTTCCATATCACACAATTTTGATATTGACTCATGCTCATGTATCACAAACTCCTCTCATCATGCAGACTCAAGAAGAGCATTGAGTATGTCTGCTCTACCTATATGGTGGAACTAGCTAATGTGTCGGCCCCTTCGTTTCCCTTCACACCCGCATGTCTCGAGGCAAATAAATTGTTATTTTTCGCATTTAAGCTCATAATTTAGATCTCTCTAAGGACTCTACCCATCACCTACGTACATCACATATATTGACTTTTTGAATCATACTCATGGAGTCACTTAGTATACATGTATGGTAATAGGCTTGCAACCAAATGTGAACACTGTAGACATGTACATGTTCTTTGATTGTTCATTATGTATGTTCATTTATTATTCAACCTATTATCACTAGTAACACTTTTTACTGACAAATCTACATTTTATACTGTATTGTAACTCAAATGCTTCCCATGTATTTTTGGGACTCACAGGATAAGCAAAGAACAGTAAGGATGTTATCTGATATTTATGTTATGACACAACTAAGGAATGTTGGATGTATGGAAAGCTATTTAATACTGCATAAGGTCAAGGGCACCCAAAATGTCAAGGTGGAAGTTTGGTGTATTAGACCAAACAGTGCAAATATTCCAGCCCAATCGTAACAGTAATATCCAGACAATGACACAATAAAATCTGGTCCTCTAGATTATAGGTTACCACCACTATAAATAAAGTAAGCCTCTGAATACCTTGTTTTGTGATAGACAACACTTGTATACGAACCACTTTAAAACTCATTATGTGATATACACCACTTGTATACGAGTCACTTACAAGCTCATTATGTGATAGACAACAGATGTGTATGAACCACTTTAAAACTCATTATGTGATATACAACACTTGTATACGAGTCACTTGCAAGTTCATTATGTGATAGACAACACTTGTATAGGAAACACTTTATGTGATATAATAGGCAAAACTTGGAACAGGATATTGAAGTTTTGATAATCACTAGACATACATAATAATACACACATAACTTGACCACAAGATCTTTATCAAGACTACATACACAACAAAAACGACGAGTAAGAACGGAACTATTGACGTTCACATGGCCGAGCTAAATGTGACATATAATGAGTTCATGTAGTCTTGATAAAGATTTTTTTGTTGAAACATCAATTTGTGTGTGTTATTATTATGTGTGTTTTCAGTGATCAGCAGAACTTCATTATCCTGTTAAAAGGTGCGCCTGTCGAATTTCAGTTCTGTGTAGTGAATACATACTAAGTTACATATCATTTGTATTACACGCTACTAAAACTCTACACTAATGTGAAATCACACTTACATACACGCCATTAAAAACCTAAATAAGTGAAAGAACAATTACATACACGCCACTAAAGACCTTAATATGTAAAAGAACACTTCCATGCTACTAAAGACCTTAATATGTAAAAGAACACTTCCACGCCACTAAAGACCTCAATATGTGTAAGAATACTTACATACACGCCAGTAAAGACCTTATTAAGTTAAACAATACTTACATACACGTCACTAAACATCTCACAAGTCAAAGAACACTTACATACACGCTATTAAACATCTCACTAAGTGAAATAACACCTACATACACGCCACTAAAGACCTCAATAAGTGAAAGAATACTTACATACACGTCACCGAAGACCAAAATAAGTGAAATAATACTTAAACTCACGCCACTTAAGACCTAAATAAGTGAAATAATACTTACATACACGTCATTAAAGACCTAAATAAGTGAAAGAACACTTACACTCATGTCACTAAAGACCACAATAAGTGAAGGATTATTTACATACACGCCACTAACATCTCACTAAGTGAACGCAACACTTACATACACGCCACTAAAGACGTAAATAAGTGAAAGATTACTTACATGCACGCCACTAAACATCTCACTAAGTGAAATAACACTTACATACACGCCACTAAAGACGTAAATAAGTGAAAGATTACTTACATGCACGCCACTAAACATCCCACTAAGTGAAATAACACTTACATACACGCCACTAAACACCTCACTAAGTGAAAGAACACTTACATACAAGTCACTAAAGACCTCAATAAGTGAAAGAATACTTACATACACTCCACTAAAGACCTCAATAAGTGAAAGAATACTTACATACACTCCACTAAAGACCTCAATAAGTGAAAGAATACTACATACACGCCGCTAAAGACCTAAATAAGCGAAAGAATACTTACATACATGCTACTAAATACCTCACTAAGTGAAATAACACTTACATACACGCCACTAAACACCTCACTAAGTGAAAGAACACTTACATACAAGTCACTAAAGACCTCAATAAGTGAAAGAATACTTACATACACTCCACTAAAGACCTCAATAAGTGAAAGAATACTTACATACACTCCACTAAAGACCTCAATAAGTGAAAGAATACTACATACACGCCGCTAAAGACCTAAATAAGCGAAAGAATACTTACATACACGCTACTAAATACCTCACTAAGTGAAATAACACTTACATACACGCCACTAAACACCTCACTAAGTGAAATAACACTTACATACACGCCACTAAACACCTCACTAAGTGAAAGAACACTTGCATACAAAAACACTAAACATTCCACAAAGTGAAAGAACACTTACACACATGCCAGTAAACAACTTACTAAGTGAACGAATACTTACATACAAAGTCATTTATGATATTACTGTTTTCTATTGCTACATGTGCCCTGCAATGTATAGCTTCAATGAATTATCCCCACTCAAGAATGGCAATTATGTGTTTCTTGATACAGTGATTTTGTGGTTTCTTCAAATTGCAGTCACTCTCTTTATTTACCTATTCCTTATTCTCATTGATATCGTTATCGTTGATAATATATCATAGATAATATCATATATTAGGATATAATGTATAATAGTATCATAGATAAGGATATCATAGAAAGGGATATCATAGATAATAATACCATATATAAATATATAATAGACACTGATATCATAGATAAGGATATCATAGATACGGGCATCCTTTATAAAGATATAATAGATAATGATACCATTGTTATGGATATCATAGATAAGGATATCATAGATAAGGATATCATAAATAAGGATATCATAGATAAGGATATCATAAATAAGGATATCATAGATAAGGATATCATAGATACAGATATCATAGATAAGGATATTATAGATAAGGATATCATAGATAAGGATATTATAGATAAGGATATCATAGATAAGGATATCATAGATAATGAAATCTTAGATAAGGATATCATAGATAAGGATATCAGATAAGGATATCATAGATAAGGATATCATAGATAAGGATATCTTAGATAAGGATATCATAGATAAGGATATCAGATAAGGATATCATAGATAAGGATATCATAGATAAGGATATCACAGATAAGGATATCATAGATAAGGATATCTTAGATAAGGATATCTTAGATAAGGATATCATAGATAAGGATATCTTAGATAAGGCTATCATAGATAAGGATATCATAGATAAGGATATCATAGATAAGGATATCATCAATAAGGATAACTAACTAAACCCCCCCCCCTCCCATTAGTGTATCTATTTGCTAATCTATCTGTTGCCTTTCAGCATCAGGGGCAGAAGAGTTTTCTCGCGATATTCCTAGGATTCTGCGTAAGCATGCCATTTCAGGTGTCACAAGTTTATGTTGGTTTTGTGCTGTTGTTGTCCATGTTTTGCATTGGTAGCAAAGTGTCTGCATAATAATTTATTTTGAATAGTGTTATTCCACCGAAGATGGATGTGCCGGGCTATTGGCACAAATAAAACAGTGAAACAATGCATTTCCATTCTCTCGACTACATCCTGCTGGAAGTCTAGTAGGAAGATGGTCCTGAAATAAGGGAGATCCAGAAGGTGTTTGAGAATGAACGCTGAAGAAGAAGAAAAATAATGTTATTTTGGTTTTCAAATCTACATTTTTGTTTCTGAAAATTGGTGTCATTTTGCGGAACTAAAGACCTAGATAAGTGAAAGAACACTTACACACAAATGGGAGTATTCAGAGGTGGGGGGGGGGAGGAAAAGTAAATTTTTTGGAAGTCCAGAAGATCACACAATCAACACCTGACCGGAACTATGAGTCGACATACACTGGGATGGTTGCTGGAGCGGAGGGTGGAGCACTTATGTGAAGCCAGTTTCTAATCAAGAAGAACCACTAAAGACCTCAATAAGTGAAAAAAAAACACACATGCCACTCAAGACCTCAATAAGTGATAAAATACTTAAAATCCACCAGTTTTTAACAGAACATAAGCTTCACCACCTATTGAGAATAGCATACATAGATCACATCTGCAAAGTAGCAAAGACAATAGAAGAAAACAATCTGAAGGATAACTTAAATTAACTACTATTTGCAGAAGACTAAACACTAGTGGCATTATCAGAAGAACAACTACATAGACAAATAGATAGATTACACCAAACATGCCAAACATTTAACATAAAGATAAATATAGAGAAGACCGAAGTAATGAACATAGAAAGAACAGCTGATAGAAAGAAAGAACAGAAGATAGAAAGAACATTTCACCATCAGTTGTCAACAAAACATAAGAGACAACTGGTTACAACAGAGATGATATGTCTGATAAAAGCCACAGGAGTGACCAGAAGACACAGAATTAGAAACGATGTCATAAGAGAAAGAGCACAGAACAAGCACAGAACACCCACTCCTGTTGCCATACACTTCAACAGCGATGGTCATCATGGTGCTTTGGATATTCAGGTCACCGCCATCAGATCTTGCACTACCCATGATAGATCTAGGTATGCTCTAGAAAATCATCTCATTTTTGAATTGGGTACACTCAAGCCTTTTGGATTCAATTCCGAACACTCTTATGTCTAGTACTGGGTTGGGGTGGGCTTTGTCTTTATTCTTTTTGTTCCGTCATTTACTCATCTTTTTGTTCGTTTTGTTTCCACATACTGTATATTTACGTTTTTATGTACTTTCTGACCTTCCGGCATATCATTTCCATATTTCCGTTGGACGTTGTGATAATTTTTCCATTCGTCGTCTTTTGATGTTTAGTTTGTGTCTTGATAAAGACCTTTAGGTTGAAACGTTAAATGTGATTTGTGTATTGTAATTCGTATGATTTCTTGTGTGCTCATCATTACCTAATAGTTTTAGCTATAGGCTGTCGTGTCCCATTGAAATGAAATATAAACCTGTGTTTTACGTTAAGTCTAAGAGAAAGAGTGGGTGTCAATTCTACAATACATACAAAACCACCAGATACAATGGTTTGGTCATCTAGGCAGAATGCCATGTGATTCATTAGTTTATAAAGCATATATGAAGAGAGGAGAAGCAGAAAGAAGAGCAAGGGGTAGACCTAGAGTACGCTGGATCGACAACATCAAAGAGACATTACATGAACACCAAATAACATTATGTGAAGCTGCCAGAAAAGCGAGAACAAAAACATTATATCTCCCTCGACACCCGTAAAGGTTAAAAGAGGAAGAAAGAAGAAGACGGTGTCATTTTACCTAGGACTTGGCATGCTTTACTACATCCATTGTGTGTTTCTTTGTTGATCTTGCCAGTGGTTGTTATATTTGCTTCATAGGTATGTGAATTCTGTCACTTGTTTAAATTTGTTGTTTCCAATGTATATATACATTATATATATATATATATATACATACATACATACATACATACATACATACATACATATATATAGGTGTTTCTTTCTGTTCTTTCTATCTTCATTACTTCTGTCTTCTCTATATTTATCTGTGTGTTAAATGTTTGATGTAATCAATCTATTTGTATTTGTAGTTGTTCTTCTGATAATGCCACTAGTGTTTGGTCTTCTGCAAGTAGTAGTTAATTTAAGTTATCCTTCAGAATTGTTTTCTTTTATTGTCTTTGTTACTTTGCAGATGTGATCTATGTATGTTATGAACAATAGGTGGGATAGTACACATACCTGTGGGATAGTACACATACCTGTGGGATAGTACACATACCTGTCTGACTCCAAAATGAATTTGGAAATTATCGGATGTACTTGTGTTCGTTCTTACTGCACATTGACTATTTGCGTATGTGCTGTGACATAGGCTTATCAGATGTTGGGGAACTACATATGTCTGTAGTGTTATCCATAGTTGTGCTCTATCAATTATGTCAAAAGCATTATATTGGTCCATGAAAGACAAATATAAGTCTTGGTTATGTTCAGTCGCTCTTTCTGAAAGTTGTTTGAGGGCAAAGATTGCATCTGTACAGCTTTTATTTTTCCGATAGTCATATTGTGTGTTGTTGAGCTGTGGTTCTATATATTCACGCATCCTTTTCTCTAGTATCTTGCTAAAGATTTTTCCTAAGTGGCTTAAGAGTGATATGCTTCCATGCTTAGTGCTGTCCCTCTTACTGCCTTTTTTCTTACAGATGAGAACAACCACCGCTGCATTACACTCCTGTGGTTTCGTTTGTGTCTTCAATATCACATTGAACAATCTGTGCAGCCACTTTATACTTGTCATGTTAGAATTTGTATTCGTTTTATAAGTATTCCGTCTAATCCTAGTGCTCTATTATTTGGTACATGTTTAATTGCGAGATCATTTTCAGATTTCAAGATGTATGATTCTAGTTCTTCTTTTGTATTTATTATTGTAATAACTTCTCATCCCTTTAAGTTTAACAGCTGATTGAAGTAATGTTTTCATTACTCCATGATTTCTTGGGGCCTATTTAGTATGTTGCAGTGTTCATCGTTGATTATTTCTGTTGGTGCGTGTCTTTTTTGCTTCTCATGTTTTGTACTTCTTGTAGAACATTGTTGATGTGTATTGTCTATCTTTGTTAAACATTTCTCTGTATTCTTGTCATGATTTAATTTTTGAAGATTTGATGATTTTCTTGGTGTCAGTCTTTGCTATCTTCTCTATCTATCTATTCGCTAAAACCTTTGTTGTCTTTCAGCGTCAAGGGTAGAATTATTTTCGGGAGGCGGCCCCCGTGTGTACTTAGTATATTGTGGAATGTGTTGCCTCTTTTATTTCAGTGGTCCATCATTTTTGTGGTCAGCCTCTAGGTCTGCCTTCACTTATCTGTGTAGCATAGCTTGCTGCGGTATGCTGTGTGATGGTAGTCTGCTGATGTGTGCAAACCATTTGATCTGTTGTCTCTTAATATATTAGAGTTACGTTAAACACAGGTTTATATAATCGCTTCAATCAGACATTGATTGTCTTAATATATTACAAGATTGGGGTGGTGCCTGTTTTTTGTCAAATTTCTCACTTTGTCTCTTAGCGATATTCCTAGGATTCTGCGTAAGCATGCTATTTCAGCTGTTACAAGTTTACGTTTGTCTTGTGTTGTCATTGTCCATGTCTAGCATTGATAGCACATTGTTGTCATAATAATCGTTTTGAATAATGTTATTTTGGTGTTTAAAACCACATTTTTGTTTCTGAAGATGGGTGTCATTTTCCCTAAGGCTTGGTATGCTTTACTACATCTATTGTGTATTTCTTTGCTGCTCTTGCCATCTGTTATTATATTACTTGCTAGGTATGAGGATTCTGTCACCTGGTTAAGTCTGTTTTTTCCAATATATATATTGGTGTTTCTTTCTGTTCTTCCTATCTTCCCTACTTCGGTCTTTTCTATATTTATCTTTATTTTAAAGATATGGCATGTTTGATGTAATCTATTTGTCTTTGTAGTTTCTCATCTGATGATGCCACTAGTACTTGGCCATCTACAAATAGTAGTTCCTTTAAGTTATCCTTCAGATTGTTTTCTTCCGTTGTGTTTGCTACTTTACAGATGTGCTCTATATCTTGTTTGCTGCCTTGTATGCTAATTAATCTTCATGGATGTGCTAGTTGGCCATTACTTGTACTTTTTGTTTTTAATTTTTGTTGCATTCTTTGCCGCTTCTGTCTACCAAGCTGTAATCGTGTCTTTATCGTTTTTATATCCGCATACTCGAAACACGAGTACAGTGAAGCCAATTGTCTACAACTGTTCCTTATTTTTTTACAAATTTTATAACAGATTGTGTAAGTAAAGAACCTTTAATGTCCTCATTCTAAAGCAAGATCTTCTTGTTTATATACTATTTTCCTAGCAATAAATATAGCACACATCATAAGCTAATAAAAATAAGCTTTCTCTCTTGTTCTTTAGTCAAATATCATATTATCAAACATGCCAAAACTGATAAAATTGCTATAAAATATCTTGTACCAGTACTTCAAGAGGAAAATGTCTAGATATTAGGAAGAATAATAATGAGATAATAACTTACACATTTCTATGTAACTTGGTTCCGCTGTTGTAGAAGTGATGGGTGAAATAATCTCACTGTATATGTGATATTCTGAAACTTGAACATTTTCCTCTATATCATTAAAATAAAGTTCACATCATTAATGAACAATATAAGGTAATACTGCGTAAAACATAACAACAATTGCACTTATGTAGAACACATGTTTTTAGATATTTCCACGTAGACACGACGTCGTCTCTGAACATTCTAAAGACTGAGTGGAACGTTCTTTACGTAAGTACAATTTTCATTAATGAAACAAACTAGCTTGTATAAATATTAATTACTTGATGACGATGATGGCATTTCCATCTTTACAGATGGTCAAGATGCAGGTCAGTGTAAAATTTCTGATTGAATATAAGGTTCTCAAATTGGTTAAACTGCAGAGAGACATAGTCCCCAAGTTTCACACTTTATTGCATGCCCGGGAAGACTTTACAGGGAACGTGTCCTTCCCATTTATTCTCTCTCTCTCTCTGCTGTTGATTGGGTCCAAAGGAAAAGCAACAACAATACACATGGAAACAAGCACAACTGTTGGAGATGTCAGAGGCTCATTTAATACACTATGAACTACCTTAGGATCTCCCCTGCGTAGGGATTTACTACCAAGTCCTAATGAACTCCCTTGCTAAAACATTAATTATTTAACTATCTAATTAATAACATATGCTAAAGTAAACAGTCTTGGAAATGGTGGATGTCAATATGTTTATATAATGAGTCTACTGTCTTCCCCAAGTTGAATAACAGTTGGTCGTATCCACACTTACCATTTAGAGTAGTGGGGAGAGCATTAGTTATCATGCTAATGTAATTTTGATGTTTTCTATCCACCATTTTCATGGTATTCCTTTGACTTTATATCTGGATATTACTTTGTTATATACACTTATTGGTATTTGGTTTGTGTTCATTCTCATAAGATCACCGAACCATTTTAATTGTGTTTTTTTCCCGATATACTCAACACATGATAGTATAACTACTATATACCTGATGTAATCATTCCTTATTTTATCTAGTTTAGAAAGCATTACATCTTTCCTCGGACACTTCATTTCACATGTAATGCTGTTTACTTTTTTGCAAGACTAATACAAACCATGTTTGACATTAGTAGCAGAATGTTAGGTATAACAATTCTAGATATTGTCTGTCTATTAAACATTTGTTATACAGGATAATCTTGGAAGGACTGATTTCAGGAACGAGATAAGAATACCATTACAAAAAGGTGGTGGACACATGATATTAAATGTCCCTTAAATATGACAGTGTCGGTATAGAAAACAGCAGAGAACGAAGAAACAATGTAATTTAGATAATGTTCCACAAGGACACACATATGTAGATAATGTTCCACAAGGACACACATATATGTAGATAATGTTCCACAAGGACACACATATGTAGATAATGTTCCACAAGGACACACACATATGTAGATAATGTTCCATAAGGACACACATATATGTAGATAATGTTCCACAAGTACACACATATGTAGATAATGTTCCACAAGGACACACATATGTAGATAATGTTCCATAAGGACACACATATATGTAGATAATGTTCCACACGGACACACACATGTAGATAATGTTCCACAAGGACACACATATGTAGGTAATGTTCCACACGGACACACATATGTAGATAATGTTCCACAAGGACACACACATGTAGATAATGTTCCACAAGGACACACATATGTAGATGTTCCACACGGACACACACATGTAGATAATGTTCCACAAGGACACACATATGTAGGTAATGTTCCACATGGACACCCACATGTAGATAATGTTCCACAAGGACACACATATGTAGGTAATGTTCCACACGGACACACATATGTAGATAATGTTCCATAAGGACACACATATATGTAGATAATGTTCCACATGGACACACACATATGTAGATAATGTTCCACAAGGACACACACATGTAGATAATGTTCCACAAGGACACACATATGTAGATGTTCCACACGGACACACACATATGTAGATAATGTTCCACAAGGACATACATATATGTAGATAATGTTCCACAAGGACACACATATGTAGGTAATGTTCCACACGGACACCCACATGTAGATAATGTTCCACAAGGACACACATATGTAGGTAATGTTCCACACGGACACACATATGTAGATAATGTTCCATAAGGACACACATATATGTAGATAATGTTCCACATGGACACACACATATGTAGATAATGTTCCACACGGACACACACATATGTAGATAATGTTCCACAAGGACACACACATATGTAGATAATGTTCCACAAGGACATACATATATGTAGATAATGTTCCACAAGGACATACATATATGTAGATAATGTTCCACAAGGACACACATATATGTAGATAATGTTCCACACAAGGACACACACATATGTAGATAATGTTCCACAAGGACACACAAACATGTAGATAATGTTCCACAAGGACACACACATGTAGATAACGTTCCACAGGGACACACGTATATGTAGATAATGTTCCACAGGGACACACATATGTAGATAAAGTTCCACAGGGACACACATATACATGTATATAGATAATGTTCTACAAGGACACACACATATATTGATAATGTTCCATAGGGATATACGTATATGTAGATAATGTTCCACACGGACACACACATATGTAGATAATGTTCCACAAGGTCACACATATGTAGATAATTTAGGCAGATCAGATCAGACCAGACCAAATCAGACTACATATGTTGGGCTGTTGAATTTCTAGCTAGTCTCTGATGTTGGGCTGCTGAATTTGTCTTTTTTTCATAAGATGCTTTTCTTTTTTTTTACTGTAGATTACCATGTAGCTCTATTTCTTGACAGTAGAGTACCATGTAGCTCTATTTCTTGATTGTAGAGTACCATGTAGCTCTATTTCTTGATTGTAGAGTACCATGTAGCTATTTTTCTTGACTGTAGAGTACCATGTAGCTATTTTTCTTGACTGTAGAGTACCATGTAGCTCTATTTCTTGACTGTAGAGTACCATGCAGCTTTATTTCTTGACAGTAGAGAACAATGTAGCTCTATTTCTTGATTGTAGAGTACCATGTAGCTATTTTTCTTGACTGTAGAGTACCATGTAGCTCTATTTCTTGATTGTAGAGTACCATGCAGCTTTATTTCTTGACAGTAGAGAACAATGTAGCTCTATTTCTTGATTGTAGAGTACCATGTAGCTATTTTTCTTGACTGTAGAGTACCATGTAGCTCTATTTCTTGTCTGTAGAGAACCATACATCTCTATTTCTTGATTGTAGAGTAACATGTTGCTCTTTTTTTTTAATGTAGAGTACCATGTAGAGTAAAATGTCTTCAAGAAATAGGCATAGATGGAAAAGACATCAGACTGATTAGAAATATATATTGGGAACAAACTGCATCAATAAGGTGTCAAAACAGCTACTCTCCATACATAGAAATAAGAAGATGGGTAAGAGAAGGATGCATTTTATCACCAAGCCTATTTAATATCTACACAGAGAATATCTTTAAAAATATACAAGAAATACCAGGACTCAAGATCAATGGGAAAATAATAAACAACATTAGATATGCAGATGACACTGTTCTTTTGGCAAAAAGTGAACATGAACTACAATGACTAATAGACCACGTCAATAAATCAAGTAATGAATATGGACTGGATATAAACATTCAAAAAACGAAAACCGTGATAATCAGCAAAGACACAGAAGAACAGGAGGTAAACATAAACATACAGGGAGAGAAACTACAACAAGTAAAACAGTATCAATATCTTGGACGCATAGTCACAAATGATGGCAGATGTGAAACAGACGTTAAAAGGAGAATAGGAATGGCTAAAAGTACCTTCAATGACATGAGGAAATTATTAATATCTAAACAAATTACAAACAAGTTAAAAATGAGAATTATAAAATGCTACATCTATTCCATATTAATGTATGGCTCAGAAACACGGACACTAAATAAACAATTAGAAGACAAAATTGATGCATTTGAGATGTGGGTATATAGAAGAATAGGGAGAACATCATGGAAAGAGAAGAAAACAAATAAAGAGGTTCTAAAGACAATATGAAGAAAGAACTACTAAGAGAAATAAAGATCAGACAAATAAAATACTTTGGACACATTAAAAGACATGACACCTTATTGAAGGCCTTACTTGAGCGTAAAGTCAAAGGGAAGCGAGCAACAGTTAGGCAGAGATACAAGTGGGAGAGTAACATTACACGATGGACAGGTTACAGTCTAGCAGAGTGCACCACCAAGACAAGAGACAGGAGATGTTGGAGATACGTTGCAGCCAACCTTCGTTGCGGAGACGGCACTTAATGATGATGATGACCATGTAGCTCTATTGCTTGACTGTTGAGTACCGTGTTGCTCTATTTGTTTGATTGTAGGGTAACATGTAGCTCTATTTTGTGCACCATTTCAGTGTGACATGGTTTATGTGAAATGTTTCCAGTGAGGTCTTTAGTTAGGCTGTGTAGCACTTACTTTGTCAACCTTAAGAACATTAACCATTCTGCATTGGTGTATCTTTGATAGGTGATGATGTGGCATCGTACCACATGACCTGTTCAAAATATATGTGACTGGATCGGAATGTTATCAATGCTAGGTGTACCTGTTCTGTCCAAAACTGTGATATCCCATCATATAGTAATTTTAAAAAATCATAATATATAACAGATTTTTAATGTGTCCGGTGTGTGAATGAAATTGTTCTGCATTCAGACCAATGATACAGATTTACAAACATGCATGCTTGCTTCCAACCCCAAGAATTAAAAAGAAATAGAGCTCTTGGATTCTCTGCAAAATCGGAAAGTCGTTCCATAGTTTTACTTCATACACACAAGGCTTGGAAGACGCGTATAACAGAGTGCCATTTGAGTACCTCATCAACATGCTCTTGCTCTTTATTTTTGACCTTTTCGTCGTTAGATGGATATCAGAGGTCTTACTAGAGAGGAAGGTTATTCCCAGGTGAGGTTGTTAGACATCTACACCCATAACAATACGCCCAGGTATTTCACAAGGGATCTCCCCTGTCACCATGTATTATTCAATGTCTACACCGTGGCAATCATACAGCAGCAGCTTGACTATTGTCTATCCCCAGGTGAATGATTGTCTATCCCCAGGTGAATGATTGTCTATCCCCAGGTGAATATTGTCTATCCCCAGGTGAATATTGTCTATCCCCAGGTGAATGATTGTCTATCCCCAGGTGAATGATTGTCTATCCCCAGGTGAATATTGTCTATCCCCAGGTGAATGATTGTATATCCCCAGGTGAATGATTTTCTATCCCCACGTGAATGATTGTCTATCCCCAGGTGAATGATTGTCTATCCTGAGGTGAATGATTGTCTATCCCGAGGTGAATGATTGTCTATCCCCAGGTGAATATAGTCTATCCCCCAGGTGAATGATTGTCTATCCCCAGGTGAATATTGTCTATCCCGAGGTGAATATTGTCTATCCCCAGGTGAATGATTGTCTATCCCCAAGTGAATATAGTCTATCCCCAGGTGAATGATTGTCTATCCCGAGGTGAATATTGTCTATCCCGAGGTGAATATTGTCTATCCCCATTTGAATGATTGCCTATACCCAGGTGAATATTGTCTATCCCCAGGTGAATATTGTCTATCCCCAGGTGAATGATTGTTGATCGCATTCACACTTGCCGTTAAGCGTAGGGGTGGTATCTTAAACTGTCGTTTCAAGGCCAGATGTGTTGCCGAGGTTGCATTTAGTCCATGTTTGTTCAAGGTTATCTTGATGTTTTCTATCCACCGTTTTCTTGGTCTACCTTTGGCTTTACGCCTGGATATTCTTATATTATATGCTCTTATTGGTATTTGGTTTGGCTTCATTCTCATAAGGTGACCGAACTATTTTACTTGCTGTCTCTCAATATGTTCGATACATGATATTATACCAACTATTTTCCTAATTTCTTCATTTCTTATTTTATCTAGTTTGGTAACCATTGCAGCTTTCCTCAGACACTTCATTTCACATGTGACGATTTTTGTGTGCTGCGAAGCTGTTAAAGACCATGTTTGACATTGGTAGCACAGTGTTGGTATAAAAATTGTAGATATTATTTGTTTTTTAATTTCCATCTTGATCTTTGGATGAAGAAGTAATGGTGAGAGTTGGTAAGTCACTGTGTTTGCTTTCTGGCACCTTGTTTATATTTCTCTGTCTAGTCTTCCATCTTCGGAAAAAATGCTGCCTAGATATTTTAATTCTTTGGCTTGTTTCACTTTGGTGTTATCTATTGTTATATTCATTGGTGTTGAAGACTTGCTAATTTTCATAACTTCTGTTTTTTGTACATTAATTTTCATGTTGTACTTCTGACATGTTAACAACAATGCCGTGATGTGCTTTTGCAACGTTTCTTCATCTTTGTATATTAAACTTTGATTATCAGCAAATAATAGTTCATTGATTTCATTACTACGTTTTTCATCAGGTTTATTTGCAATATTTTCCTCTTTGTTTATATGAGCTTCTTTTATTGTCCATGTATATGTTGAAAAGTACAGGTGAAAGTACGCATCCTTGTCTTACTCCAGATCTTGTTTCAAAAGGTTCAATCATTGCATCTGTTGTTCTTACTGAGCTTTGGCATTTTTGATATATCGCTTTTATGTTATCTAACAGTTGTCCTCTGATGTTATACATTTCTAAGGTTTCCCATAGAATGTTTCTATCTACTCTGTCGAAAGCCTTTTCCTGGTCTACAAATCATTCATACATAAGCTAAGCAGCTTGACGGATGAGGAAAAACTCTGTCTTTAGCGGACGATATCCTGATATACGACAGGGAAGTGTTAGAATAGAAACTGTCCGATCACTGCAGAATGAGCTAGCCCGTGATGGCAGCGGATGATAATAACCAATCAAAGCTCGTAATCTTATATGAGGATCTTGTCATCCCTGTCATTGAATATGCAGATTCTTCTATCCACGCCAGTCATAGATTGAGAGACTCAAGAGGATGCAAAATGAAACGATGCGGATCATGTTTGGTTGCACAAGGGACACACATTGTGTTGCTATGAGATTTCTCATTGATTTTCTGAGAATATCTCACGGAATTGATATGTGGCCTACCCGTGCAAACCTCAGAGTGAGTTCTGACATAGATCACCAACAAAACATTGAGCAATCTCGTGTGAAGGGAAGCAGGCTCAAGAGGGAAATCGTGGATGGGTCGTACAGAGGATACCGTAAAAAAAGAATTGCGCCCCAGAAGGCATAACTTCTGCTAAGGAATAGATACCTATTCATATGGTTTTCATCAAGCAGTCGAGACTGATATTACACTCTATAGAGAATACAGAGAACACAGCCCTGTGATCGTGGATGCTGAGGTCAAGGCACTCATCTGCGAGCATGCAGATGACACAGATGTTGTGATTTACACGGTCGTCCGTCACCACCGATTGGCATGGGCCTTTACTGCCAGATCACACAGAAGAACAGTTCACGAAGCCAATGGAGACTTTACCACAACAACAAGCAGTTTCACTATGGAAGTCTTTGCCATACGCAGGCACTTAACTGGCTGGAATCCCAAGCCTATTTCCATGCATGTATACTAAGTGGTTCAATGAATATGATTCAGAAAGTCAAAACAGATGTTGTGTGTAGGGGATTGATGGAGTCATTGAAGAGAGTTAAAATGTGGGCATCACTACAGAAACTAACCCTTATCTTTGTTCCCGGACACGTGGGCGTGGAGGGAAACAAACTGGCCAATCAATTAGCTAGTCTCATCACAATAACCACTATAACAGATGGTCAGTCTATGAACCAAGTGGACATATTCATTGCTCTTTGTGAGTCCGCACGATCAGGGAGTAAAGATGGGTATGTCTCGTAGAGAACACCTGACAAAGAATTTTTTTAAAAGCAGTGAACCAGCATAGAACAGGAACCATCAGCCGTTATAACCTGATTTACTGAAGCGGGGATCTGAGAACATGTGGACATATCTGATGTGCGAGGAGGATAATCAACAGCCTAATACCTAATACACACAAGACTTTACACTCCCATAGACGCGCAATAATCAACAACCTAATACACACAAGACTTTACACTCCCATAGATGCACAATACTTAATACACACAATGTCTTTACACTCCCATAGACGCGCAATAATCAACAATCTAATACACACAAGACTCTACACTCCCAAAGACACGCAATAATCAACAACCTAATACACACAGGACTTTACACTCCCATAGACGCGCAATAATCAACAACCTAATACACACAGGACTCTACACTCCCATCAATATCAATAATCAATAAAACCCATAACCCTTCAGGGTCGTAGGGGTACCACATTGGAAGCTTCAGCACACAAGAGTCCTCCAGCGAATTCTATCCTCAGCGATGCGGATGAGTGTGGAAATATCTAGCCCTGTGCATTTCTTGATGTTGTCTGTCTATGTCTTTACTTGTCCTCCTCTGCTTCTTCCACCCTTGACAGTTCCCTGCAGTATTGTTTTTGACAAGGAATCGTGCCTGCATACATGTCCGAACCATGCTAGTTTTCGTCGTTTCACTATTGAAAGCAATGGCTCCTGGACACCTGCACACATCTCTACTTTATTTCTTACGTACACATTGGTCTTATGATCACTATAGGAAATTCGTAGAATTCTTCTGTAGCATTTATACTCAAAAGCCTGTAATCTTCTCTCCATGTCCGCAGTGAGTGTCCAACTCTCACAACCATACAACACAACGGAAAGCACCAGCGACCTATACAGTTTGATTTTCACTCCAACACTGATGTTGCTTTTCCAAATCACAGCTAGCCTTGACAAGGACGCTAAAGCCATCCCAAGCCTTATTTTTAGTTCTGCTTTGCATTTACCATCGCTGCATTAACTGGATCCGAGGTATTTACACTCCCATAGACGTGCAATAATCTACAGCCTAATACACATAAGACTCTACACTCCCATAGACGCACAATACTTTGATAAGGAGCTCCTACAATAATCAAAAGCCTAATACACACAAGACTTTACACTCCCATAGACGCACAATAATCAACAGCCTAATACACACAAGACTATACACTCCTATAGACGCACAATAATCAACAGCCTAATACATACAAGACTGTACACTCCCATAGACGCGCAATAATCAACAGCCTAATACATACAAGACTATACACTCCCATAGACGCGCAATAATCAACAACCTATTACACACAAGACTTTACACTCCCATAGACTCGCAATACTTTGATACGAGCTCCTACAATAGGGAGTAAAACATAATTATATAGAAGAAGGCTTGTGTGGAATAACTAGAGGCTAACACAATGACAGTGTTGCCGAGTGCACGAAAGAAGAAAAACAAAACAAAATTGTTTACGGTCGATGCACGTTGTTGGAATCTGGTTTTCATACCTGAACACGTGAGTGTTGAGGGAAATAGAACAAACATACTTGCCACAATAACTAATGGCAGTTCAATAGATAATTGTGATATTTTAAATACAATTCTGAAGTTGGAAGATATCTAGTGTATTTCTTCTTCTGTGTATATGGCTAGAATGCAGGTGCTGGAAGTGAAGTGTGATGTTGCAAGAAACCAGAGGTATATAGGAATCACAAGAAAAGTTACAATAAATACAGGACATGAGCACTCAGTTATCACATATTGAATCACAAGAAAAGTTATCAATAAACACCGGACAGGAACACTCATTTATCACATGCTGAAAGAGAAGAAAAGTTATCAATAAACACAGGACAGGAACACTCAGTTATCACATGTTGAATCACAAGAAACGTTATCAATAAACACAGGACAGGAACACTCAGTTATCACATGTTGAATCACAAGAAACGTTATCAATAATCACAGGACAGGAACACTCAGTTATCACATGTTGAAAGACATACTGAATATGAGATCCAATCACCTATGAACTTGTCCAGCATGATTTGATGATGATCTTACCAATAACTAAATACGTAATGGGTGGAGTTGACTGTCCCTTACCAAATAGTGTAAAAGTGACCCAGGAGCCACGCTGAAGTCGGATGTGTCAAATCAAAATGCACAGTTATCGCAGCAAAACTGTAAACCATAACACAACACATTACATTTTCGAGACTAAATACTTCTAATCTGCAAAAGTATGAGAACGAACGCAGTGGAAGAAGAAAAGGGACGCCTTACTTTATATATGGAGGCCATCTATGAGAGTTTCTTTCTGTCCATTCCAAGTCTGATGTTCTTCTGATGATAATAGAGGTGTATTACTACCCATGCCAAGTTTGATGTTCTTCTGATGATAATAAAGGTGTATTACTACCCATGCCAAGTTTGATGTTCTTCTGATGATAATAGAGATGTACTGCTGCCCATGCCAAGTTTGATGTTCTTCTGATGATAATAGAGGTGCATTGCTGCCCATTCCAAGTTTGATATTTTTCTGATGATAATAGAGGTGTATTACTACCCATGTCAAGTTTGATGTTCCTTTGATGATAATAGAGGAGTATTGCTACCGATATCAAGTCTGACGTTCCTCTGATGAGAATATGCCTTTATATTGAGGTTATCTTCTTATAAAACCTTCATGGCACAACATCTTTACTATCCCGTAGTTCTAACTTTCGATAACAGTTACTATGCTGTTCCCATAGGCCAATGTTGTGCTTGAACTAGTTACGGGCAAGGCGTGGGTGGGCGGAACAACAAAGAAACTTGTCGCAAGGGCCAGAGTTGTGCCTTGATGTCGACATCTGTTTCGGAGACATTAGACTCTAAACACCATCCAGTCGAAACTGTGTGAGGCCAGTTTCTAATCAAGAATCAATAATAGAGGTGTATTGCTGCCCATGACAAGCCTAATGATGTCCTTCTGATGATAACAGAGATTTATCGCTGCCTATGTCAAGTCTAATGATGTTCCTCTGATGAGAACAGAGATTTATGCTGCCTATGTCAAGTCTAATGATTTTCCTCTAATGAGATTTTCAGAACCTGTACAAAAAAAACGTGACAGAATTCCTCATTCAGGAGAGAGAAACTGTTGTGGACACTGATAAACTTATGTGTGCTGTCTATGAAAGCTGTGAAGTCATAGCATCATCAGTTGCTGGGTTAAGACAATTAAAGCTTCCACATGTGAAGAGATAGACCTGCAATATTTACTGCACATAACTACTGGACAGTACAAGTAAATACAGCACCCATACATTTTATAACTAGAACAATAAAAACAATAATAACAACAAAAATAGTTTTTGATTGTTTGTTTTTCGTTCGCTCCATTGTAACCATCACGGATATCCGTGCGATTTCCGCCGGGAGCGTGATTACGCTTGTCCACTGTTATGCGCCTTGTAGGCCTAGCACATCCGATTTCGGCCTGCCTTGACAATTCGGGTGGGCTACCCTTAGCCTGTGACAGCCTCTATATCTGTCCCCAGGCACGCGTAGTGTCGACTCTTCGCCCAGACGATTTTTGCTCTCGTCTGACTCGCACGAGGTGTTCCACTGTCTATGAACTTGCCTCGTGTAATTCGACGTGCTGTGCCTGTGCCCATTGGGTACCGATCCGTTTCTCATCCGTTAGCCTGGTTCCTTAAGGGGAAGAACTCAACAGAGGAGTTGGACCCTGGCTCTTTCGCCCTCTTAGCCGAGGTGTCGTTCACTGACATCGTGTACCCCTTGTCCAAGTTCGAGTCTCACACCACGCGTTTGAGAGCAAGGCGTTCTCGAGCTGAGCGTCCTTGTCCCAATAGCGCCTGAGCCCATTAGGTACTGAACCCTTTCTCTCTTCAAGTGTATTTCCGGTGTAGGAAAACCTGACAGTAGAGTTGGGCCAGGGCTAAATCATTGTCCCTTTTGTGGCTGAGCCTATCGGGTACGGAACCCTTTCTCTCTGCAAGTGTACTTCCGTTATAGGAAACCTTGACAGTAGAGTTGGGCCAGGACTACTATCGTTGTCCCTTTCTTGCCTAAGCCCATCGGGTACAGAACCCTTTCTCTTCGCGAGCATATTTCCGGTTTAGGAAGGCTCGACATAAGAGTTGGGTTAGGTCTTCTTGCTTTACCAAACGCCAATGGATGGGTCTGGGTCTCTGCCTGTAAGGAACACAGGTAACTAGAAATTCGACACGAGCTGACGGAGCTTGTAGTTCCCCTTTCCTAGGGACTTTTCACTTTCTATTTGCAGTTCGCCCTGCCCTCTAGCGCTGTTCTGCCCTTTCATTGTTTCATTGTACTCGGTATGAAATCTATTTGTCTCTCGCCATGCATCTACCTTTACGTGCATTCTACATTGGCCGCCCCTCCAATGTTCGGACTGGACTGACTAGCTTCACTGTATGTCGACAGTGTCGCTATATGTGGTGATGCTGATGGTGTCGGAGATATTGTCTGTCTCTTGTGCAGTCAAATCTCTTTCCATCTGCTACCTCCACATTCTCGGACACGATCCCCAAATGATTTGGCCAGAATCAGCTCGAGCTGCTGTGTTTCTGTTTCCAGGATGCACTGCGTGGAGGTACATTTGGGATCTTGGTTATCTGCTAACCCTGGGTCCGCCTAGAGCAATGCGTTCCCTTTGCACGCCAACAAAATTAGTAAAAACAATTATTATTAATAGTAAAATAAAAATATAAAACAATAGTAATAATAATTTTTAAAAATAGCTAATATCAATGGAGAGTGCGGTAGCCTTGTTGATAGTGAGGTTTCTTGCTATCACCGTGTTACAGCATGCAAGGTTCGAACCTACGTCCGAACAAAAAAGTCTGTGTCGTGATTTCTCGCTTGACACGACCACTCATTTAGTCGATGCAGCTGTAAATGACGCATGAGTTAGGGGAGGAAAAGATATCAAGGAAGGGAACTGGCCACCCTACGCAATAGTTGCTTTGGATTAGTATATAAAGTTATCTTCATTACCGACTGCAGATTTCTGCCATGGGAACTACCTTTAATAACACTAGAAGAAATATAATGATAAAAACTATAATAATAGCAACAAAATCAATAATAACTGTAAATTAACAATAACAAAAGTAAAATAACAATAATATAATAATCACAATAATAATAGTAACAATAATACCAAC
The DNA here is from genome assembly GCA_034231615.1 of Meghimatium bilineatum. NCBI lineage: Eukaryota > Metazoa > Mollusca > Gastropoda > Stylommatophora > Philomycidae > Meghimatium > Meghimatium bilineatum. The sequence goes on from CM067300.1 coordinate 11,168,057, forward strand.
AAACAATAATTATACTAAAAACAACACTAACAGTTACAGATCAATAATAAAACTAACAATAATAAAAATAATAAAAATTACAATAATCTGAATAATAGCAAAATAACAATTAGTTCGTAACAGTAATCACACAAAAGTAAAATTTTTAAAAACATACAATAATAATAATAATACATGAATAAATCAAGTAAGCAATATGGTAAAGAATGTTAGTATCAGCACATACCTATGTCAGATATTCCAGTCATGTTGTTGATATGTGAGTTGCCAAGTACAACTGTAAAAAAAAAATACACAGAAATTATTATCAACCAGCACTGACAATACTGCTTCACTTGAAAACAAATGTTACAGATTGATATAGAAACACCCTGAACAGCAAGAAATGCCAATTAAGAAGTGTAACGAACATCAAAGGTGGTAGCTGGCAGGTTCTTGAACATCATAAACATCAAACTAAGGTTTTTAGTGGTATAGAGAGACCTAACAGCACACAGAAATTAGTTATGAAAGGAATGACTTGCTAGTATTAGAAAGGCGCACTCAAGATGATGATGTATGAGAAAAAATACAGTCTTTACAGATGCACCTGGATAAAGCAGGTTAATTTGTCAAGAATTGTGAAAAGTTCAGAGCAATCATAGCGCACCCCCTCCCTGGAGCAGTAACTAAGCCATTTACTATGTTCAAGAGGTCGTAGGTTCAAATCCCACTTGCAATGTCGTGTTTATAAAGCAAATATTTGTATCGGAGATCCCTGGAGATTATTGCTTGAATCTACGGGGTTATGTGGTATAAGTGATCGTCTTGGCAAAAGTTATACCACTTCCATGATTATGTGGTATAAGTGATCGTCTCGGCAGGAGTTATGCCACTTCCATGATTTATGTGGTATAAGTAGTCGTGTTGGCAGGAGTTGTGTCGCTTCCATGAGTTATGTGGTAAAAATGTAAAGTAACCCATAGCATTTATTAATGCCGTAGGGGTATGCGATGTTAGCGATCTCACATTTCACAGGCTCTGCAAATGAGGGCGGTAGCCATCTCCTCTCCCTCGCAGTCTTTACTTCCCGGATTAATCCGGTACCCATTTAAGGCTGGGTCGATCTGGGAGCCGTTGCGATCTGAAAACATTTCCGCCTCAACTGGGGAATGAACCCAGGACCACTCATATGCGAAGCCAGTGCTCTAACCACTGCACTAACGCGGCTTATAAGTGATTGTCTCGGCAGGAGTTATGCCGCTTCCATGAGTTATGTGGTATAAGTGGCAGTCTCCGTTGACAGATTCATGATTTCCCAGAAAGTTAGCGACAATACAATTAAACGCCATCCATGCGTAAAGTTCACAATCGTGTAACAAGTTATTGAGTGTCTGTCTGCAATAATTTTCCTAATCTGAGGTCCTACAAAGATATATTCCTTTATCTTTGAATCACTAACTTGAGGAAACCTTTATTGAAGATACGTAAAAGCTTTGCTCGTTTTATCTAAGGATTTTACAAAAGTGTCGATGAGCCCCAACTTTATATGTAACGGTGGGTAATGGTAAAATAATGCTTTGTTAGCTAATGGCTTGTGGATTACATTTTCACGCCCCAGCTGCACACTGTCTGTTGCGACTGTCCCATTTACATAGGAAGTAACAACATTTAGTATACCCAGTCTGTATGCCCTTGAGATTTAATGCAATGACTTTTATGTCTCCACAAATCCGCCGTTGGTATTCATTGTACTTTATTTTTGCCAAAAGTATAGACATATTGTCATAAGTTTCTTTCATATGAACAGAATAGACGACTGAAGGTCATGAAAATTACATTTCCGTTATGCAATAACACGACTTTTAGACTAAGTTTAGAAGAGTGGATGATAAGTCGCCATTCGTTGACTATGTGCTCATAACTGAAGCGCACCATTAGACCATTTATATCTTTGCAATAGCAAATGTCATCATCCGCCACAAAGTATTGAATTTTCTGTGTCTGTAACGAAATTCAGATATCGGAGTGTTGGGTGCTAAGTAATTCCGCTTGTCCTTGGGTAAGAGCGAGTTCTCGTATTAGATCTGAAAGTTCTGTATGATTAATTAAGTGAACACTATCATTCACCGATATATAATCCGAGTCAGTTTTAGTTTCTAACGCAGAAGAACTATCAATTTCTGATGGTTCACTCATTCCCAACGGATATTGTTCTGTTGTGACTGGTATCGGACACGTGACAGGACAATGAAGCACTGCTGTCGAAAAATATTCAATATTCACTTAAACCACATACTTTCTTGTTTTAAAAGTGAAACCATAGATATCTCTCAAGCAGCCACCAATCAATAGTAAGATTTTTCGGTTCATGCCATATTACTGAAACTCCAAAAAAGCATCGACTGAAACTTATTCGATTTTCGTAACCAACCTACAAATATATTTGCACAAGGTGAACAAACTGCATTTGGCTTCAAAGAATTATATGTATCATCAGCTTTTGAATCGAAATAAAGTTTATATGCTTTTTTTTTAGTAATGCTGCAAAGTTTTTCTTGTGAACACGGTCGGTAAAATATCCGTACACGTAACAGAACAAATCTGCAGAATTTCTACAACTTCTAGAAGCCATATTTCACTCAGAATTAGTTCACAAAACTTTAGCTGTTCGAAAAATAGCACAGCATATGTTAGACATTAGGTATTGGGTCTGTTGATTATCACTTTGTACGTCAGACATGTCCATATGTGCTCGATCTCCACTTCAGTAAATCTGTCAGGGTATAACAGCTGATAGTTCCAGTTCTATGTTGGTTCACTGCTCATTTTTGAAATCTGACACAACTAAGGAATGTTGAATGTATGGATAGCTATTTGATACTGCATAAGGTCATGGGCACCCAAAATGGCATGCAGATGTTTGATATATCAGACCAAACAGTGCAAATATTCCAGCCCAATTGTAACAGTAATATCCAGACAATGACACAATAAAATCTGGTCATTTAGATATATGCTACCACCCCTATGGAATTCAAGAACTGTAATAAAAAGAGCTGTTTCAATTACTAAAAAATGTTTTTTTCAAATAATATGTGAGTTATTAATTAATGTGTAAGCCACTGAAAACCTCGTTATGTAATAGACAACATTTGTATACGAGCCACTTACAAACTCATTATGTGATAGACAACTTGTATACGAGCCACTTACAAACTCATTATGTGATAGACAACTTGTATACGAGCCACTTACAAACTCATTATGTGATAAACAACACTTGTATACGAGCCACTTACAAACTCATTATGTGATAGACAACACTTGTATACGAGCCACTTACAAACTCATTATGTGATAGACAACTTGTATACGAGCCACTTACAAACTCATTATGTGATAGACAACTTGTATACGAGCCACTTACAAACTCATTATGTGATAGACAACTTGTATACGAGCCACTTACAAACTCATTATGTGATAGACAACTTGTATACGAGCCACTTACAAACTCATTATGTGATAAACAACACTTGTATACGAGCCACTTACAAACTCATTATGTGATAGACAACACTTGTATACGAGCCACTTACAAACTCATTATGTGATAGACAACTTGTATACGAGCCACTTACAAACTCATTATGTGATAGACAACTTGTATACGAGCCACTTACAAACTCATTATGTGATAGACAACACTTGTATACGAGCCACTTACAAACTCATTATGTGATAGACAACTTGTATACGAGCCACTTACAAACTCATTATGTGATAGACAACTTGTATACGAGCCACTTACAAACTCATTATGTGATAGACAACTTGTATACGAGCCACTTACAAACTCATTATGTGATAGACAACACTTGTATACGAGCCACTTACAAACTCATTATGTGATAGACAACTTGTATACGAGCCACTTACAAACTCATTATGTGATAGACAACACTTGTATACGAGCCACTTACAAACTCATTATGTGATAGACAACATATGTATAGGAATCACTTAACACCTCGTTATGTGATATAATTGGCAAAGCCTGGAACAGGGTAATGAAGTTGTGCTAATCACTAAACACAGATATTAATACACACCTAAGTCGAAAATAGACCTTTATCAAGATTACATACACAACAAAATCGACGAGTTAGAATGGAACTATTGACGTTCACATGGCCGAGCTAAATATGACATATAATGAATTCATGTAGTCTTGATAAAGGGTTTTTTTGGGTTAAAACATCATTATGTGTGTGTTATTATTATGTGTGTTTTCAGTGATTAGCAGAACTTCATTATACTGTTTTAATTCAGCCAGTTAGATTTCAGTTTTGTGTAGTGAGTACACATTAATTTACATAGCATTTGTTTTATGCGCTACTAAAAAACGTAATTAAAGACTTAAATAAGTGAACAAATACTTACATACACGCCATTAAAGACTTAAATAAGTGAACGAAAACTTACATACACACCACTAAACATTTCACTAAGTGAAAGAACGATTACATACAAGCCTCTAAACATCTCACTAAGTAAAACAACGATTACATACAAGCCACTAAACAAGTCACTAAGTGAAACAACTATTACATACAAGCCACTAAACATCTCAATAAGTGAAAGAACGATTACATACAAGCCACTAAACAAGTCACTAAGTGAAACAATGATTACATACAATCCACTAAACAAGTCACTAAGTGAAACAACGATTACATACAAGCCACTAAACATCTCAATAAGTGAAAGAACGATTACATACAAGCCACTAAACAAGTCACTAAGTGAAACAACAATTACATACAAGCCACTAAACAAGTCACTAAGTGAAACAACGATTACATACAAGCCACTAAACATCTCACTAAGTGAAAGAACGATTACATACAAGCCACTAAACAAGTCACTAAGTGAAACAATGATTACATACAAACCACTAAATATCTCACTAAGTGAAAGAACGATTACATACAAACCACTAAACATCTCACTAAGTGAAAGAATGATTACATACAAACCACTAAACATCTCACTAAGTGAAAGAACGATTACATACAAACCACTAAACATCTCACTAAGTGAAAGAACGATTACATACAAGCCACTAAACAAGTCACTAAGTGAAACAACGATTACATACAAGCCACTAAACAAGTCACTAAGTGAAACAATGATTACATACAAACCACTAAATATCTCACTAAGTGAAAGAACGATTACATACAAACCACTAAACATCTCACTAAGTGAAAGAATGATTACATACAAACCACTAAACATCTCACTAAGTGAAAGAACGATTACATACAAACCACTAAACATCTCACTAAGTGAAAGAACGATTACATACAAGCCACTAAACAAGTCACTAAGTGAAACAACGATTACATACAAGCCACTAAACAAGTCACTAAGTGAAACAATGATTACATACAAACCACTAAATATCTCACTAAGTGAAAGAACGATTACATACAAACCACTAAACATCTCACTAAGTGAAAGAACGATTACATACAAGCCACTAAACAAGTCACTAAGTGAAACAACGATTACATACAAGCCACTAAACAAGTCACTAAGTGAAACAATGATTACATACAAACCACTAAATATCTCACTAAGTGAAAGAACGATTACATACAAACCACTAAACATCTCACTAAGTGAAAGAACGATTACATACAAGCCACTAAACAAGTCACTAAGTGAAACAACACTTGCATACAAAGCCATTTATGATTATTACTGTTTTCTATTGCTACATGTGACTTGCAATGAATAGCTTCAACTAAATATCCCCACTCAAGAATGGGAACTATGGATTTCTTGATACAGTGATTTCTTCAAATTGCAGTCACTCACTTTATTGACCTATTCCTTATTCTCATTGATAAGGATGTCATAGATAAGGATATCATAGATAAGGATATCATAGATAAGGATATCATAGATAAGGATATCATAAATAATGATATCATCAATAAGGATAACTAACTAAATCCCTCACCCCCTCCCCCCCCCCCCCCCCATTAGTGTATCTATTTGCTAAGCCCTGTGTTGCCTTTCAGCGTCAAGGGTAGAAGAGTTTTCTCGCGATATTTCTAGAATTCTGCGTAAGCATGCAATTTCAGTTGTCACAAGTTTATGTTTGTCTTGTGCTGTCGTTGTCCATGTTTTGCATTGGTAGCAAAGTGTCTGCATAATAATAATTTTGAATAGTGTTATTCTACCGAAGATGGATGTGCCGGGTTATTGACGTAAATAAAATAGTGAAACAATGCATTTCCATTCTCTGGACTACATCCTGCTGGAAGTCTAGTAGAAAGATGGTTCTGAAACAAGGGAGATCCAGCAGGTGTTTGAGAATGAACGCTGAAGAAGAAGACAAATAGTGTTATTTTGGTTTTTAAAACTGCATTTTTGTTTCTGAAGATTAGTGTCATTTGCCATAAGGTGTGGTATTCTTTATTACATCAATTGTGTATTTCTTTGCGGCTCTTGCCATCTGTTGTTATATTACTTGCTAGGTACATGGATTCTGTCACATGGTTAAGTCTGTTGTTTCCAATATATATATATATATTGGTGTTTCTTTCTGTTTTTCTTATCTTCCCTACTTTGGTCTTTTCTATATTTATCTTTATGTTAAAGATATGGCATGTTTGATGTAATCTATTTGTTTTTGTAGTTCCTCTTCTGATGATGCCACCAGTGCTTGGTCATCTGTAAATAGTAGTTTGTTTAAGTTATCCTTCAGATTATATTCTTTCGTTGCATTTTCTACTTTACAGATGAGATCTATGTCTTGTTTGCTGCCTTGTATGCTAATTAATCTTCATGGATGTGCTTGTTGGCCATTTCTTGTATTTTTTGTTTTAAATTTTGTTGCATTCTTTGCCTCTTCTGTCTACCAAACTGCTATCTTGGTTTCGTGCCTTTACGATTTTTATATCCGCATACTCAAAACACGAGTGCAGCGAAGCCAATCTTCTACAGTTTCCTTATATTTTACAAATTTTATAACAGATTGTGTAAGCAAAGAACCTTTAATGTCCTCATTCTAAAGCAAGATCTTCTTGTTTATATACTATTTTCCTAGCAATAAATATAGCACACATCATAAGCTAATAAAAATAAGCTTTCTCTCTTGTTCTTTAGTCAAAGATCATATTATCAAACATGCCAAAACTGATAATATTGCTATAAAATGGCTTGTGCCAGTACATACAATATTAGAGACATTCTTCAAGAGGAAAATGTCTAGATATTAGTGAGAATAATAATGAGATAATAACTTACACATTTCTATGTAACTTGGTTCCGCTGTTGTAGAAGTGATGGGTGAAATAATCTCACTGTATATGTGATATTCTGAAACTTGAACATTTTCCTCTATATCATTAAAATAAAGGTCATATCATTAATGAACAATATACGGTAATGCTGCGTAAAACATAACAACAATTGCACTTATGTAGAACACATGTTTTTAGAAAGTTCCACGTAGACACGACGTCGTCTCTGAACGTTCTAAAGACTAAGTGGAACGTTCTTTACTTAAGTACAATTTTCATTAATGAAACAAACTAGCTTGTATAAATATTAATTACTTGATGACGATGATGATCTTTGCATCTTTACAGATGGTCAAGATGCAGGTCAGTGTAAACTTTCTAATTGAATATAAGGTTCTCAAATTGGTTAAACTGCAGAGACACATAGTTCCTAAGTTTCACACTTGATTGCATGCGCGGGAAGACTTTACAGGGAACGTGCCATTCCCATTTATTCTCTCTCTCTCTCTCTCTCTCTGCTGTTGATTAAGTCTAAAGGAAAAGCAACACCAATACACATGGAAACAAGCACAACTGTAGGAGATGTCAGAGGCTCATTTAATACACTATGAACTACCTTAGGATCTCCCCTCCGTAGGGATTTACTACCAAGTCCTAATGAACTCCATTGCTAAAACATTAATTATTTAACTATCTAATTAATAACATATGCTAAAGTAACAAACAGTCTTGGAAATGGTGGATGTCAATATGTTTATATAATGAGTCTACTGTCTTCCCCAAGTTGAATAACAGTTGGTCGTATCCACACTTACCATTTAGAGTAGTGGTGAGAACCACAGTTATCATTCTAATGTAATCTTGATGTTTTCTATCCAATATTTTCTTGGTCTACCTTTGACTTTATATCTGGATATTCTTTTGTTTAGTGCACTTATTGGTATTTGGTTTTTGCTTATTCTCATAAAGTCACCGAACCATTTTACTTGCCTTCTTTCGATATACTCAGTACATGATAGTATAACTACTCTATTCCTGATTTAATCATATCTTATTTGATATAGGTTAGTAACCATAGCATCTTTCCTCAAACACTTCATTTCACATGTAAAGCTGTTTACTTTATTGCAAGACTGATAAAGTCTATGTTTGGCATTTCTAGATATTGTCTGTCTGCTAAACATTTGTTATAAAGGATAATCTTGGAATGATTCATTTCAGGAACGAGATAAGCATATTTTCACAATAAGTTGGTAGACATCTGATATATCCCTTAAGTATGACAGAGTCGGTACAGAAAACAGCACAGAATGAAGAAACAGTGTAATGTAGATAATGTTCCACAAAAACACACATATGTAGATAATGTTCCACAAGAACAAACATATGTAGATAATGTTCCACAAGAACAAACATATGTAGATAATGTTCCACAAGAACAAATATATGTAGATAATGTTCCACAAGAACAAACATATGTAGATATGTTTTACAAGAACACACATATGTAGATAATGTTCCACAAGAACACACATATGTAGATAAAGTTCCACAAGGGGGTGGGGGCACACAAACGTACAAAGATACACCATGAAAGAAGTAAACTATAACAGAAGTACACAGTGAATGAGGTAAACAATGACAGATGTACACAGTGAATGAGGTAAACAATGACAGAAGTACACAGTGAATGAGGTAAACAATGACAGGAGTACACAGTGAATGAGGTAAACAATGACAGGAGTACACATTAAATGAGGTAAACAATGACAGAAGTACACAGTGAATGAGGTAAACAATGACAGAAGTACACAGTGAATGAGGTAAACAATGACAGAAGTACACAGTGAATGAGGTAAACAATGACAGAAGTACACAGTGAATGAGGTAAACAATGACAGGAGTACACATTAAATGAGGTAAACAGTGACAGAAGTACACAGCAAATAAGGAAACAATGACAGAAGTACACAGTGAAAGGGGTAAACAATGACAGAGAAACAGTGAATGATGTGATAACAATTGACCATTAACCGAGTTACTACAATTCATATAAGAGATGACAGTGTTATCAAAAACAACTGGACAAGAGAGGTAATACATACCGTTATTTTAGCATGAGTTTAAATTCTTGTTACACAAATTAAAGAAATGATATAAAATATGATGATGATGAAATAATCCCTTTGTGGAACCGAGACAACACACAGACTCATTTCAGATCTCAAAGCAGTGGATGTTTAAGGGGGTGGGAGTTGGGTTTATGGGTGAATGTTTAGTCTCTGAAGGAAGTATTCAAGAGTACCAATATACCAGGATGTTCATGTCCTGTCAGTCACAGTACATACTTCTGGAACAACTATCTCGTTATTCTTCTTTTTTATTTGTTAAATCATCCACAGTGATGACACATCTATTATTCCCCCGTAAGAATGGATGTAGAAGAAGAAGCAGATGAGAGCCTTACTATATATGCAGGCCATCTATATTAGAGATTTATTGTCACCCATAGCAATTCTGATATTCTTTTGATGAGAATAGAGGTTTATTACTGCCCATGACATGAGATTTTCAGACCCTGTACAAAAAATTAAAGCTTCCACATGTGAAGAGATGGACCTGCAAGATGTACTGCACATAACTACTATACGGTACAAGTAAATACAGCACCAATACATTTTATAACAAGAAGAATAACAACAATAATAACAACAACAAAAATAGTAAAAATAACAATTATTAATAGTAAAAAATAAAAAAAACAATAGTAGTAATAATAATAATAACAACAAAAATAGCTAATAATAATGGGGAGTGCGGTAGCCTAGTTGATAGTGATCTTGCTTGCTATCACCGGGTTACAGAGTGCAGGTTCGAAACCAAGTACGAACACAACAATTTCTCGCTTGACACGTCAACTTCTATGTCGACAGGTAAAGACAGCAAGGAAGGGAACTGGCTACCCAATGTAATAATTGTCGCGGTTAGTACATGAAGTTATCTTCATCCCTAACGAGAGATTGCTGCCATGGGTACTACCTTTGCCTACCTTTAATAACAATAGTAGAAATATTCATAATAATTAAAAATAATGATAACTATAGTAAAAATAGTAATACAAATAATAATAGTATAAAAAATAAAAACAATAAAAAACAATAGTGATTATAACAATAGTAAAATAATAATAATCTCAATAATACTAATAGCAATAATAATAACAAACAATAATTATACATAATAAAAAAATATTAACAGTAAAACATCAATAACAAAACAAAAAAAGAATAGTAACAATAACAATAGTAAAAATTACAATAATCTGAATAATAGCAAAATAACAATTAGACCGTGACTAATAAAACAATAGTGAAAGTAAAAATAATACAATAATTTATAATAACACATGAATCTTCTTCTTTGTGTTCTCATGTACCTTTCGGTATTGAGAGGAGAGTGAGTGTATGGTCTTTTGCTCTTCTATTTGCCTCTTTTTTTTTTATATGTCCGAGTGTTTCTAATACACTATCTATCCACCATTTACGAGGGCGTACAATAAGTCTACTCTTTTCGTATTGTAACACATGAATAAATCAGGTAATCAATATGGTAAAGAATGTTAGGATCAGCACATACCTATGTCAGATATTCCACTCATGTTGTTGATATGTGAGCTGCCAACTGTAAAAAAAATACACAGAAATCATTATCAACCAGCACTGAAAATATTGCTTCACTTGAAAATAAATGTTACAGAATGATATAGAAAACACATTGGACATCAAGAAATGCCAATTAAGAAGTGCAACAGACATTAAAGATGGTAGCGGGCTGGTTCTTAAACAACATCATAAACATCAAACTAAGGTTTTTAACGGTATAAAGATATCTAACAGAATACAGAAATTGTGTGTTGTTCTTGTACTCTATGTATCAGGAAGACTTTAAAGTATTATACCATATAACATATATTGTCATATCTAGACTAGTATAATCACAACATGTATTGAATGAAGAATAGAGATAGAGATAATCCCTGTGTATGTATATATTTTGTCTTGTAATTTTAATTTTTTTTTTAAATCAGAAAAAAAGGAAGATAATATGTACGTGTGTGTGTATATATATGTGTATGTGTGTATATGTATATATATCTATGTATGTATGTGTATATGTACATAGGTAAGACTATGTATGTATATTTGTATTATAGACAGATTCTCCAAAGCCTGTACCAACTTTGGGCTTACCATTAACACAGAGAAAACAGAAGGCATGTTACAACCAGCACTTGGCAAAAGCTATTTCGAGCCCTGCATAAAGGTAAATGGTGTAGCACTGAAAGTTGTGAATAGATTCACATATCTAGGCAGTACGTTATCACAAAATGGCAACGTTAATGATGAAGTGTATACAAGGATCGCCTAAGCAAGCAGTACTTTCGGCAGATTGTACGCAAATGTTTGGCGTAGAAATGGCATTAACCTACAGACTAAGCTGAAAGTTTACAGAGCAGTGGTACTTCCAGTGCTGCGATACGCTAGTGAAACATGGAATGTGTATAGACGTCATGTGAAAAAACTCAATCATTTTCATACAAATTGTCTCAGAAAAGTTATGAACATCAGATGGCAAGACAAGATTCCAGATACCACTGTCCTTGATAGAGCTGGTATCCCAAGCATTGACTCGATCCTGATGCAGACACAGATTCGTTGGGCAGGTCATTTGGTGCGTATGCCAGACCATCGTCTGCCAAAGATACTTCTCTATGGTGAGCTAGAGAAGGGTATACGATCTCAAGGTGGCCAAAGGAAGCGCTACAAGGACTCGGTTAAAGGACTCACTGAAAGCCTTTGAAATAGACCACGATACATGGGAAGAGCTTGCACAAAATAGATCTACATGGCGTTCTAAAATAAAAAAGAGCGCAACTTCTTGTGAAAAGAAGAGAAATGCAGCAGCTCAACAGCGGAGAGCAGCTAGAAAGTAACGGATAGACCAAGATCCGTCTACAGTCGTTATTCCATGTCCAAACTGTCCAAGGACATTTACAGCTCGAATAGGGCTCATTAGCCATCTACGAACTCATAATCAAGGACATAACTAAAATTCCCCATCGAGACCAGCACCGTACAGTGGTGATGGGGCTTAGTTCAGCCATCAGGGGCTGGAAACTAAGACTGGTCGGGCTAAATGATGAAGGTACAGGGAGAAATACCAGGATCACACTTTATAAAGATAGAAACATTTTAACAGGTAAACATGCAGCTGATTACTTTGCAGATTCCTTTGCAGAAGACAATAACATCAAAGTCAGCCCAGACAAACAACAGGAGGTTCGAGAGAACCAGGAAACATTGGACAAGGCGAACCTATACCTGAAGTCATGGAGGCACCAATCACAATGAGAGAACTGGAGCATGCAATATCCAAATTGAAAATGAAAAAGTCCCATGGAGCTGATGGAGTGTCCAATGAAATGATTAGAAACCTGGGAATTGCAGCAAGAGCAAAGCTACTGCAGATCTTTAACACAAGCTGGTCCACAGGTAATGTACAACAGGCGTGGAGAGAAGCAATAATGATACCACTCCTCAAATCAGGAAAAGATGGCAACACAGTCTCCAACTACAGGCCCATCAGCCTCACAAGCTGTCTATGTAAAACAATGGAACGCATTATCAATCTTAGGATGCAGTGGTACCTTGAAAGTGAAAACCTTCTGGTATCACATCAAGCAGGTTTCAGACAGTGCTACTCTACTGAAGATCAGGCAACCTACCTCTCCCAAGAGATTGAGGATGCCTTCCAAGAAAAGAAACTGGTACTAGCAGCATGGATAGACCTCAGGAAAGCATTTGATAAGGTCTGGAAAGAAGGGCTCCTAAAGAAATTGCAAAATTGCAGGGTTAGCTCAAGAATGTACAAATGGGTAAAAGCATACCTGCATAATAGAAGAGCAGGGTACAATTAGATGGTCGCAAGAGCAAGAAAGTTCTACTGCGTCATGGAGTCCCCCAAGGAGGAGTCCTGTCACCCACACTTTTCTTGGTTTACATCAATGATATAGTTGCTGAACTACCACACGGGATCAAAGTGGCAATGTATGCTGACGACCTGGTGATCTGGTGCACGGAAGAACATGCAACAGTGGCCACTAAACAAATACAAAGAGCTATCGATGCCCTAACCTTATGGGCAAATAGATGGTGCATCAGCATTAACACAGATAAGTGCAGCACTACACTCTTTACCTTCTCACCAAAACAAAAAGCTGGTCATATCAAGATAGATGGAGAGCTCTTGAAAGAAGACAAACAACCCACATACCTCGGAGTTACTTTTGATGATAAGCTGACATGGAAGCAACACAGAAACAAAGCAACCACAAAAGCTAGGAGGAAGTTAGCTATCCTGAGAAAACTAAGTGGAACCACATGGGAGCCAGTGGAAATATACTCAGTAAAGTTTACCAGCAAGGCATAAGACCACACCTGGAATATGGTTCAGCTGCGTGGTGTCCTGCATCAAACATCACATTACAAGATCTAGATAAAGTACAAAACCAGGCACTTAAAATAATGTTGGGAGCAATGAAATCAACACCCATAGCAGAGATGCAGAAAATGGGAAGAATGCAAACACTTGGCGAACGCAGAGACACAAAAGTACTAATTCAGGCAGAAAAGTTTCAGTGTATGACAAGTCATCCAATGAAGGAAAGATTCCAAAATCTAGCAATGGGGCGACTGAAAAGGAGCAGCTTTATCCATCAAGCTAAACGACTCCGTAGACAACTTACAGACCTACCTGAAGTTGACAGCCCCTTAAGGTCTGTACCAGAACAAACCCCGTGGAGTGAAAGCCATGGAATGCCAATATACATTCAGGCCCATGTGAAAGGAATACTAAGCGAGGACGAACAGAACAGTGTGCAGCGAATGACAGTCACCTTCAGTTTCCTGGATGAGGAATATCCACAAGATATATGGGTCAGAGTGTACACAGATGGGTCAGCACAGAATGCTGTGAGGAATGGAGGTGCAGGTGTATATATAGAATATCCACACAAGCCTAGAGATACAATCAGAACACCGACAGGAAAATTCTGCAATAATTATGATGCAGAAATCCAGGCAATTAGTGTGGCAGCTAAAAAACTGCTGAACTCCAACTCTGGCCTACAGCCTGTGGTATTCCAGACAGATGCAAGGTCAGTGCTTCAAGCTCTCCAGTCTGGAAAACAGCAGACTTGAAAAAACTACTTAGTGAATTGTCTTACCAGTATAGGGTAACCATGTAGTGGATACCCTCTCACTGTGGAATACCAGGAAATGAAAAAGCAGACCAACTGGCTAAGGAAGGTGCTGCCGAAGACCAACCAGATATACCAATCACCTACCATCAGAAAAAACAGATGATCAAGTCAATAAGAAAGCCACAAACACCAACACAAGATGACTATCACATTATGAACAGATCAGAACAAGTTATAATTCTACGTCTCAGAACAGGACACAACCGACTCCGCAGTCACATGTATACAAAGTTCAAGATTGGCAACACGGCCTTGTGTACATGTGGACAGGCAGTACAGAGTGCCAAACATATACTTCAAGAGTGTTCTGAGCATGAAACGCTGAGGCAGACATATTGGCCAGAGGAAACAACACTGGAATCAAAACTCTATGGGACACTGTATGAACTACAAAAGACAGTGAGTTTTATTAAGGAGACAGAATTACAGATATAGACATGTTTCAAGTGAACGAAAGAAGAAGAAGAAGAATAACTAAAATTGAATTTTCAAAAGTGGATGTAACAAATGGTCATCATCACTTGTGATGGACGAACAACAACAATGTAGGTATATATTTGTATATATGTAGGTATATGTAGGTGGGCATGTGCATATGTATGAGTATGTAGACCCAATTGTGTTTGTGTGCATGTATATGGTATGCCTATAGTTATAGAACTATATGAGAATTCAAAACTTTATATATGTATATATTTATATGAATATATATGCTTTAAAAAAATACAAGGTAACACCAGCAGACAAGCAACGCAGCATATAGTCAACAGCTAACAAAGACAGGAACAATACAGATATGACAAAACACAACAAAGAGCACCGACCAGACAGAAAAAAGTCATTATAAGGGCTACCAACTTCATTTCATTTTAAAAAAAAATCTTTCTCCACAGGTACAAATAACAGCCAATCCTGCACACCCCATACCAGTCCAGACAACAAGCGATCAAGACCTAAACAGCAGAAGAAAGAACACTAACTAGCTCATTAAAAAAGTCCTTTTAAGGACTACCACCTTATAGTCTCATCAATAACACCTGAGACAGGCAGAGTCACACCATAGTCCATATAAGGACTGCCGCTAGGAGGCTCAACAGTGAAACCGGCTAACAGAGCCTCATCCTAGCAACAACAAGGCAGACATGCCACAAACACAACAGGTACCCAACCGCCTCGATATAACCAACATGGACACCAGTCCTAGGTTGAAAGAGACGGTCCTCGACCAAATGAGGCAAAACCACTACTTAACAAACAAAACAAACAAAGAAATTGTGTGAGTTCGTCCATCACAAGCGATGACGACCCTTTTTACATCCACTTTTGAAAATCCAGTTAGAATTATGACCATGGGTAATAGTTCATAGATGGCTAATGAGCCTTTTTTGAGCTGTAAATATTATTGGACATTTCGGACAAGAAATGACGAGTGTAGGCAAATTTTGGTCTAACCGTGATTTTCTGGCTACTCTACGCTGTTGGGCTGCAGCATTTCTCCTCTTTTCACAAGATGATGCTCTCTTTATGACTGTAGAGGGCTATGTAGATCTATTTTGTGAAATTTCTTCCCATGTCATGTATTTTAGTCTATTTCAAACGTTTTCAGTGAGGTCTTTAATGAGTCCTTGTAGTGCTTGTTTTGGCCACCTTGAGATCGTTTACCATTCTAGAGTTTACCATAGAGAAGTATCTTTGGTAGGCGATAGTCTGACATACCTACCAAATGACCTGCCCAACGAATCTGTGCCTGCATCAGGATCGTGTCAATGCTGGGGATACCTGATCTGTAAAGGACAGTGGTATCTGGAATCTTGTCTTGCCATCTGATACTCATGAAAGGAATGACCTGCTACTATTGGAAAGGCTAACTCAAGATGATGATGTACAAGAGAAATTAGTCTTTATAGTTGCACCTGGATAAAGCTGGTCAACTTGTCAAAAATTATGAGAAGTTCTGAGCAACTACAGTACACACATCCCTCCTCTGGAGCAGTAGTTAATCCATTCACTTTGTGTTCAAGAGGTCGTATGTTCAAATCCCACCCATTTGCAATGACTAGTTTATAAAGCAGATTTTTGCATCTGAGATCCCTAGGGATTATTGCTTGAAGCTACGGAGTTATGTGGTATAAGAGGTCATCTCAGCAGGAGTCATGTCACTTCCATGAGTTATGTGGTATAAGAGGTCATCTCAGCAGGAGTCATGTCACTTCCATGAGTTATGTGGTATAAGAGGTCATCTCAGCAGGAGTCATGTCACTTCCATGAGTTATGTGGTATAAGAGGTCACTTCAGCAGGAGTCATGTCACTTCCATGAGTTATGTGGTATAAGAGGTCATCTCAGCAGGAGTCATGTCACTTCCATGAGTTATGTGGTATAAGAGGTCACCTCAGCAGGAGTCATGTCACTTCCATGAGTTATGTGGTATAAGAGGTCATCTCAGCAGGAGTCATGTCACTTCCATGAGTTACGTGGTATAAGAGGTCATCTCAGCAGGAGTCATGTCACTTCCATGAGTTATGTGGTATAAGAGGTCACCTCAGCAGGAGTCATGTCACTTCCATGAGTTATGTGGTATAAGAGGTCATCTCAGCAGGAGTCATGTCACTTCCATGAGTTATGTGGTATAAGAGGTCATCTCAGCAGGAGTCATGTCACTTCCATGAGTTATGTGGTATAAGAGGTGATCTCAGCAGGAGTTATGCCGCTTCCATGAGAACGGAGTACATATTTGGTAACCTGAGAACAATTAAGTCAAGCCTCTATCTTGTTTCTAATCTTCCACAGATTTTCTTGGATGCAGCAGGTCAACTCATCCAGAACTGTGAGGAGAAGCTCAGAGCAGCATCCGTAAAGAAAATGTTCTGCAAAATATATTGTGATCTAAATAATAACAAATATGTGTCATCTTTCCTAGAATTTGGTTTGTTTTGTTGCATCTATTTTATGCAACTGAACCCAATGTGATAGAGATAAACGGATCTGAAATATGAAATCATAGCTAGAAACTGACATAAGAATACTTATTCTTATATAAGAAAGCAAAATGTTGCTGGTCGGTGTTAACTAACTTTTTCCTGTCACTATTTCAGAAGGTAAGGTTTGTTGTATTCTTACCTAAAATCTAAACAATATAGAACTTCAACCATTGCCAATTTCTGTTTTAAACAGTCTTTTAAAAACAAGATCATGGTATGTTCTCTAGTTGTTCTAATTATTGTATCTATTTACTCTAGTTAAAATAATCCATGATATTTCATGAAAGCAGCCCAGTTTGAATTTTATGTATGCAAAATTAGTTAAAATTTGTATCTTGTATTTTTGGTTTTAAGGTGAATAAATAGTGCATACATTTTTGTTATATTATTTAATAAAAAAATTAAAATGAAATAATATTTAAAAAATTATATTATTAAAAAAATTATTAAATATATGTATTATAATGCACATGTATTAAATGTATTCAAGACATAATCATATATAACTTATACATATGTCATAGATGGCACAAAATTATTTGAAATATATATTTGGAAAAAACTGCTCCAATAAGTTGAGTGAACTACTCTTTGCCTGACAATCAGTGCTTAATACACAGTTCAAGTGAAGATCTGCAAGATAACATAAACCTACTCAACGAAATCTGCCTCAATCAAAACATGAAGATCTTCTTTCATTTCTTTTTGCTTTATACCCCTTCATGCCTTACAGCGCCAGTGGTAGAAGAGTTCTCTGGAGATGGTTTCCACATGTGCTTCATATATGTTTGTTTTTGTTGACTCTTTCACTTCCGTAATCCATCGTTTGCAAGGTCTGCCACTGGCTTTGTATCCATTGTGTATGTATAGCAATGCCCTCTGAGGAGACACCATCTGATGGTAGTCTGGAAGCATGAGAAAACCATCCAATTTGTTGTCCTCTGATGCAATCAAGGATTGGCATTGTGTCCGTTTGTCCTCCAATCTTTTCGTTCCCTATTCTGTGTCTTATTGTTACTTTGAGGATTCTACGCAGACAAGTCATTTCTGTTGTAAGTTTTCTTTTGGATTCTTTTGTTAGTGACATTGGTAGCATAGTAATGGTATGATGATCGTTTTATATAGTGCAGTTTTAGTGTTCATGCTTACATATTGTGAATTTCATTTTCTGAAAACTCTCCATGTTTCCTACGAGCGTTTTAATTCGGCACTGTCGGTTTGCTAGACCTATCACAATGTTGTTTCAGTGTCTCTAAATGGTTTAATCTAGTTCTAATCTATCCATTCAGAAAATAAATCACATATTTCATTAAGAAAGCATAGAAATACCTAAATTTACTTCCATGAAGATCAATACACACAAAAATAACCTAAAGTAATGTCTTTATGTAGAGAACACAATATAATAAACATAAAAATAAATGATGAATTAATAAAACAAGTGCAGGAATTTAAATGTCTCCAGAGAATGTTTACAGACAACTGAAAATTGGACGGAATAGCTCTAGACAAGAATTAGAAAAACCAAATATGTAAATTATGAACTTAATAAATTTGGAAACGACTTTCCCGATGGAAACCAAACAGAAAATCATAAATTCAACATTCATCCCAACATTTTATTATCAGTGTCAGACATGGACACTAACCAAAGAACAAGAGACAAAGATTACTACGTATGAAATTAGATGTCTAAGAAAAGTTCGTGTGACTAATGAAGAGATTAAAGAACTGTTGGAACAACATCAGTGGTCAAATATATATGGAAAAACTGATTGAAATGATTCAGCATTCTAATGAGAATGAATCCTGATTGGTCAGTGCAAAGAGCATACAACATGAACATGGAAACAGCAAGATACAGAAGAAGACAAAGAAGAAGGTGGATTGAAGGCGTTAAACTATTCTGAAATAATATGTATTGTCCCAATATATATCAATCGACCAAACGGGTAATAACACGAAATGCGATAATTATTCAATCTTGCGACAAACCACAGTAAAATCAGTAAGACAATAGATAGACAGATATATATATTTGTATTAGATGGATATATGGATGGATAGATTAGATAGATAGATAGATCAGACAGACAGACAGACATAGATAGACAGACAGACAGACAGGTGCACAGACAGACAGAGGAATGGACGGATTGATAGGTAGGCAGGCAGGTGTGTTTGTAGGTAGGTAGAATAGGGTATGAAAACAACTACTCACATACATATAAAAAAGAGCAGTGTGACAGGGATGTATATTATTACCCAGCCTATTTAACATCTACAGAGAGAAGATTTCTGAATGTACAGAACGAATGACAGGGTTCAAAATCAGTAGGAAAACAATAAACAAACTGGGACATGCAGATAACTCAGCGATCTTAGCAGAAAGTAAATAGAAACAACAAAGATGAATATATGAAGTCAATAATTATAATTCAAGTAAATGATATCAATCGTTATAGACATCCTCAAAACACTAACCACGATAATCTACACAATCACACAGGAATAGGCATTAAACATAAAAATACACGGACAGATACTACAACAAGTAGAACATTATCAATATCCTGGACACATAATCCCAACGGATGACATGTGAAACAGAGATTAGTAGAATAGGAATGACATGACATGAGGAAAACATTAACGCTTTCAATGACATCAGGAAAATAATAACGCTTTCAATGACATCAGGAAAACATTAACATTCAAACAAATGACAAACTCAAAATGAGAATTACAAAAATATTACATCATCTCTACATTAATCTATGACTCAGAAACATGGACAATCAGTAAAATAGAAGACACAATTAATACCGTGGATGTGGGTATATATGAGAGTTGAGAGCGTGAGGAAATTCAATCACTTTCACACATGTCTCAGTAATGTTATACTCAATCACCTTCACACACCGTGTCTCAGTAATGTTATACTCAATCACCTTCACACACCGTGTCTCAGTAATGTTATACTCAATCACCTTCACACACCGTGTCTCAGTAATGTTATACTCAATCACCTTCACACAACGTGTCTCAGCAATGTTATACTCAATCACCTTCACACAACGTGTCTCAGAAATGTTATAAACATCAGATGACCAGACAAAATTCATAATACGATTGTCCGTGACAGATCTGGTATCGCTAGCATTGACACTATTCTGATGCAGACATAGATTCGTTGGTCATTCATTTGGTACGCATTCCAAACCATCGCCTGACAGAGATACTTCTCTATGGTGAGCTGGAGAAGGGTACACAATCTCAAGGTGGCCGAAAGAAGTGCTACAATGACTAGTTAAAATCCTCACTGAAAGCCTATGAAATAGAACAAGCTACATGGGAGGAACTTCCACGAAGTATATCTACATGGTGCTCTACAGTAAGCTGATAACCTTATATGCAACCTTGAATCTCTGTGCTTTTATAATCGATGTCAGCCGAGGAAATAAGAAAATATCAGCCAGTACAAAGTCGGGAGAATATGAATGCTATTCTAATTTAATCACATATTCTTTGTGCGATACTGCTTTACCAGTAGGGATTGATGTGCCGGCGCATTTTCATGCAACATAATCCAAATGTTTGTTCTCAATTTTTATGGTTGTTTTCTTCTGATTGTATTTCTTAGATGGTGGAGTATGTTTGTAATTTCTTCATTGCATTATCCCTGTATGCTTTATTATGCAATGTTAATGTTTCTGTTGGTGATTTCGCAAACAAAACACAGAATTTGGCATTTGTACATTATTCACTTATGGACATTTTGAACTCCGACGTTGCAACTAGTGCTACACACAAACATATGTTTCTTCTCTTAGAAAGTATATGTGAATGTCACGTCTGCCATATCATTTTGTCATGATCATTAACAACTGCTAAGCATATAATCTCTATAACATAATCCTTCACTCAATGTTTTCCGAATTTTCCGGGAACATTTTCAACCTACCTCGTAGAATGAGACAACAGAGCAGTGTGTAGTCTCATATAATCTAGCACAAAAAGACATATGAGTATAGCAAGGAAGTGCAATATTACAACTACTTGATGTTGTATTACAAGCTACAATTAAAACATGAAATTAAAATCAATGTTATAATTAGTAATAATCGTATCAGCCTTGCTGACAATTTCTGAGCTCTATTATATAGTCCAATTTCAAATATGGATGCAATAAATTGTTGTCATGGTTACTTGGATGGAGGATAAATAAACATTTGTATATGTATTATGTCTGTTTAAGTTTTGAATTTCATGTCAATATGATGTCACAACTACTTCTAATGATGAATGTCATAAGTAAACAACCATGTGTATGAATGTCAAAAGCAACATCAGCATTCCAAAACATGAGAACCATTTTATGCAATGGAAGGCTATCAATGCAGACCTGAATTCAAGTTGCTGAGATGCTATATCGAACCAATTATTTTTTTATGGATGTGAAGTATGGACTGCAAACAAAACAATTCAAAGCGAATTGGATGCTATAGAGATGTTGTTTCTGAAAAGAATAATGAAAATACCATGGACAGTAAAGAAAACTAATGCGGAGGTTCACATTGATGTTGGAGTAAAAATATCAATCATATCAAACATTAGGGGCAGACACTCAAGGTTTCTAGGGCATGAGCTGAGAAGAACACAGCTTGAACACTTAATAACCACTGGAAAGATCAAGGGGAGAAGAGATAGGGCACGACAAAGAGAAAAGTTACTAGATGGACAAGTATTGTGACACGGTAGAAGTTAACCATCTGAGCTTATTGACA
Source organism: Meghimatium bilineatum (assembly GCA_034231615.1). Taxonomy (NCBI): domain Eukaryota; kingdom Metazoa; phylum Mollusca; class Gastropoda; order Stylommatophora; family Philomycidae; genus Meghimatium; species Meghimatium bilineatum. The sequence continues at coordinate 11,190,446 of CM067300.1, forward strand.
ACACAAGAGACAGAGAAACATGATCGCCTACGCCATTCGGCATGACACTTGATTGATTGAAACACACACACACTACACATGTATACAGAGGCATTCCTAAAGCCTCACTCACACGCACATTCATATCAATACACATAGGAATGTTTAAACACTATATTGTCACACACATGCTTAAGGGTAACAACTTCAATCTCATTTGCGAACACAATGTTTGAGTTAATTAAGTCTATATTTGCCTTACTTTTCTTCCAGAGAACAATCCCGATGACAACAAGTGCAGCAGTGACCAGTACAGCTGTAACACTACCTCCCACAATAGCCCCGACATTCAAGTCTGAATCATCATCACCATGAGCATCTAACCAAATAAAATTATACAATGAATAGATCTCGGGAATACATTGTGTGGAATATGAGGCATAAATAATAATAATAATAAAACACATAAGTCAAGGTCGTAGGGTGTCACATTGAGACATTTGATACAGGAATATATCATATATATTGGCTATATTTTGGAAAGTCCAGAAGATCACACAATCAACACCTGACCAGGATGCTGAGTCTACATACTCTGAGATGGCTACTGAAATGGAGGTAGGAGCACTTATGGGAATGTCCCACATGCTGTGAAACCAGTTTCTAATCAAGAATCAATAAGAAACCAAGAAGACAATGGACCATCGACATCGAAGAATTTATGCACATGTTTCTGGCCAATGCAGGTCTGCTTGCCCAGAACAGAGATATTCAGAGCATCTACGACAAAGACAACATTCTGGAAAGAATATGTCACTTGATATATATATATATATATATATATATATATATATATATATATACATTCTTCCTCATTGACAGAACAATCCAGACAAAGTTAAATGATACAATTTTTTCATGTTCTAGAGGATGGCTTACCACAGGGTTATGCTTTGAGCTGCAGCCATTTTCATTTACATTTACGACCTAGCAAAGCATATCAAAGCTGGAAAACCTTCTATTCTGATGACCTAAAATATGGCAGAGCCATGAGCATGTTGAAAGTGCAGCCAAAAGAATAAATGGAGATTTAAGAAGACTGCTTGAGTACAAACATGGAAGTTGAAAATAAACTATGAGAAAACTTTCTATGCCATCGTTACCAAAAGTCATAAAGTGGCCAAAGGAAATATCAGTCTATGTTTAGATATACAGAAACTGTCAAGAGAAGAAGAGCAACATACCTTGAATACATGCGTTCTGCTTTAACATACAAAAGTCACTCCTTATAACATGTTCCACGACAACTGTAGAATCTCTAGACAGATTGCAGAACAATGTCCAACGCCTTATTAGTGGAGCAATGAGATCTGCAACCAACAGCTGCATGTGAAATACATACAAATGTAGAATCCCTTGAGATACGGAGAGATATGGCTGCAATGGAGGTTTGTGAAAGAAGCAAAAGAATGAACAAAGACCACCGCAATAAACAACTTGTAGAAAACTGGTAATTAAACTACAAAATAAAACAAAAATCAGTCCTTAGCCATATCAATGAAATATCAATGAAATATCAGCCATATCAATGAAATATCAGCCATATCAATGAAATATCAGCCATATCAATGAAATATCAGCCATATCAATGAAATATCAGCCATATCAATGAAATATCAATGAAATATCAGCCATATCAATGAAATATCAGCCATATTAATGAAATATCAATAAAACATCAATGAAATATCAATAAAATAAATATAAATAAAATATCAATAAAATAAAATATCAATAAAAATAAAATAAAATATCAATATATCAATAAAATATAATAAAAATATAATAAAATATCAATATATAAAATATCAATATATAAAAAAAAATATTTCAAATAAAATAAATATTAATATATAAAAATAAATATATAAAAAAAATAATATATATATAATATCAATATATAAAAAAAAATTTAAAAAATTAAAAAATATATCAATATATAAAAAATAAAAATAAAATATCAATAAATATCAATAAAAATAGAAATAAAATAAAATATCAATAAAAATAAATATCAATAAAATATCAATAAAAAAATAAATAAAATGTCAATAAAATAAAATAAAATAAATATCAATAAAATAAAATAAAAATATCAATGAAATATCAATGAACTATCAAGGAAATATCAGCTATATCAATGAAATATCAGCCATATCAATGAAATATCAGCCATATTAATGAAATATCAGCCGCATCAATGAAATATCAATGAAATATCAGCCATGTCAATGAAATAAACGGTAGATATCAGTTCCCAGACAAGAACTACAAAGAGCAGAAAAATATTTACCCTTTTACCGTCACTTTCAGAAAAATTGTATGCAGCAGAATATTATTTGTGAAAAGTCACACCTGAATGCTGCCCGGAGTAAATACCTGAGACAGATGGCAGATATGTACTTATGGCAGGGACAACTATACTGAAGTTTACATATTTTCAGGCATGGAAAGGAGAACAGTCTTCTTTAAATTCTGGAAGGACCATCATGTTTAGTAATGGAAAACACTTGCTATCACAATGCAGTATTACAGGAAGACAAAATACCAAATGCATCAAATACAAAAGACCAAATTAAGATATCCCTTACAAAGGAAAATGTCGGCAATACTTTTTTTGACACCCATATTACAGCTTGTGAAGAAGACAAATATGACAAAGTTGTATCATATTGATAAAATCATTCAACAATGTGGTCATACTTCACCACGGCTCACTAAAGTATGTTCACTTTAACCCAATAGAGTTAGTTTGGTGCTAAGGTCAATGGGCCAGTTGCCGAACAGAACATAGTGTGATGTTGAAACTGTGACACGCTAGTATCTCTCAAAAATATACATTCAGGTTTAGCAAATATGTTTTGATCGTGTAATCCGAGATGAAAAACTGATGGCACCGAAATGGGTTACAATTTTTTCAACTATTAGGAATAAGGAACCTCTTGGAATGATCAGATTCGGAATTTAGAAGGAAGTATTTCATGGACAGACCTCATAATGGCCCCATATATGTGTATGTTGAGCACAGCATTAGGTACATATACTTACTATATGCAGTTGTGGTGGTTTCTTGGAGATTTCTTTCATACATATTACACTTCAGCTTTCAACTTTGTGCAATGCCTATTGAAGAATATTTTTACTCAGAGAGAGTGCATGTGACAAGTCAAACTGATATTATGCCTTTGTCACACTATGTACATCTTTTTACCGATGAGGCGCTTCACAGCCAGCGAACGCTTCCTCATGTAGGAAGATAATTCCATTACCAACCTTTCTGCACCTAGGTCCCAGACCTAATTTCATCTGCATGAGCCATGTTGGACAACAGGAAAAATCGAGTTAGACTAGGTATGAGATATTTTCAAATCAAGGCCTTGCTCTGCGTCTGCATTTCCCACAGCGTCTAGAGTCTGAAGTTTCCAATCAGTAATCAAGGAGAAAGTTTATGCATGTTTAGTGCCTGAAGGAAGACATTCCGTGTGGCAAAAACTAGTTGATCATTTTTCTGTCAGATCTGTTGACTAAGCTGAAGTGATGGCACATCTTGCATTCCCTGGTACCTAAGAGTCTACCCAAAAAAAGACAAAAATGCAATGTCTGCTGGCCTGTATCTATTTGTCATCCATGGGGACAACTTGAGAGAAAAGAAAAGAAAGAAATTGAAACAAGACATACCTACCTCTTGAAATTTGAAACTTATAGATAAGTGATCCCAGAGTGTTGTTGATGATGAGAGTGTAGTCATGGAAGACATCATTAGTAACAGTATGAAACTCTAGTGATACATTGCCATATGCAGGCCTCTCCCTGTCCTGTACATAGGTCAGGTTGTAAGGGATTGATTTTACGTCCCCATCACTACTCAAGTCGAGATCAGGTTCTGGGTAGCCAAATACAGGAATATTGATGTGTAGGTAATGATTGACAGATACTGTGTATACCTTTTTCTGAATGGCAGGATTTTGAAGCTGTGGCAGACCTGATTTGAAGAAAAACATAAACCAGCAGATTAATTTTACAATCAATAAAAGGTAATACTGCTAGTAAAACTGTATGAAAATAGTACTTTCATAGAAAACAGCTGATGAAGTTTTACTACACAACAACTAACACACTATCACTATCGGAAGCTCACTTGAAATAATACACACAATGGAAAACAAGCTAAAATCATACAAATAACAATACACATGATATAATCAATGTTTCGACCAAAAGGCCTTTATCAAGAAACACATAAAACATCAAAAGATGACGAATAGAAATGACCACGCCATACAAACGCGTCCAACTGAAATATGGAAGTGAGTTGCCGGAAGGACAGGAACAGGAAGTACATAAAAATGTAAATATGGGTGGAAACTAAATGAACAAAATGATGGCGCAACTGACGAAACTAAATGAATAAAGACAAAGACCACACCGACCGAGAACTGGACAAAAGAGTGATTGGAATTGTATCCAAAAGGTTTGAGAGTACCCAACTCAAAAATATGACAATTTCTAGAGCGTACCTAGATTTATCATCCATGGTGTAGGATCTGACGGAAGTGACCTGAATATCAAAAGCACCATGATGGTTATCGCTGCTGAAGTGTGTGGTAACAGAAGTAGGTGTTCTGTTCTTGATGGCATGAAGATGGTTACAGAAGCTGTCACTCAATCTTGATAGATCTAGGTACGCTTTAGAAAATCGTCTTATTTTTTAGTTGGGTACCCTCAAGCCTTTTGGACTCAATTCAGACCACTCTTTTGTCTATTTCTCGGCCAGTGTGGCCCTTGTCTTTATTCATTTTGGTCTGTCATGTACGTAATCTTTTTTGTTTGTTTTATTTCCATTTTATTTATGTTTTTTATGTACTTTCTGTTCCTGTACTTCCGGCATCTCAATTCCATATTTCAGTTGGACATATTTGGGTGGTGTGGTAATTTCTATTCGCCGTCTTTTGATATTTTGTGCATATCTTGATAAAGGCCTTTTGGTCGAAACTGATGTCATGTGTATTGTTATTTGTACGATTTTAGCTTGTTTTCCATTGTGTGTATTATTTTTAATGAAATTCCGATAGTGATAGTGTGGTTAGTCGTCGTGCAGTAAAACTTCATCACTTGTTTTCTACGTAAGTACTGTTTTCACATTAATTGTATAATCTTTATTTCAAAACAATTCACATGTTTATTTTACAATCATTACTTATTGAACAATTTACAACTAATGTTATAATAGTTCGTTATATCTGAATAAATAAGATATTAATTTTGCATTCATGTATTAGAAGATACCTTACTCAGAGTTTGTGAGCTGGAGGAAGTGGGAAGAGGCTGTGAATGGGTGACACTTGGCAAAGATAGAAAGTTATTGACAACAGTTGTGATACAGATGTGAAGAGTGTCACGACTGAGCTGTCAACAGAACAGAGGGAATGATCCAAGAACTCATACTGCAGCACTTGAAGCCACACGATACAATAATGTACACAGACTGCTGAGTAACACAAGAAACAAACATATGTGGTTGGGGTTTCGAGGCCTACGAAAATGGCAAGAAATGAGAACTCAGCTGAGTAACCCACTGCAACATCGAATATGAGGATTAAAATAGAAACGGTGACAGCAGCTCTCGCTTGGCTGGCGTCACAACCACAAACACTCAGAGATTTTATCAGGCTCTCAAAGTATGCTGTTCAAGATAGAAAAGTGTATGATCAGAACTGAATGGGCCACTCTGCTCAACAACGCGCACAACATTGCATGGATCTACTGTCCGAGTCATGTTGGAGTCAGGGGAAACGAAAGAGCTGATGTGTTGACTGGAAAAGCCTTGATGAACAGCACTGAGATAAGAAGAGACAGGATTGAATTGATTAGAGTAGTCATGGATACCCTATGAGAAGATGAGGAGGAGGTCGAACAAGACAATGTACATATTCAGAGAATGGTAGAAATGAGAGGGACTAGAGGCGATGGGAGAAAGTGATCCCTCTCTGGAAAGATCAGAAGAACGCGTAATCAGCAACTGGCTTGGACACTGAGTTTACACACATTTAAATGGCTGACGGAACAGCAAGCAGAGCATATATGGGAATACCTCCAGTGCTGTGACGCTTGTTCCTAATTAAGAATCAAGAAACTAGTATATTTAAATTACACTGGTATGCGATATCTATTATACTATATAGTTGTGAGTGTTAGACACTGACTGCAGACATGAAGAGATGGATAAATGGGTTCGAATACAAGTATAATAGACAGATTTTGTGCATTTCCTATATAGAACATAAGACAAAATGTGTACATAAGAAATAAAGTAGAGACTTTCGCAGGTTCATAAGAATCACTTCTTTCAATAGTGAAACAACAGAAAACGTACACGGTTTGACATGTTCATAAGAATCACTTCTTTCAATAGTGAAACAACAGAAAATGTACACGGTTTGACATGTATGACAACATGATTCATTGCCAAAAATTATTTTGCATGGTACAGTTGAATATGGACGATGCAAAGGAGGCAAATGAAAATCACGAGCAATCAGTATCAAATACTGGACAACTCAAAAGGTTCCCACTCTTCAGAATCGCGGATAATTGAAATCGCTTTAGGAATCTGTGTTTTGGCGCATCCAAATGTAGTAGTACTATGATTCTGACAGGTTATTAGTTTACTGATGGGTGGATTCTTCTCTCATGATGTATCACTATTATTATTTTATACTACTAAAATTAAAAGTGTTATATTACTATAATTAAACATGTCATAATACTACAATTAAACATGTTATATTACTACTATTAAACGTGTTATATTGCTATAACTAAACATGTTGTATTACTATAATTAAACTTGTTATATTACTATAATTAAACATGTTATATTGATAGACTTAAACATGTTACATTACTATAAATAAGCATGCTATATTACTATAATTAAACATATTATATTACTATAATTTAACAACATGTTATATTACTTTTTTGACACTTTATGATATCGATCCCTGGAGAACATAGTTGCAACGTGAAAATAACAGGCAAGAGATAAAGAGGATTGCAACTTGAATGTACTATTAGTCTAAAATCATTTCATAGCAATAAGTCAGTAATGAATCTGATAAAACATAGTGGAAATAGAAAGGTGTAGAAATCCATACTTGCTTATGCCAGTTGGCACGTGATAATGATACTGTAACATATATATAAGTGACCTAACTATTTACTCAAGTCACTGTTACATTTTGTATCTCATGGAGGATACTTACTTATTGTTATCGCAGATGTCAGGCTACTGTTTTTCCCGTATAATGTGTCATTATTTTGTCCCGTTACATTTGGATATGCAAGTACTCTAAACTGATGTGATCCAATACCCAAGTTCTTCACTGAAAGTGTTAAATTACAAGTTGTGTAGAAATATGGAGGATCTCCTGATGGAGACAAGTTCTGGTAGTCTATATATTGTGTAATATTCTTCTCAGCGCCCTGTTAGAGTTTGAAAAAGTCAGAAAAATGAAGAAAAAAAATAAAAAAAATTTCATTTAAATATATATATATATATATATTAATTTTAGTGTGTGTATATATATATATAAAACACAAGGCAAATATATTTGTCTGGCATCAAGTAAAATCTTGCAGTTTATCAAGAATAACTTTCGGTACTGGTGAAATGGTGCAAACTTGTTTGGTTTGGGTGTGTAACGAGACACGACTCACTTTATAAAATTATTTTGCAATGAACAGTTGAGGGTTTCAGAACATGAGTCAGGGAAAGAAAATACTGGATTTATAGCATTAGAGAATGGTCTGAGTATGATTTTTCTACATACACCCAAATGGCTGAAGACGGGGATGTTTGGGAGGCTATTTGTGCTGTCTTCAGTGTGGTACCCCTACGACCATAACAGGTTATGGGAAATATTATTATTATTATTATTAATGTTGGTGTTAAAGATAAACTCAAAAGGAAGTAGATAAGATTTAAACTATGTTGATTCAATGGGCACTTATTCACCTGGCAACATGATACAACACATTTTTCCTAATTTGACCAATCCGCATTCCGTAAATTATGAAACATTACCAGGGTATTCAATAACAGAAGATGTTCTTTAAAATACACTGTAAGGGAGATGGGGAGAGACAACAAAGTTTCCAGTAGAAAATGTATGGCTGGATAAGTATCAAAGACTGGGCAGGGTGTGAAGTTTCCAAACTCATCAAGAAGGTAGGGGGCTAGGGATGTGTGGAGATATTTTGCATCAAATGTATCATTGTGACACCCCTATGCCACTGATGAGTTATTGGTATTATTATTATTATTATTCATTCATTAGATGCCATGCCGGCTGGCGTAGGTGTTCATGGCTCTCCACAGCTCTCTATCTCCTGTATTATGTATAAAGTTCGTTGTTGCTTCTCTGCCGTGCAAGGTTGTTAAACTGTCTAATATTTTCTCATGCTGCTGCCCTCTGCCTCTGTTGCTTACAATCTTGCCTGTTGTGACTATGTTCTCCAAACCTCCATGTCTCATAACGTAGCCAAAAAAATGAAGATTGTTTTTTTCTTATATTATTGATTAAGCTCTGTTTGGCATTTGACTATTTCAACATGTCTATATTAGTTTTTCTTGTAGTCTATGGTATTCTCAGCATTCTTCTAAGAAAACCACATCTCTATTGCTATTTTAAAATTATTATATATCTCTAAAATAAAAAGGAGGGGTTTTAGTCAAGATTTTCCTCATATCTATTATTAAGTAACTATGAATATGGACCCACTAATCGAAACACAGACAACCCACACACTGCACAGGTAAGTAAATTCCGAGAGGACCACACAAAATTTAGCGCTAGTATGTACCATCAGAACTCAGTACTGAATGGGGCATCAGTTCTACTTGTAGACATAAATAACATAAACAGAATCACGAAGGTTGCTTCAGATGTAACATTGGTAAATACATAATATAAATTGGAAGCATCGAGGTGGTATAGAATAAGTAATAATGTTTAACTAGGTTGTAGGATCAATATTTCTGTATGTATAATCCAGAATGAAAGGTAACAACATAAATATAGCAACATGGAATGTAAAAACCCTATTCCAGAAAAATTAGATAAAATTAAAAAATTATTTTCCTATTTCAGAAAGGAAAATTAGAGAATGTCAAGAACAAAATGGAGAGGATGAAAATGAATATACTGGGAATTAGTGAAATTAGATGGACAGGAACAGGAAAGATAAAATAAGATAAACAGACATTCATATACGCAGGAGGAGACAAACACAAAAAAGGAGTAGGATTAATGTTTGATAAAGAAACAGAAAAACAATTACAAGTTATTTAGGCATATCAGATAGAATCCTAATAGTAAAAATAAAAGGAAAACAAATAGATATAAATATAATACAAGTATATGCTCCGACATCAGTCAGCTCTGAAGAAGATATACAATTATTTTATGATGATTTGGAAAATGCGATGAAACACACAAAATCACATGAATGTAACCTTGTTATTGGAGACTTTAATGCAAAAATTGGAAAAGGACAAGAAACAGATGTAACTGGTGAATATGGATTAGATAAAAGAAATGAGAGAGGCAACAAGTTACTGGAATGGGCAAAAATGCATAATATGATCATAAGAAACACATGGTTTAAACAACACCCTAGATGATTGACAACATGGAGAAGCTCAGACCATACGACTTTCAACCAGACAGACTATATATTAATCAACAGATGATTCCAAACGGCACTATTAACAACTAAAACAATGTCAGATGCTGATTGTAATAGTGACCATGATCCACTTTTTGGAAAAATCAGAATAAAATTAAACAAGGAGAAAAATGAAAAACATAAAACTCAACACAGACATTCTTAAAAATAATCAAGAACTGAGAGACCAATACCAAATAATAATAAAGAATCGAACGGGACAAGAAGTGCTTCCATCTAAAATAGAAAATAGCAAGAATAAATGGACAACAGAGGATATTCTGAACATAATGGATAACAACAAAGAAAAAACAAACATAATAAAGAAGAATATAAGAAGATAAATAAAGAAGTAAAACATAAATGCAATGAAGCAGAAGAGAAATAGCTTAATGAACAATGTAAACAAATAGAAACATCTTATAATAAAGACACAAAACAATACACAAAAGGATAAGTGAACTTACTGGTAGAAAAACAAAATATAACACAGAAGCTTGAAATTTTAAAATGGCAAAATGCTCCAGAAGAAAGAAAACATTGTAAAAAGATGGACAGAATACATAGAAGAGCTTTATGGAGAAGGAAGACCAGAATTAATAGAAAATACAATAAACTGTGAGGGACCACCAATACTAGAAGAGGAAATTATAGATGCCATAAAACACATGAAAAAAGGGAAAGCAACAGGCCCTGATAATATTTCAGTGGAAGAACTAGAGGCAATGGAAGACACCGGAATAAATGTAATAAAATTATTTAATGATGTTTATGACAGTGGTCACATACCTGATGACTTTCTAAAATCAACATTTATAGAGTTACCAAAGAAAAAGGGAGCAATAGAATGTGAAGAATACAGAACAATTAATCTTTTCTGTCACATAACAAAAATTTTGTTAAGGATTATTATGAGAAGAACAAGAAAGAAAGTTAAAGAGGAAATAGCAGATGAACAGTTTGGATTTGTTGAAGGGAAAGGAACATTATATATACATTAAGAACTTTAATTGAAAGATCACTAGAAGTTTAGAAAGATATATACGTTTGCTTTATTGATTACACTAAAGCATTCGACAACGTAAAAGACGACCAGAATATCAAAATTCTAGAAGATATTAATATGGACAGTAAAGATCTTAGAATTGTGGTGCAATATATACTGGCAACAAGAAGCAGTCATGAAAAAGGATAACATAACTGGGAAGTATACACAAATAAAACAAGGTGTACGCCAGGCATATGTATTGTCTCCAGATTTATTTTCTCTTTACAGCGAGAATATTTTGAGATCAATGAAGAATATGCCAGACATTAAAATAGGAGAACACAATAAGTTGAATATCAATAATCTAGGATATGCAGATGATACTGTGTTGAAAGCAGAAAGACAAGAACATCTCCAAGATCTGTTAAACAGGACGGGGTGATAGAAAGTGAACAAAAAGGTCTTAGTTTAAACATAAAAAAGAAAGAGACAATGCTAATTTCAGGAAATGATACCCCACCAAATAGTAAAATAGTATTAAATGAGAGAAACAGTTGAATAGTTTCAAATATATCGATGGATACTAGAAAACGTGTCCTCAAATGCTACACTGAACCAGTGCTACTCTAGGAAGTGAAGCATGGACAATAAATAAGACATCACAAAAATCATTAGAGGCAGCAGAAATGTGGTTTATTCGAATAATGTTACGCATTCCTTGGACAGAAAAGATTACTATGAAGAATGACTTAGAAGGATGGATGTAAAAAATGATGCATTATTGCTAATATAAGAAAAAGGCAGTAAACATTTATTGGGGACATAATGAGAAGAGGAGGCATAATGAGAAAAGTGGAATATCTGTTGCTGAAGCTTTCGAAAAAAATATAAAGGATAGAAAACCATAAAAAAATGGGTTGATAAAGGGACTGAATTTTATAATAAACATGTTAAGAGTCTTTTTAAAGATTCACAAAATGATGTGTTGATTCTACAGAGAACGAAGAGAAAAGTAGTGTTGTTGAAAGATGGAATAGATCTATGAAAGAAAAAATGTTAAAGTATTTCACTGCTAACAGTACCACAAAATATTACCAAAATGTTGCAGTAGATGATTTAGTTAACAATTATAATCCATTTTAAGGTGAGATCCATTTTATAGGAAGAATGAAAATACAAAGTTTGAGAATCCCTGAAATCATAATGCAGGAATGGATTTCACCATAATGCTTTCTTTCTTCATATTGTTAGGAAATATTTATTTATTTCGCGTTCAACACGTAACATAACTCATCGGGACAAGAAATTCCTATTGGGACAAGAAATTCGCCGAAATTCTTTTTGGGACAAAAAAAATTCATTTCAGGGCAAAGATATAAATAACTCCCACATAGTGCTTTGTTTAATTCATTGGTTCAAAATATGAAGGTCAACGCTTGGTATTGCATCATACATGCTTTTTGTCTTTTATAATTTTTTTAATGATCAGAATTTCATTTAAAAAATTCTTCAAACTGCTGTTTATATTTTTCTTTATTTTCTTGATAATGTTTTTGATTTCATTCTTTTACATCTTCCAAAAATCAATGTCCATTTGTTTTTTTTTCTTTAGCTAATAAATTAGGAGGTTTATTAATAAAAGATATATATTGCAAAATTTTCTCATTTTAAATAAGAAATAAATTGCTCAAATCGATCAAATCTGGTTTTTGTTTAAATATGTCTGCCACGCACAAAATCGCTTGGCGTTAGTTGGGTGTGTGATAACATCGCACGTGGGATTTGATTGGTTGTCGGATTTTCTAGCGGAGCTTCATGACGTCGCTTGTTTAAAAATGTCAACAGTGTGCTATTTTTAGCGCGGTGACCGTAGATACGAAGATTATACCAGAACTTTCCCTCCACCATTATTATTATATGGTTTCCTAAACTTAACTACAACTTACTTGCAGATGCAACAACTGTATTAACTTGCTAGTAACTAACCAGTTTCTACACTGTCGGTTCGCTAAGCAAGTCACAGTATCGTTTCGGTGGCTCCAAATGGTTAAACCGTGTTCTAATCGAATCTATCCCATTCAGAAAATAAATTGCATAGTCCATCTAGAAGACACTAAAACACAGGAACTTTACTTCCATTTCGGCAAGTAGATATAGCAAGCTGCCATCGACCGGAAGTTGAATTTATTCGTTCGGTTTTTTTTCTTGATAACAATATAAATTTTTATCATTAATCAATCAATCAATTGCCATGACGTAGACGATCAGATTCTCTGTCTCCTGTGTTTGTGAACTTCGGTTAAGTTCTACTATGCCATAATAATAGTCCATCTAGCAATTTCTATCTTTGTCGCCCCCTGTCTCTTATCCCCTTGATCAAGTGATTAGCTTGAGTGATTATTAACAAGTGATTATTAAGTGTTCAAGCTGTTCTTCTCAGCTCATGCCCAAGAAACCTTGACCGTCTGTCCCTAATGTTTGATATGATTGATCTTTTTACGCCATCATCAATGAGAACCTCTGCATTCGTTTTCTTAACTGTCCATGGTATTTTCATCATTCTTCTCAGAAACCACATCTCTGTAGCCTCTAATTCGTTTTGAATTTTATTTTGTTTACAGTCAATGCTTCATATCCATAATCATAAAAAGAATTGGCTCGATATAATATTTCAGCACTCGAATTCGGATGTGCATTGATAGTGTTCTATTCTCACAAAATGGTTTTTATTTTTTGGAATGCTGATTTGGCCTGTGTTGTTTGGCTCTTTATCTCACTTGAGCATCCACTTTCTGATGTTAACAGAGTGCCAAGATATTTAACTTTTTCAATTGTGTTAATTTTGTTTCATGATCATTATGTTGGTGGTGTATGTTATGTATCTTCGAGACAAACATTCGTTCTGTTTTCTTCAGTTTAAGCTGAGGCCTTTGTTTTCACCTTCTTTCACTCCTTTATCCAGCAGGGCTTGTAGTTCTTGTTCGCTTCCTGCGAGCAGTACTGTGTCGTCAGCACGTCTCAAGTTATTTATATTTCATCATCCCCCTGTTATTCCTGGCATATCTTCTATATTTCGCATAATGTATTGAGTATACATGGAGAATATATCCGGGGACATTACACAATTGCCTGACACCCATTTCTATCTTTTGCCCTATAGTGTTGTTTACTTTCATCGCAGCTGTTCTTTTCCAATATATACTATTCTTAGATCTTCGCCATCAACGATAAGATTTTCTAGCAATGTTATAATCTCTGAATGCTTCACCATGTCAAATGCGTTGATGTAATCTATGACGCACAGATGTAGGTATTGTACTTCTACGCCCTCTCCACTAATATCCTTACTATAGGGCCTAGATATCATATAGATTAGTAGTAGTAATAAAAGGACTACCACATTTTTTAATAACAATAAAAATTATTATCATTAGTAGTTATAGAAATTGGGAGACAGAGCAATCGACTATTTAAATTATTTTTCTTTAAACTGAAGGGTAAGCCTACTGAGTTAGTAGTATAGCATGTGTGAGGATCAAATTGAAACCTTTTCTTTTTCAAAAAACTGAAGGGTACTGTGGTAGTAGTATAGCCTTTTGGGAAATCAAATAATAATTTTTTTTTCAAAAACCGTAGGGTACTGAAGTTTTGAAAAAAGAAAAGGTAGTGGAATGATTGCCCAAAAGGCTATACTACTCATATAGACCCATATAAATAACCAAATGGTCAGAGGGTGTCCGACAAAGTGGATGGTGCCGCAGTAACCTAATGAACAAATAGTAAAGCAAAATGAGTTAAACAGGTTACTAAAACACTTACCTTGCCTATTAATAAAAAATATATTTAAAAAGAAAAAATATATATAAAAAAACATACAATAAAACTAAACAGGACAATTCTCCACGTATCGGCACAAATTGAACCTTTTTCAAGAGACAAACAACAGAAAACGACAAAATAAAAAACAAAATAAATGACTATATTTCATCAAGCCCCGTCTCCATAGCACAGGGATGGCAACGCATCTAGTAAAAGAGAAAATGCGTGCATTCATTATAAACAAACCGAAAGTGGGAAATTAGAGGCACTGTAGATGAGTGCAAGAATAATAAAAGAAAAAGATAAGAAAAATACCCCTTTTGTCACTCTATCAGACAGGCAGGTTTTAAGAACATAGTCACAACAGGCAAGACTGAAGGGAACAGAGACAAATGGGGACGTGAGAAAATATTAATATGACAACCTAGCAAGGCTTGGAAACAACGATCCTGATAACAATACTGTGACCATGGTCACCTACGCCAACCAGAATGGCATATGACAATGATAGATGAGTAATGATGAGGTTGTGTGGTGGTGGGGTGAGTGGGTTTGGGGAAGGAAAGATACAAGAAGAATCAACATTTGAAAACGCATGGAATGAATGTGAAACCAAATATAGACATAAACATATATATAAAACCAAACCTAAACATACATAGAAATGTATACACACACCAAGAGTCAAGAAATAAACACATAACAAAATGGACACAGATGTTTGAAGGATACCCACACAAAATGCACAGGCATGTAAATGTATCCACACACAGGAAAGGGCTTACACCAGAATAGGCATACACATTGACACAGAATGGAGATACGTGCATAAACATAAACAAGCGCTCACATAAATATATATATATATATATATATATATATATATATATATATATATATATATATATATATATATATATATATATATATATACCGGTATACATAAATATAAACATTCATCCACATAAACACTTTCTCACAAAAAATAAAAACAATAACATGAACATTCGTACACATGGAAACATACATATATTAATGTAAATATAAACGTTCGTTCACATAAAGATAATGCTATAACAACTGCATATGTATACATACAAATGTGTGGCCCAAAGTAATTGTGTGGATACATAGAACCATGTAAAACAAAATGCATATACAAATAACTATACATGTGTGGCACCCATCGAAGAGACAACTGCAATAAAAACGAGGAAATCAAAATCTAAATATGTAAATGATTTAACAATAACAAAATGGCAGAGTACAAAATAATCACATATTGACATACACAAACGAAAGAAGAAATAAAAGAATTATATAGAAGTACGGCAAACACAAAAATAATAATTACTCACGAAAGTGTACAAAGAAAAATAATTACAAGAATCAGTACAATACGGGAGTAGAGGGTATAAAGAAAAGGTGGGTAA